>MU227912.1:1732442-1784009 GCA_018584345.1 Thuja plicata
TTCCTTATTTGATTGCCACATCGTGCCTTGCCCTAATTATTTAATTCTATGCACACTCAAAAGGGTCTTTTGTGATATAGATTTTTGGGATTATATTACATTCTGCATATCTGTGATGATATTAGCAATAACCTGCAGTAGTTGACTGGTTTATGCTCACTAAGCCTTTCCAACACATACGGTTATCAAATTTTCTTAATATTCTAACATTCTAAGTGGACACGGGGAGGCCATACGGTCTCCCATTGGGTTATTTTTTGAGAATTATATTGATAACTATAAATGTAAAAAGTTTAGGTAGGTGCATGTTAGCGTCAGCTTTATAGAAGCATTAGGCTGTCCATTGAACAGAGACAAACTGTCATACATTTGCATTATATGTACTTCGATTTTACCAATAGCTTCACAAAACATCGAGTGCTTGACGATTCAAGTCAGGTGTAGCCTTATAGTTTTTATGACTATGATATTTATCATTAGAAGCAAACCCTATGATGCCCATTTCCCTGGAAACGCAATGGGTAAATTTTTTTGGGAGAAACTTTGAAAAGGTGGAAAAGAGGAGGTACTGGCAGTTTAACTGTATGCTGCTGCTTTAGAATTTTTTAAAATTGTTTATTTATTTAATCTAAGTTATTGGTACGGATACGGGCACGAGTATCTGGTACATGGATATGGGCAATAAAACTTTTGGGGTTTGGGTACGTGTGTATATATATATATATATATTATAAATTTATTAATGTAAAAAAAATAAAAGAAATATACAGAGTTAAATCATTTGATAGCATGATTCTTCATCATTGATCAATGCCCAATGCCAAAGATAAATATTAAATGCCAATTGATAGCTCAAAAATATTCAAATAAGCCATATCACATATGTCTACGTACACGATTCTAATGAAAATAGCAAACAAAATGATATTTTTTACTAATGGCCTCATAAAGGGCTGTTTTAGGGTTTTATGGAAAAAAAACAAAAAAAAAATGCTTCATAATACATTTTTTGACTGAAAAATCTTTATTGGGCCTGGATGTGCTCGGATGCTTTCTAGATGCGCTCTGGATACGGTCCGGATGCACATCCACACTTGTGGATGTGCTCCGGATGCCCTTGATGCGTATCTGGGTGCATCCATAGTCATGGATGCGTACCCCGATAGCATCCGGACCGCATCCGGCTGCAGATCTGTATCCGAGTGCATTTGCATCGGATGCGGGGGCTGCCTGTGTGAATCTGGTATCACAATTTTTAATGAGTGGCAACTTGTAAGACATAATTTTATTTGTTACTCAAGTTTAAAAGGGAAAACATACTTTAAAACAATGTCTCTTTAAAAAATGCAGCGAAGCCCAGGAATATACCTGCTAGGACTGAGCTACAGTTCACTCTTAAATTATTCAGCAGCACAGTTTAAGGAAGTTTAGGAGCCTTCTTTGAATTTTAGGAGGTTGAATATGTTGAGGAAAGAATTGCAATTTCTTACTGAAGGTAAAGCTGGGAGCAACAACAAAGATATCTAGTCAATACCTCTTTTGGCAAAGGCACTAGTTTTGCTGATTTGTTTTTGGAAGAGACCTTGTATGTAACCTTCTTGTGAGATTAATCTAGTTGTTACTGTTGCTTGAAGCTATACAAGATGTGTTTCTGTATATAAAGCGCACACCCACCCCTAGACACATCTATGTGCAAGTATTTATAGACACGCATGCACACACTTTAGTCTTGATATTAAACAATCTGTTAGAAGCACTAAGTTTATATATTCCTCAACAAGTAGGAAATCTTCAAGTGATCCACCGTTAGATCTCTTTAAAGTAATCCATGTGCAGTCCTGCCATATCCCTTAAGAGGAATGCTATAATGTCCCCAACTAGGACTATACTTAATTTACCCCAAAATTCCAAATCAGGGTTTGGATTGCACTTGGAAATGGCAATTTACTTAGTCTTGTAATGTTCCCTACTAGGAGTCTGTCAATTGCCAATGTTTAACATACATTACTATGCAATTAAATCAAATATTTAATAAAACATTGAATAATTCATAATATATTTGACAGTTAATATATTCAAACCCACTTTCTTACTTCTATCCAAACTTAACCCTAAGGATGACAAGGAGTACTTGTCACAGGGCGCTCATATACCAATCTACAAGTGGATTCCGTCAAGGTTACCAGAACGCATATTCATACCCATCTCGGGACCATACCCTCAAGGTTTCAGAAATACAACCTTAGGGTATCTCGGGATTCATCCACCTTGTGAGGAATTACTCCAGCTGTTCCCTACAACCTATCCGTCCTCAAAAGGGGCTATAGCAAGAGGGTAAGGGATAGTAAATAATCTGACTCCATTATATATATATATATATATATATATAGACCCAGATAAGGGTTCTTTACCCCTAATAGAATTTAGATATAATACTCTATAGTCAGTATTTAACTCAGATGCTTGCCAGTAATATATATGATTTATTTCCTTTCTCATCTCTCTTTGTGAAGAATATCAAATATATTTTATATTCTCTGGTAATTCACTGAGTATCAATCATAGATAATAATTCTCCATCTGTCCCCTCATAGAACGAGATCAATTCTCCTTTTATGTCTTACCAATTGATTAGTTGCATCCATTTGATTTGAGAGACATATCTCTTACTTACTCGTTTCTCTCTCTGACATTGCACCTTTTCATAGTTAAAGGTGATTAGTTTTCTTTGATTATTCCAATTGCTGCTCTATAACACACGAGCAATCTTGTAAATAAATCACATCTCTTTGTGATTTTCCCTTCAAGCGCTGACTGCATTCTTATTAGTTGCGATAGTCAGCTATTAATGTAACCATTGCAATTGAGACTTAAGTTTCAATTTTATATTAATCGATATTGATACTTAATTGTCGTCTCTGTGATACCTAATGATATTGACGTCTTCGTGATACTTAATGGTACGTAATTGCTGTCTCTGTGATACTTAATGATATTTAGTCGCCGTCTCTGTGATGATATTGCCGACTCTGCGATATTTAATGATACTCAATCGCTGCCATTTGTAATCACAGGCTAGTATATTCTGTGTATCGTTATATGATCATTAATTATCTTGAGACTACTCTTTATTCATTTGTCTCTATACTCTAATCAATATTTGATCGATCATAACAATCAGATGCTTGCATATCTGATCATTTGATCATAAAGATTACCTTCGATAATCGGTAGATATAATAAACGATAAGGTTATTTATAGTATCACTAATGGATACTTGTCAGCATGCATATCATGTTCCTTGCTAACTGTTCTTGCAGATCGATATAACTTCTTTAATATTTAGTTGGTGCTCCTTGGCTTTGGGACTCAGTCATTAACTTATTGTTCTTATGATGCTGTTCTTAAATTGTTACTAAGGGAGTTGCTACTTATAAACGGGGGACATGACAGTTCTTCCCTCCTCAATATCGCTTGTCCTCAAGCAATGATTGAATGATCATATAGGCCTTGTTGATGTGAGTTTTGTGGCCACTCAAACATGCAGAATAAAATACTGAGTTTTCTTTCTTCTCTTGAACAAGGAAACTCCAAATGCTAAACAATATGGCAATTTTGTGATCATGTGAAGCAACCCCAAGGTTTACAATGTGAACACGTGACTTTATGCTGGACACAACTCAGTTTAATAATGTGATATGCTGGTAATCATGTGGGAACTTACACTATTCCTGTTGGACTTTATCAAATCTTCTCCTAAAAGTGGGTAGAACTTTGATGCAGGAGCATTCCTTAGTGATGCATTTTGTTTTTATTTTGATGTTCAAGTTCTTGTTCTGGGTTGGTATAGGTCTTAGGGGATTTTTTGAGGTCCATTTAGTTGGATCATTAAGTCTAGGAATTCAAATTAGGAGTTTCCTGTCAAAAACCAATTTTAATTTCCTAGTGCAATTTCGGGTTGTAGAGGGTTGGAGTTAGTTCTCCAAGTTTTAACTTATTTGTGCAAATAAGGTCCTTGTAGGCCATGTGGATCTTGGTTTTACACTTTCATGTTTTGTGGTTTGAGTTAGGGGTTAAAAGTTGCAAAGTTGTCATAAAAAGTTGCAAAGTTGTCTTGAAAAGTGCATCTTTTAAAATGTAATCAGTTTGAGGAGTTAGGTGTAATGTAATTTGATGAGAAAGATCTGTATTTACGCCAAGGACAGAGAAAGGTAGTTTGAAATGCAAGAAAACTTGTTTTGCATCACTAAAAGACTATTTTTTCTGAGTTTTTACTGGTAAACAGCCTGAAATACATGTTGTACGGTCCAGTACGGAACAAGACAGACCTGCACATGCTTGGAACAGTTGATGTTGTCTTTTAGCTTTCAAATGCAGTTAGTTTCATGTAATTTCGTTAAGTTTTGGGCAAGATATGGTAAAAACACCAATGGCTGCCCTGAAAGTTTGTTTTTTCTGAAAGTTACTGTCTGAAAACACGCATGGTATGGCGCTGTACAGTCTGGTACGAACCTGCACATGATTGATAAAGTTGATATGGTCTTTTACCTTTCGAATGCAGTTGGTTTCATGAAATTTCATTGGATTTTGACTAAGTCATGATATTTTTCACGTTGACTGTCTTGAACCCTAACTAGGATTTCCAGCGAGAGTAATAAATTCATAACCAGAGTTTCCACAATTGAAAATTGATGAAACTTTGTGGTAACCTCTGCCCCAATGCTACCCACATTCCCTCCAAGGGAGAGGTCTTGATGTGTTGATTTGTGCAAGTTATTTAAGACTGATAGTCTCATTTTGTAGGACTATTGCAAAACTCCTAGTTGAAGAGGGCTTGATAAAAGATTGTATTGTTTGATGTAATGATAACTTGTAGACCATCAAAAGGAATGGCCTTCAGCAGCCCAAGATTGTATGCCCTTTGTTGAGTTTGATTAATGTATGTCTAACAGGCCCTAGAGACAATGTGCCTAGTTTGTGAACCTAGAAGGTATCTAGAATGAATTGATTAGGATCTTGTATCTTAGGTTGAAATAGTCCTTCCTTTGCATTATTATTGGTAGTTGAGCCAATATAGACACTAAAGAAAATCAAGACAGGGAAAAGACCATCAGGATCAAGAAAGGGAAGTGCCTCCAAGAGTGTGTTGTTGAAAGGGTGGCATAAAGAGTAGCTGCACAACTAGGATATGCCCTTGCCAGAGAAATGAGGGAAATGAGAATTAGTTTGGAAGCAAGACTCACAACAGTAGAAGCCAATCAAAGAAGAGGGGTGGTCACATGAGGCATGAGTGACCAAGAAGAAGGGGTGAATGAGGCAAATCCACTACAAGCAGAGTCTCCAAAAGAGAGGGATATTGAAGAATTGAGGATGGAAAGATTGTTGAAGGTTGTCAAAGGTGAGGGACCCAAGGTAAAAGTGTAACTTCCAGTGTATGCAAGTAGTTTGAATGGTGAAGAACTCCTTGATTGGATAGGGGAGTTAGACAAGTACTTAGAATTTGAGGTGCTTGAAGAGAAGCAGGTGAAGTTGGCCAGAACCAAGTTGAAAGGCCATGCATCCCTATGGTTGGATTATGTGCAAGAAGAAAGAGGAAAGAAAGGCAAAGCCAAGATCACTTCTTTGGATAGGATGGTTGCCAAGTTGAAAGGTAAATTCATGCGTAGCGACTACACCTCTCAATTATAAAGGAAACTACAAAACTTAAAACAAAAGGACATGGACATGGAGCACTACATTGAAGAGTTCTACAATTGAGCATTAGATCAGGTCATATGGAGGATGATGTTGACAAGGTTGCAAGATACCTTAATGGGTTGAAATATATGCCTACCGGATGAGTTGAGTCTCACAAGCCCTAGGACACTTGAGGAATGCTATCAACTAGCCATGAAGGCTGAAGAGAAATTGAAAAGAAGGCAAGAAAAGAAAAAAAGAGGTAGGAGAAGGACTTTAAGAGGAAGAGGATATGTTGATAGATGATAGTCACAAAAGTCAAGATGATTCAAGCACTTCACAAGAACAAGTATCAGTTCAAGAGGAGATTTTAGAGGAAGAAGGCCTAACTCTAGAGGCAGATTTGGAAACCAAAGAGGAGGATTTAGTGGCTTCACATGCAAATGCTACAAGTGCAATAAATTTGCAGGCCATCAAGCTTGGAGTGCCTTAAAGAACAATCAACTACCTCTTTTAGAAACGAGAGAACTCAATTGCTCAAGGAGGAGATGCAAAAAGTGGGTCTCTATTTGCAATGGGGCGTGTGTTCTTACAACACAATAGACCTATCCGTAATTGAGCTTCATATATGTCTTCTCCATCATTTTGAATGTGAATTATGATTTGGCAAAGCTTAACTTAAGACAAGTTTTTTCTCAACTTCTAGAGTAAAAGATCTAGGCCAACTCATAATGGTGTCAATTAAATTTGCCAAAAAAAACAACGTTTGCGTGATAGCATAAATATAGACAAGCTAAGAAGGATACATGAAGCATAGATACAAGAAGTGTACACATAAGACATGAGAAGAGTACTTATGGGGCGAACATTTTGAAAACATATGAAGCAAACCTTTAAAGCATGAAGTGTATTTATACACGTAAGGCATGGATCACACATACAAACACCTGTGGCTGTAAGGCATGATCATACGCATCAATATACACAAAGCTTGAATTCCAAATACACGTAGGTAGGGATCACGCGCTCAAGGCATGAATCACACATTGGGATACCCCTAAAGCATGAATCATACACGTGAAAATACGTAACACATGAACTCACTTAAGTCATGTAGCATACACGTGAGATACATAGCACATGAAGCATATACATGAATGCATTTATGTCATGATGCATACACATAAAACATGAGGCATACACATGAATTCACTTAAGTCTTGAAGCATACACGTAGCACACAAAACATCAAGCATACAGATGAATTCACTTATGTGAATACACAGCACATAAAGCATGAAGTATATACATGAATTCACGAAGTCAATGATCATATATGTGAATAAACATAGCACATAAAGCATGAAGCATACATATGAATTCACTGAATTTAAGAAGCATATATGTGAATACACATAGCACATAAAGCATGAAGCACACATATGAATTCACTTAAGTCAAGAAGCATATATGTGAATACACATAGCATATAAAGCTTGAAAGCATGAAGCAACAAAAAATAGATACATTCAAGGCATAAATATATGTAAGGCATGAGCAATTGGCAAGACAAAGCATCCACATAGGGCATGAAGTTTAAATACTATAGGACATGAAGCCATATAAATGTACGCAAGGCATAAAGTATACATGTCAAGAAAAAAACAAGAAATACATGTCAGACACTTTAAGCATAAGGCAATACACTTAATTACATGCTAAATATGTAAGGCATGAAGCAGTCAATAAATACATGCATGAAGCAATACACCAAGCATACATGGGGAATGTTCTCATGGAGCAAACATGCATGATACAAACACAAGGTTTAAAGCACATACACAGAAACATAAGGTTGGCCTACTTGATTACTGTCTTAACTTATTTGAGAAAAGGGCTGAATAGTTAACCTTGTTTAGATGGCACATACACATAGAAACATAAGCCACATACACATAGAAACATAAGGTTGGCCTACTTGAGTACATTTTTAACTTATTTGAGAAAAGGGCTGAATAGTTAACCCTGTTTAGATGGCACTTATGGTAGGTTTGTCCCACAGGATGGCAGGATTATGCTTTGATACCAATTGTATTATCCCCAACTAGGACCACTTAATTTACCCTAAAATTCCCAACTAGGGTTTGGATTGCGCTTGGAAATGACAATTTACTTAGTCTCTAATGTTTCTTACTAGGAGGTTGTCGGTTGCCAATTTTGAACATACATTACTATGCAACTAAATCAAAATAAATTTAAGAATTCAATGAATAATTTATAATATATTTGACAGTTAACATATTCAAACCCACTTTCTTACTTCTCTCCAAACTCAACCCCAAGGAGGACAGGGAGTACTTGTCATAGGATGCTCAGATACCATGTCATAGGACATGAAGCCATATAAATGCACGCAAGCCATAAAGTATTCATGTCAAGATAAAAACAATAAATACACGTCAGACACTTAAAGCTTAAGGCAATACACTTAATTCCATGGGAAACATGCAAGGCATGAAGCAATACACCAAGCATACATGGGGAATGTTCTCATGGAGTAAACATGCATGATACAAACACAAGGTGTTCACATGAAGAGTATGTATATAAAATACACTTAGAGTAAGCATATTTAAGGCACATACACTTAGAAACGTAAGGTTGGCCTACTTGATTAGATTCTTAACTTATTTGAGAAAAGGGCTGAATAGTTAATCCTGTTTAGATGACACTTATGGTAGGTTTGTCCCGTAGGATGATAGGATTATGCTTTGATACCAATTGTATTGTCCCCAACTAGGACTATACTTAATTTACCCTAAAATTCCCAACTAGGCTTTGGATTGACTTGGAAACTAGGAGGCTGTCGATTTACTTAGTCTTTGTAATGTTCCCTACTAGGAGGCTGTCGATTGCCAATATTTAACATACATTACTATGCAACTAAATCAAATTAAATTTAAGAATTCAATAATAAATTCAACAGTTAACATATTCAAACCCACTTTCTTATTTCTCTCCAAACTCAACCCCAAAGAGGACAGAGAGTACTTGTCATAGGGTGCTCAGATACCAATTTGCAAGCGGATTCCCTCAAGGTTTTCAGTACACATACTCATACCCATCTTGGGACTGTACCCTCATGGTTTCAGAAATACATGCCTTAGCCTATCTCAGGATTCACCCACCTTGTGAGGAATTACTCTAGCCGTTCCTTACAAACTATTTGTCCTCAAAAGGGGCTATAACAAGAGACTAAGGGATAGGCTATGAATATACCAACTGCAATGGATTATGAATAATTAGAAATATGTATATATAAATAAAATATAGCATAACTGATATATATATATATATATAATTTTGATAACATATATATATATATACACACACACACACACACAACAACAACAACAAAAATACAACAACTGAGACAAAGAATACACCAGTTTACCCTGGGAAAATTCTCCCACTTGAGGGAGAAAAACCCAACAAATAATGTCTCATATATATCATATAAAAGTGCAGATACTGCTTCACAACTAGACCCTCCTCAAGGTGAATTGATACAAAGACTACATCTTAAAATGGATGACCGTCTCCTTCTATAAATACAATGTAAGGTGCCTTTTCACATGCAAGGTGACTCTTCACAAGGGTCGGCCTCATTCAAGAACCAAGGTGACTTTTCATCTTGGGTCGACCTTATAAATATAATTTATTATTTTGTAGGAGAAAGAAATCTCCCGCCGCTACTGAAATCAACACTCCCTCTTAGCTAGGGAGATATCTTTCCAGGTATCCACATCATGGAGTCTCTCAACATGACGCCCACAATGGCTACACCCATTTGTGGAAAGACACAAGTACAAAATCTCTCAATGTGATGTTGTCATGGAATGACATCCATCATGGCTACCCCTAGAGGGTGGAACAGAGTTCATCATGAATGCACTTAACCTGATGACATCCATCATGGCTACACCCATGAATGGAAATGAATATAAACACAAGTGCCCACTATGGAGTCACTCAACGTGATGTCGTCAGCTCATCATGACCGTCACCATGGCTACTCCCAGAGGGCGATCAAACACAAGTGATGTTGTCATGGAGTCTCTCAACATGACATCCACCTTGGCTACTCCCACAGGGTGATCCACCATGGCTACTCCCAGAGGGCGATCAAACACAAGTGATGTTGTCATGGAGTCTCTCAACATGACATCCACCTTGGCTACTCCCACAGGGTGGATCCACCATGGCTACTTCCAGAGGGTGGAGCAAGGGCTTTGACCTCAAACTTCTCTCTCACAGAGAAAAATGCGTTAACAAGGGCTTGCACCTCAAACTTTCTCTCTCACAGAGAGGAATGCATTAACAAGGGCTTGCACCTCAAACTTCTCTCTCATAGAGAAGAATGCATTAACAAGGGCTTTCACCTCATATTTCTTCGTCTTAGAGAAATATACACTACAAGGAATCTTCATGATGATGTGACTCCCTTTGAAGCCCCAAGTACTAACATCAACCTCTTGACCTTCTCGTCCAAGGTTGCCTCTGTAGGTTTGTCATACTCCCTCTGAATGTTAATTCCTCCTCTTCGAAGAAATTGATCACAATCTGTATAGGCTCTTCCTCTTCGAGAGATGGCTCAACTCAGCTATATGATAGCAGTCTGTGTCTCCATTCTTCAGCTTATGTGACTTCCTCACAGGATGCATCAAGCTCTTCCTTCCTTGAATGCAATCTCTCATCATCCTTATGCTCCTTGATCCATCCTGGAAGCATTTTAGAGAGATTACTCATAGTTCATAGAATTAACCTATCCCGAAGAGAAATACCAATGCTAGAAGCATACATGATTCACTATTCCAATGTATGAAATAATAACTACATAACATTTAAGCATAAAATACTTATCTCTTTATTGTCTCCACAACAATTTAATAGAGCCATAAGAAATCGTGCCAAGTACGAAGAATCCATGATACTGGAACTTTGGTTGATGTTGAGGCAGGCTCTTCATAATCTTGACCTCGCGCCTCACATCCTCGATATCAATCACCAACTCTTATTTAGCTGTCCAGGAAAATCACATGGTACTCCATCCCATGAATCATAGAGTCCTCTGACTGCTACAGTTTCCTGATCACTGGAGAAACCATCTTGACATGGTCCACTCCCTCTAAACCAATGTGACCAAGATCCTCTAGCTGCTCCCTCTGTCACGGAAGCATACCCTGCTTACATGTACGATTTCATAGTATGTGGAATCGACTTTATTGAGATCAACGGCTTCTCATAACATCTGCTACTGTATGATGATGATCTTGTAATTTCACACACTCTTATCAAATGATTTACTTTTTATATCTTACATCACATATTTCCATATCTCACATCTATTTTGAATCTGGTGTGTATATCAGATTGACTTGATACAAACTCACACTACTCAACACACTTTACTCCTCTTTGTTCAATACTATTTCCACATAAAGTCACGACCCATTATCTTGAACATATGATAATTGTAGTCCTTAACATAAGCTGTGGCCAAATCCATATTTGCTGTAATAATAACTAAGGAAGTCATCCAGACAAAGTCTGCAATAGAGAACAGTAGTCGCTGTCCATATCAATGATGAATCACTGTCCAAACTCCTTCCGATTACTTTATCGCGTTGTAAATATTAAAATAATGTTATCTACTCTCAAAAGGTAATTGCTCGACATATATTATAGACGACTTAGCGCACATCTATAAGCTGTCTTTTCTGAATCAAATCGAAAAGGAATCGCACCCTTGTAATTGCCTCTTCTATTATTAGAAATCGCACTTTGTCTGATATGCTTAGCCTGATAAATCTTCAATCATATGCTGATATTACAGAACAGGATAAATCTGATAATCCACAGCCATGAAATTTAACTATCGTAAATCACCAGTGACAAGCATGAAATTCCGTATTATATTCCGCGAATGTTCTTCTCCAGATAATTCTGTTGCTGCTTAGGAAACGGGTCCATTACTGCAGATATCATCATCCATTCTGTCTATCGGCAACAACACTACAAATCGTGGATGAGAGTGTTCCCGTGCATAAGAGAAATGCCAAACTATATTTCTGACTTACATTCAATATCATTTGTCTTATCTTCCTTTAGAAACAATTCACGGCACACAGTTTGTCATTCACCTTCCGTTCACTGTCAATATTATATGCTCGCTGTAAGTCAGGATGCAACGATGAACACCAACCTGGAAATTGGAACCTACCACTAATTATTCGCTCAGCACAAAGAATAATAGATTTCGCAGTGTACGGTCTCCTCAGAATTTAATTTCCAATGTCTCCAAATCTCACAAGCCCCTGGGAAAGCACACTGCTCTGATACCATGTTGGTTTGTAGGATCAGATTTGCAATAAGCAGAAATACAACAACTGAGACAAAGAACACGGCAATTTACCCTGGGAAAACCCTCCTACTTGAGGGAGAAAAACCCAGCAAATAATCTCTCATATAAATCATATAAAACTGCAGAATACTGCTTTACAACCAGACCCTTCTCAAGGATGAATTGATACAAAGACTTCATCGTAAAATGGATGATCATCTCCTTCTATAAATACAATGTAAGGTGCCTTTTCACAAGCAAGGTGACTCTTCGCAAGGGTCGGCCTCATTCAAGAACCAAGGTGACTTTTCATCTTGGGTCGGCCTTATAAATATAATTTATTATTTTGTAGGAGAAAGAAATCTCCCGCCGCTACTTACATCAACACACACACACACACATATATGTTAGACCCATATAAGGGTTCTCTATCCCTAATAGTATTCAGATATAATATTCTATAATCAGTATTTAACTCATAGATGCTTGCCAGTAATACACATGATTTATTTCCTCTCTCATCTCTCTTTGTGAAGAACAGCAAATATATTTTATATTATCTGGTTCTTCGCTGAGTATCTATCATAGATTATAATTCTCCATCTATCCCCTCATAGAATGGGATCAGTTCTCCTTGTATATCTTACTAACTGATTAGTTGCATCTATTTGATTTGAGAGACATTACCTAGCACACAAGTGATCTTGTAAATAAATCACATCTCTTAGCGATTTTCCCTTCAAGTGCTGACCACTTTATTATTATTAGTTGTGATAGTAAGCTATTAATGTAATCGCTGCAATTGAGACTTCAGTCTCAATTGCATATTAATAGATATTGTCATCTTAATGATACTTAATTGCCGTCTCTGTGATACCTAACAATGCTCAATTTCCATCTCTGTGACACCTAAAGATATTGCCGTCTCTGTGATACTTAATGATGCTTTGTTGCTATCTTTGTGATACTTAATGATATTTAGTTGCTGTCTATGTGATGATATTGCCGGCTCTGTGATATTTAATGATACTTAATCACTGCCATTTGTAATCACAGGTTAGTATAGTCTGTGTATCCTTATATGATCAGGAATTATCTTGAGACCACTCTTTATTCATTTGTCTCTTACTCTAATCAATATTTGATCAAGCATAACAATTGGATGCTTACATTTCTGATCATTTGATCATAAAGATTACCTTTGCTAATCGATAGAGATAATAAATGATAAGGATGTTTATAGTATCGCCGATGCATACTTGTCAGGATGCATATTGTTTTCCTAGCTAATTGCTTGCAGATTGATATAACTTCTTTGATTCGTAGTTGCTGTTTCTTGGCTTTGGGACTCAGTCATTAACTTATCATTCTTATGATGCTGTTCTTAAATTGTTACTAAGGGAGTCGCTAATTATAGATGGGGGACATGACAAATACACATTTTCTGCATGCTAGTAAGGTATCCTCATATAACATAGACTCTTATTGTAGTTTTAGTTCTCACTGTTTAATCAGCCGTGCATCAATTCCTTGCCTCACCTCATGCATGCCTTTCATTTTCGTTTTGGGCAGCATTTGAAACCATTTCATCAACTGTTTCCATCTTTTCATGTTACATTTCTTCCTTACAGTGAGGAGGTGTGTATCTTTTTTAAAGGAATGACATTATCTGCAAAGGTGATACCCTACATTCATGGTGATTGGTGCACTTTACATGTGTTAT
Organism: Thuja plicata; assembly: GCA_018584345.1. Classification (NCBI taxonomy): domain Eukaryota; kingdom Viridiplantae; phylum Streptophyta; class Pinopsida; order Cupressales; family Cupressaceae; genus Thuja; species Thuja plicata. The sequence continues at coordinate 1,746,246 of MU227912.1, forward strand.
TTTTGACAAATTAAATAAAAAGATCATTGAGGAGGCCTACACAATAATAGAAGGGATCATTTTGCATCATTGCCAGTGTGTTTTGATTTCGGGGTGTGACAAGCAGTAGGTTTGTCTTGCATTTTTATTGTTTGAGCTACATATTGGTGCACTTACCATGTGTTAAAACTTATTTCTGACAAGATTTATTAAAAATACCATTAAGCATGCACAAAATAAAAGAAGGGGGATCATTTCGCATTATAGCCACTGTGTTTTGATTTGGGGTTGTGACATGTGATAGGGTTATTTTGCGTTTTTGTTGTTTGAGCTACATAATATCTGAACAGAATTTCTTCAACCATAGCTTCCATATCTGGTTAAATCTAGAAAATGTTTGGTCTGGTCCTAGATTTTTTGGTCTGGTTGAAACAGTTTACTTCGATTTGGAGCATCTTTTTAACATCTGAAGTTACTTAAAGTATTAGAAGAAACAAAAGAAAGCTCAATGTAGAAAGTTGAAAAATATAACTCAATCAAATGAAAATAATGAAAAACCTAAACTCGATGCCCTAATATATTATTATCTAACTTTACTGTGGCAGTGTAGGTAATGTGCCATAATTTTATGGTGTGTGAAATTTTAAAAGGCAATTAAACCCTAATAATTTCTTCAAAGGGTACATAACTGTTTACACTAGATATAGCACTACATATTCCTTTATAGCACTACATATTCCTTGTAGGAAAAGGAATCTGGGTCACCCCTATTAGAGTAACATGCTTTCACCAGCAGGTCATTGCCTAATGGACATTAGGTATATAATTTTTTATTTTACATATAATGAACTTTATAATAAGAAAAAAAAATCTTGACTAATGCAATTTTTTTCTGTAAATCTCAACTTTCAAACCTGTTCTCCCTTCCATTTGTACCAAGAATTCCATACATGCTAACATGACTTCAAGTATTAGAAACATTAATCAACAAAAGCTCAAAGCCAATTTATTATTGTAGAGTTTGCACTGTCATTTTGAAGCAACTTTTTTACATTATATCTTCTTGCACCAGATGCTGTTATTTCACCCCTTTCATGTTTATTGGGAAATGAGTATTTATTTGCATCAGTTTCACTTGACTGCTTCTTGCAATTGACATTTTGGGTGTACTTGGTTTGTCTTATGTATTTTTAATAATAACATCAATCAAGATGCATAATAGAGTATCATTTGATTTCTCAATAACATGGAATGTTAACCAAGGTTTAGCTTGTGGTAGAGTATGTTAGGATTCAATTTTGAATGGCAATAGCTAGTGAAATTTATGAGAACTTGAATCTACAGAACACTGCGCATGGTTATGGCAGCTGGTAAATTAAATGGGGCGAGATTTTTGGTTTCTCTTCCTTCAGAACCGTTTTTCAATGCCTCTTCAAATTCATTCATATTCTGGTTGTGTTCCTCCTTTCTAATGTGGCAACTGCCATGATTTTGGTTGGATAGTTGAAGCCAAATTTCTTAAAAGTTTTATAGACTCAAAATGTACTTATGTTTATTCTGGGTTGTGTTTTTCCTTTCGAATGTGGCAACTGCCATGATTTTGGTTGGATAGTTGAAGCCAAATTTCTTAAAGTTTTTTAGACTAAAAAAATGTACTTATGTTTATGGTATCAAAACATTTTTGCAGCTAGGATTACAACCGGCAACTGCGAATAAATCTCTTACCGAAGAAGAAAAATGGCAAGCTTTAAAGGACCGAATTTGTAGCACATTTTCTGAGCAGGTTTTTCCTAGAATGTTGTTTGTTATGTAGACTATATTTTTGATTGAGTGAATTGATGAATGCTGTCAGTATAAAGCAAGAAAGATCATAACACAAATATTTTAAAAATAATTCTCTGCTCTTTGTCTGCTTGGTTCTTCTTATTGTTGAAATGAATTAAATGCATGTGCAGGTTGGTTTGATTTTTTATGAGAGAGGGTACCATCTAATATGCTTTTGATTTCACTATTGAGTATTCTTACTGTTGTGCTTTCCTGTGATGAAGTTCATTCAGTCACACTGTCCTTTGATTGCTCACTTCAAAGCAGCTGTTCAAAGGCAAGGCAAGATGTATGGCTTGGTTCCAGCTGCGGTTCTATCCACATTCGACAATAAGATAGTTAATTTATGCAAATCAATTGACAGTGAGGCAGAAACAGATCCTGCATTGAGTTTGGCACTAGTTTTAAAGGCTGCCAAATCATGCAATAATGTAGACTCTCATCTGGATCACCTTTGGTTAGGTAATAAAGAATATTTTCCACTTGAAATTAAGGAAAATTTGGTAAACTGGACACCAGAGTCCTCAGGAAAAACAGATGGCACTATCGAATATAGAGAGAGAACAGAAAGCTTGTTTTTGGAAACCATTTTTATACCCTGCTCCTCTGAAAAGTCAGTTGAATCGTTGACTTTGAAGATTGAGCCCCAAGAATATTTTGTTGATGTGATAGCACAACATCTAAGGGTGAGAGATTCTTCTCATATTTTAATATCAAGGTAATTTTGCTATATTGAAGAGGTTTTGTATTCAACATTATCCCTCCTTAAAAGTTATTTGATCTCCCTGAAACATTGACACTAGTTGGCTTGTTTTTCTTACAGGATACTTAAGAAGGCTCCACTAGAATCAAGACTATACTTTCCTATTCCAGATTCTATACCCACGAGAATAGATCCCAATGGAATTTTTTCTATTAGTGATATAAATGTTGGAGCTCCACTCTGTCAGTCAAATTTTAATACAAGGGCATCTAGTTTGGTAAGCCAAAAAATACACGGGGATGCGATTTTGGCAGCAGTTGGATCCACTTGGAGGTCATTTGGAACTCTTGCATGGGAAAATGTCAACCTGAGCAACTACTACAGGTCAGTTGTTCTGTTTCGTGCCAATCACATGTTTGGTATTTGATCTTTAAGCATGAACTATCAGGGTGTCGAGCTATGAAGTTTATGCTTTGACATGCTAATATGGGAATCCATGTGATTTGGAGTTCACACAACCTATATTCTGTATAATTGCAGGGGTAGCCTGCCATTTGTTGATTTTTTTGTTAATTTCAATAAGTGAAGAGAGATATCTGTCTGGAAGATCAATTATGCTTTCTGGTTGACAGGCAATATTGTTACAGTCATTCCCTTTCTTTGTGGGATTAGTCATTTCCATTCTAATACACACACAAAAGGGTTACAATCATTCCCTTTCTCATAAATTGTTCCCGTCATCGTTTGTTTATTCTTTTTCCTTCATAAACATTTCTCGTGAATTGTTCCCTTCATTGTAGGTATATTCTCTTGCCTTCTAAACATCTCTTATAGTATCATGGTTCAGTCATTGCTTGTGAGAAAGTAGGAGTCAATGGATGGCAGAGAAAGCTTAGCAAAACTACAAAGATTCCTATTCACTCATTCTACAATTTGAGGATTTGTTTTGTATATGAGGAGAGAGAGGTGTTCTGAGATATCAACTAATGTCATTGTGCCAACTCCACAGGATCTTGCTCAGTCGAACTCCTCGAGGCATTTACAAGCTCTCAAGAGATTCTGTTTTGGCAGCAGAATTGCCAACTACTTTTACAACACGTTCACGCTGGCGTGGTACTCTACCTCGAGACCTTCTAATAGAGTCTTGTCACCATTTCTCCTTATCTGAACCAGAATTCTTTCTTTCTGTGGATGACACACCATGGACAGATTCCAGAGTGAAAATTCAGAATTCAGAACATACAAAGCAAAGTGAAATCAGGGATTCAAATAACATAGAGAAGAAGGCTGAGATCCCGAAGGGGGCTCCAGATAAATGTGAAAAGAATGGAACCATAAACGAGACCCAGAATGTGGAATCAGACAAGGATCCTATGGGTAGAGGTCCATTCATATGTGTTGTGAAAATATTATCCAAGATGGGAGAGTTGGTAATTGAGTGTGCTTCGGAGCAATCTTATAGAAATCGGTCTGATGCGCTCCAAAGTGCCGCCTTAAAAGCTCTGAATCACAAGCATTTTAGTGCTGCTAATGTTTTGGCCGCCACTTTGAAAAGTGATGTTTTTGCTCCAGAGATAAGTGACCATGTCTCTGCAGGAGGCCTAAACAAGAAAGCTGCTTCATCTGATTTGCCAATTGTTGCCTCGTGCATATCTGATAATGTATTAAGTACCCTCGAAGGTTCCTCTGAGTATTCTAAGACGTTTCCCTCTACCCATGGTAAGTTTCTTCAGAAGGATGAAATGGATTTTGATTATTATAATGAGACGAGCCATCACAAGACAGGTGGTCCCAGCTCTGGCAAACCACCTACTAGTGGCACTACAGCATGCATTTCTTACAGGGTTTACATATTAAATGGATCTGTAAGGGAGTGCTTGGAATGCAAAGAAGAGTTTGATTTCGAAATTGGAACAGGCGCTGTAATTCCACAGTTAGAGGAATGTGTAGCTTCCATATCTGTTAGTGAATCTAAATGCTTTTGTATGCCTTTGCCTTCAAAGAATGAGATATTGGCTGCTGCTGGTGATATTGCTGGGAAAATTTCCCATTTAGGTAGTATAACTGTCTTGTTTCTTGTAAAATTCTTTCCATGCAATATTTGGACTTTGTGGTTGATGGCTCAGTTGCATTCTAGGTGCATCTCATTTGGAGTACAATGTTGAGCTTTTGAGGTTGATTGAACCCATGGAAGAGAGGATGGAGCAGGCTTTGTTTAGTCCACCCTTATCAAAACAGAGAATGGAGTACGCGCTGCGCCTTCTGTCAGATAATGATGCAAAGTGCTTGGTATGGTACTCTGTTGAGTGGCTTGTTCTGCAATTAGTATTGGCTTGTGGTTTTGTAATTTATGTTTATAATTTCCCCTTTTTATCAGGTTGATTTAGGTTGTGGATCAGGGAGTTTGTTTGATGCTCTTTTGGATCAAGAAACTAATTTAATACACATTGTTGGTGTGGACATTTCTGAAAAAAGCCTTTGCCGTGCTGCTAAGGTTTGGATCTCCTTCGTCTTTTAAGACTTATCTTTACAGTTCAGTTTTATTTTCTAACAAGCTTACGGATTTAATCAAACCTTGGGTTGTAACCTCTATTTGTTTGTATTCCTACATTTTGCATGCATCACATATGTGATTGTTCTTTATCTACCCTATAAGATTTGTCTTTTATTTTCATGCCATCATTGTTTATTTATCATTTACTCTGCAACAATTTATTATGATATTTTTTGATGGATTAATTAGGGAGTCTATTGGAGCTGTCACCCAAGGAAAATGAATGGGATATGTAAAACAACCAAAAAATGGCTAACTAGCTGATGTTACTGACCAATACACAGGCTGCCTTCCAATGGTTTAAATTTAAAATAAAATGAATGAAAGCTATAAGCAACTTTAAACAAGAAACAAGAACACAAAAACCACACTAGCTAGTATACTGTGGTTGAAGAATTGAAACTATCCTTTTCTTCGCGTGAGATCTGAGAATCGTCTACCAAGAGCTTTATTCCTGGACAAAGATTTTCTATTCAGAACTGTATGGAGAGAGTGCTGAATCCATAAGCAATTGAGCAAAGGGACATAATCCAAGTCAGAGGTAGGAGATTTTTCTCCAATGAGATTCAAAGCCGCACAACAAATAACAAGAAGATGGTGCTGCATCTCTTTCTTGCTTCCTTCGAGGCCCTTCTTGTCTTCTCCTACTGTCGCTTTATATCTTCTTATTCTCCTCAAGAAGTGTGACTTTTGGGATGGCTGCCCTTTTATGAGGGGTTTGTTGATGTGAGTTTTGTGACCACTCCAATGTGTAGAATAAAATACTAAGTATCCTATCCTGTCTTGAACAAGGAATCTTCAAATGCTAAACAATGTAACAGATGTGTGTTCAAATGAAGCAACCCCAAGGTTTACAATGCGTACTGGCGACTTTATGTTGGATATAACTCAGTTTATATAATGTGATATTGCTGGTAATCACAAAGAGACTTATGCTATTCTTCCTAGACTTTATCAATTCTTCTCCCTCAAAGTGATTGGAACTTGAACTCAACTCACTTGAACTTCAAATAAAGATAAAAAGGTAAGGGTTTAGAGAGTCTAAGTTACTTCGTAATGACAATGATATCAATGGATGGTGTTTGGATATTAGAATTCCTTAAACTACACAAAACATGATGCAATCTCCAAAGATAACGAAGAACTTTCATATTGTAAACATTCATCTAAATACCCATTACTAGTAAAATCTAAATGAACATCCACAATCGAACTCGTGCTTAAGTGGGGTTCAGACTAACCATACACCACAATTTGCAATCAACAAACTACAAATGGTATGAACCAAGGAATTCATCACATATCTTCACATTTCTCCATTAAGATCAATGAACTTTAACTAAAAACCGAGAAGTGGAAACCATGCAAAATGTAGGAGCAACACACAAAAATCCACCATATCTTCAATGAAAATTGTTTATTAACTTCAACATAGTCTTGGCAACAATCTCTAATCTCTTTTTCCTACTGCTATTTCTAATATATGACTAATGAATTTACAAATGAGGTCAAGCCTTTTATAGACCTCTCAATTACAATTAAGGGCCCATATTGATTTGAAATCAACAACTAGGATAATTCAGAGAAACCCTAATTAGGGTTTTTTATAACCACTGCTTACAAACAGTAAATGCCATCCAATGAGATGATTACATAGCTTTGAAATACATATCCTTTTGAGGATGAACCAATGAAAAAATTGATTGTAGTATTACATTAAATGCTTTTCACATGTACATTTGTGATTGAGTTGTGTTGAATGGACTTGGACTTCTTCGATTGGTTGAAGATGAGTGGGAACCTCCTCAACATGTATGCCTTATTATCTTTGTTTCAACTCCTCTTTTTTATCATCATAAAGAAGTCTCTGCATCTCTAGCAATATCTCTTGATACTCAACATTATTTAACCTTTGATTGATTGTGCTGACTTATATTTTCGAATTGATTCATCTTCACCAATGTTCTTAATACTTCATCGATTTGGAAATGTTTTCCTTGGAATTGCCCGCCTTGATATCTTGAATGTCTTTATATCTTGCCGACCTTCATGTTGTTGGGTCCTTCATTTTGATAAGGAAATCCAAGGTCGTTGGCTTTCCTCATTTGATCTTGAATTCCTTTCCAAGGGTGTGGATCTTGTCTTTGAGCTCGAACTTGCTTTGGATATGCTAAGTTGCATTCTTGAATATGTTGATCTCTTCCTTTGCATTGTTGAAGTCACGGCGGCCTCCTTTTCATTAAGTCTTCTTTGCTGTTTGTTTCCATCTTGCTCCATTCCTTTCATTTGACATTCTTTGTGATGTTTTGCATTTTCATATTCATCTTTAGAATTCCTTCTCCTTCATTGATATTCTTGGCCTTGAGCTTTTTGTCATCTCAATTCTTCCTTTGCCCTTCAAGATTATTATCACTCCTGCAAAGGAGGGAAACCTTGGATTGAAGTAATGAATAAGTGCAAGTTTTAAGAACTTAAACATAATTTTGTGATAAACAATTCTTCAAAGAGGGATCTTGACCTGGAAATTTCTAATCACTTGATTTGGAATTTTGATCTTAAATTAGGACATGGGATTCTTAAATCTGGATTTAGGACATTGGGATTGGAATTTTGATTTGATCCTTTTCTGATTTTGAATGCCTTGTTCTTTTGATACAATTCACCTTAATTCTGTTCTAAACCATCCTTTACTTCTTGAATCCACCTTCCACGCTGGAATTTGTATTTAATCTGCCCCTGATTTGTCTTTATCTGCTAGGAAACTTGCCTTTGTCTGATTGATTTCTCCCTTCTCCACTCCTTTACATATTTGCATCTATCTGCCTCTTCTATGATTTTCATGACAAAACCGCCTTCAAATTCTGAGCTTATTTGCTCTTATTGCTGGAATTTGCCCATGTTTTCTGATTTTGATTCACTCCACATTCTGAACCTAGCCTCTTGATTTCTAATTTGACACTCAAAATCACCCTTGGATCTGAATCTCTCTTCGCCTCTGATTACAAATTGCCATATCTGCTGGAAACATTGCTCTAAATCAGTCCTGAAAGGTTTTTTGAATTTGTGTTTGAGATGATGCCTCTCATCCTCCTTTTATATGGCGCCTCTAACTTGAAATTGCAATTCCTCAATGAGGCCGACCCCTTTGTGTTTTGAATTTTAAACCTCATGTCTTCTCTATGTGCGGAATTCTGACATTGTGCTGGAAATGCAAACTTCTAAGGGCGGGATTTAGGAGTTGAGCTGGTAATTTTGCATTCCAAACTTTATATCTTTCTTCTAGATCAGGTCAGCCAGCATGTTCGTGGGATTTACCTTGCTTGAAAGGTACAAGGTTGGGTGCTCAAATCAAAATTTTAAACAAATTCTGTCTTGAATTAATCCGCTCTGCTCCTAATTCACCTATCTCTGCCCTTAAATTTGCACTTGTCTTCTCTGATTTTTGTTTTTAATGCTTGAGTTCTCTTTTCCTTCTTCCTTTAATTGCACTTGACAGGAAAATTTAATTTCTTTCATCAATGGCTGGCCTATACCTTTTATTTACATTTAAAATTTGATTCCTCCCTTGCTCATGGTCGAACTAGTTAAGGCATTTTGAAATTGCAAATTAATAGGGCCAGAATGAGAGGGGAAGCTTGAAATAGCAAAAATGTGGTCGGAATTCCTTATAGGAGCTAGAAATGAGCAAAATTTTGGTTGGAATTACAACACCAAGCTGGAAATGAGCAAGTATTTCCTCTTTTCACTTAAAGTTCTCTTGAATTTCTTGCATTTTTCGACCAAGGATTTCGAATTCACCTAGCAACTTGACTTTAATTTTCATTTCCGCTTAGCATTTTTCAAATTTTGTATTCATGACCTTGATCCTCAACCTTGAAAAGATTTTAAACAACCTTGACAACATTCCACCACATTTTGGCAACTTTGATACTAGAGAGATTTCACAACATTTCCCTCTATTCCCAACTCTAGCAATTATCTTACTTCATTTATCATCCTTGGATATTTGCAATTTGAAAAAGGACCTTAATATTGAGCTCCAACCTTTGAAACATTTCTTCATTTGACATCTTGACCACCTATTCCCTCAAAGCTAGGAGACTAAGAAACCTTGAAATGTTGCTAGCCTAAGGACAGCTAACAAACACCTACAACAAACTAAGCTAAACACTAAGCCACTAAGTGAAAAAAGAGGGGGTCTCCATTTGCAATGGGGTGTGTGTTTACAACACAATAGGGTCGAGTATCTTCCTTGATGCACCGTCGTTGATTGTTAACTATCACCATGTAATCACACCTCTTTATGGATCACTATTTTAACTAGTTATTCAGTTCCTTTCTTTAATCAAGATTGCTGCATTGTTCAACATTTTGATCGTTGTTCATCATTAAGCCCATCACTATTTGTTGTTTGTTCATAATCTTTTCTGATTGCTCTTCTAGAAAAATTGTGAAGTCCTGAGGCAAGACGATTTTTCCAAGGCATTGATATCCTTTATGGTTAGGCATGACAACCTGAAGACAAAACAATCATACATCGGGATTACAACATAGTCAAAAATCATAACAAGATACATTACGTTTATTATAAGCCCAAAAGAAATACTCATATGTTCATTTTATACCCAAATCTAAAAGTGCCTAGGTTCATTTTACTATTTGACACCTAAGCATAAGAGCATGCCAATGATACAATCACGTTCGACTCCAACATTGAGACACGTAACAATATACCAATGTCACTATCATTTGTATTAATATTTATAGTTCTATAGAATAGGTGATTTGCTACACTCAGGGCGATTGGATCTCAAAGAGCAAATGACCCAACACTACCTCACTTTTTTTTTTATTAGTAAAATATTTATTATATTATTAATATATTTTAAAAATAGAGTATACAAAAGAGGATTCTCTTCCCTAATGAGAACTTTAGACAATCACCATGATAACCACCTTGTAAATAATCCTCATGCCATGACTTGTCTGAATACTATTAGCCACCTGACCTAAAGTATAAACGCAAGCAATATACCCTACCCTGTATACAAAAAAGGCTCAAACTGAGCTCTGTCCCCACATACCTAGACCCTTACAAATCCATCAAAATTGGGCTATGCCTTGATAGTATTACAGACCACATCATATAGAATTTACCAATAAACAAAAAGCATATAACACTGAGATTGGCATCTTGACTTACACCTTCTCGACTTCCCCATTGGCCCATTAAACCAAGTCTTCAGGCCCCAAAACCACCTTTCCTGTACCTAGTTCCTCTTTCTTGGCTTCCGTCTTCAATTTCTTCTATTCCATTCCTTGCGCTCACAATTAGTCTTTCAAAGATTCCTAGCCAATAGTGGCTTTTGCTCAACTCTCCTCCCTATCAGTTGTCGCGCTCCACTCTAGGAAAGGCTGAATTGGGGGCTGCTGGTCACCAATCCTTCTCCAGTCGCTTTGATGGGCTCTAAATCCCACACCAAGTTCCACCATAGCCAACATTGGAACTAATCCACAACACTCCAGCCGCACTTAAGTTTTCATGACCCACAACACCTCCTCCTTGGTGCCAAGCTCGAGTGCTCATGCCATAATTGCAAATACAATGTCTACATTGGCTTTGTAACGATGCTTCAACTTCATGAATTCCTCCCTGAGTATCAAATCAACAACTTGCAAAAAAATCAGCTCATTCAAGGCAAAAACACCCATTAGCCACTTTTTTGAAATCTTTCCCAAAAAGTATTGTTGTTATTTCAGTATGAGAAGGGTGAAATTAGCTTCCATTTTTGTAGGTTCCTTCTCAGACTTTGGCCACCAATTGCACACATCAACTGCAAAAGGAAAATGAAAATGAAAAAGGCAACTCCTGCGATGTTTTTAACCCGCTTTGCATGTCCTCCACGTGCCTACTCTATCTTGTCAATTGAAAGCCCAAAAAATACTAGAGTACGAACTACGGACACCTCCATCCAATGTCTACCTTGGAGAATGGCTGGCATCATTGCCATTGGCTTCAATATTAATGACATGTCAAGCCATGAAAGGCAATGCCATCATATAATTACACTTCACATGAGCCCCCAAGGTTGCATTTATGATGGTGGTTTAATTCGATTTTCAAATTTAAATTTAAACATGGTGAAACAAACAACTATTCCAAAAAATTGGGCCCTCTTACATCTTTGAACATCATTTGAAAGGATAAGGTCCATTTTGAAAGGGCGTCGACCATGTGATTGCCTTCCCGGAGAATGTGTGATCTTGAATTTTTTAAAATGGCCTAACTTCTACTGAATGATGTTCACAATTTTTTCAATCTTCCAGGTATGCACTTCGCCCTCAACTATGGCATTGACGATGATATGAGAATCACCTTCTAAATGCAATTGCTCAACCTTAATTTTCTCTGGCAGTTTAATTGCCAACAAAGACACCTTTGCCTCCGCATCATCATTTGTCACATCTTCAAATCTACTTGTTGCCAATGCCAAAATATTACCTTCCATATCGCGAGCCACACATGTAGCACTCGAAGGGCCAGGGTTTCTTTTCAAAGCACCGTCAAAATTAATTTCTATCCATCCTTTATCCGGCTTCTCCCACTTGACTTCTGATCTTGCATTTTGATTAGGATTAACCCGGGAAAGCCCATAAATGGGCACCAAGGCTACCTCACTTTAGTAGTGCTTTGGTGAGCTAGGAAGATAATTCAAATAAGAGAACTTCTAACTAGATATATGAACAACAATCTTGAAACAACTTGACAATACAGAAAGATAAATGTATTTGGATTACAGAAGTAAGAAATCATAAATGTGCACCTTCCACCTTGAAGGTGACAAAGCTTCAGCCTCGGACGTTTGCGCGCCACGCTATAGTTGGTACAGATGGAAGACATGGATATTCCAGAATCACCTTTAGAAAGCTCCTCACACTCCATGAACTTGTTCATCACCTACACACACAAAGACTGGGAAAAATGTTGGGGCTAAGTCAAACCCCTGTTTTGGTGTTTCCACCTCCATGGACAACTAGATAGATAGATTTGGAAAAAACGATAAACAATTACGTAATAGAAACAAACCTTGCTCAATGGAGGAAAACCCCTATTATGCAAGATAAAATGATAACGATTATGCAATAGAAACAAACCTCACTTAATAGAGGAAAACCCCTATTACATGAGATTAAATGCAAATAGATAATAAGTGCACTTAGAGATTTGATAGATTGGATAATATTGCAAAGCAATAGATATGAGAGATGAGAGAGAAGAGCATTATACAACGAAGACCACTTTATTGAGATGATAGCTTGATAGCGTATAAGAGAAGGCTTAGTTTATGTGAGATTGTGTGTAGATTCTGAGAGTTTTTCTAAGAGTGTCATAGCAAGAACCAAGAGTGATTCTTTATGCCAAATGAATGAAGAATGAGGATTTTTGTTGTTGGGATTGATCACGATAAAGTGAATGGGTAAATTATGAAGTATAATGGCCAAGAGGTAAATTGGGTCAAGCTCGAGAGGACTTGACAAATTCCAAATCAGGCTCAATATTAATCTAAGTATTATCAAGAGTAATGAATTTTCGATCAAGTTGGTGTGAACAATCAGGGGATGGATGAAGTATGGATTTCAAGATGATTAATGAGAACCTATGCTTATGCGTTTTGTGGAAATGTTCTACTCAAGTCCAATGACTTGACAAACAAATAGCAAACATTGGGTTTATCTTGGGTGCCAATTCGATCAACCTTCAAGATGTCAAGTTCAAACCAATACAAAATTCAAAATCTAAGCATTAGGTTTTCTCAATAAGAAGTCTAAATCCAAGTGGTAAGGATCAAACTCAAACTCAATTCAAGCAATTTTAAGATGAAATGACATGGTAAAGTGCCTTATTTGGTCTCCATTTCCAGTTCACTCATGAGAGATGCAAGTGCTTGCGCCTTATTTGCCTTTGACTTCTGCCCTTGGTCTATGGAAAGTACCTTACTTGCACTTGGTTTCCACTCAGCCCCTAAGGCACTCGCCTTATCTACCTTCAAAGTCTGCACCTCTCCAAGTGCATTTGCCTTATTCACTTGTGACTTCCGCCACCCCTCCTTGTGCATCTGCCCTATCCTTATGTCAATTCCGCCCTAGGTAGCAAGTTGATACCTTATTCATGTCTGATTTCTGCACTACCTTATGTGGATTGTGCCCTATTCATACCCAATTTCCGACCTTGATATGAGTGCGCCTTATTTGCAGTCTGTTTCCACCCTTGCTCTGTACTTGGCACCTTATTTACCGTAAGAACCCTGGTGGTTCTACCTCTTGGAAAGTCAATTTAGATGTTTGACATTTCGTCAAACAGTTGGCATGTAATGTTTAAGTTCTGATTTCAGAGTCTTTATGTGTTTGGTTTGAATGGTTTTGCATTTCAAAATCATGAACCAATGCATGAGATTTGTTAATGTTTGTAGCTTTAGTCGTATGATCATTTAGAATACATATGATATAAGTTGATTAATAATAATATATATTATATTATTATTAATCATATGAAATTTAATATTCAATATTAAATCTATTATTCTAAATTAATAATTGATTAATGAAACATTAGAAGATTAATTAAATTATATTGAATAGACATGTCCCATGAAGGGACATGTCTCTCCTAGCCTCTTTCCCAATATAATAGAAAGAGAGATTGTTGCATTTGGAAAATAGATACCATATACAATCTAGGCAGTGCTATTACATTTGCAGCGATCCTAAAACTTAGCATGGTATCAGAACCAGACTGCAAATGTAAGGGAGTAGTTTGTTGATGGTAAATGTGACTGTCTCAGAAAATACAGTCTTAGTGCAGGGACCATATCTCACAAATCCACTGTTGGATTTTTCTGAATTTTGGATATGTTTGTGACAAACAAATTTTGAAGAATCTTACCGGAGCGATTGGAGAGAAAGTGTGGGGTTCAAAAGTTATGACGGACTGTGTACGGGTCTATGTGAAATTCTTGAAAGCGGCTTTCATTAAAGAGATATATTAATTTGTTATGATTGTGGTCAAGCATTAACAAAGAACGTATTCAAGGAAGGGTGTCTCTTTCTATAAAGAAAGCATTAATTATAGAGTGTCACCTCTCTTGGAGCAATCAAGTCATTTCACAAGAAGACATGAGAATTGTTCAACGATATAAGAGTGGGAATTGTACATTGTGGGGGGAATAATAACCAATGTTACATTCCCATTTGAACCATCCTTAGTGGGGAGATGATTCAAAGGGGAGATGTCTCTCAAATAATCTGAGGTGTTTTATGATTTGATGTAAATGGACCTTCATTCAAGCAACTTGTGTCAAGAATGTTGATGTGCAGATAAGTATCTATTATCCTTGAATATTACATTTATCTACTCATTGTAGTCTCTGTCATCTGTAATTCTATACGTACTATAAGAGATATTTTCCTTGATCTTTTCCGAAGATGCTCTTGTAGGAAAAAAAGATTGATATCTACTTCACAGAAGGGAGCCACATTATCATGAATGTCTGGTGTTGCCAAGCCTAGGGTTAAATCCACAGTTTATTACATTCACTCATGTTGGAACCAGACAAGTACACTTGTGTACGGGAAATTGCTCCCGTGGATAATGTTATGATCAAAATTTCAACATGATCATGTACCAGATGACGAGTCTCTTGAAGCAAGATATTTTCATGATTGGGGCCATGTATGGTTTCGTAACAGAGGGAGCTACTAGAGGATCTCCCAAAATTGTTTTTCAAGGATCTTAATCATTCTGATTTAGAAGGGCAGGTCATATCGAGATGGTTTCCCTAGTGACCAGGAAACTATAAAAAGCCAAAGGATTACAATTCAAATGATGTAGTTCCATATATGTGGGCTATAAGGCTTTTATGCAGATATCTAGGTCATGATATTCCTAGCTAGATGGATGAGTTGTTGGATCAAAGGGCGTTCAAGAAAAGAGCTTAATGCAGACTAAAGAACAAAGACACGACTTGCTCGCAGAAGGTTGATATTAGATTCAGAGGGAGTCAGATAGTTCATCTAAAAGCAACCTTGGACGAGGAGGTCAGGACGTTGTTGCAAGACCTCAAAATTTCAAGGGAGTATCTAGAGGATTTGATTCATTTTGATCTCCAAGGAATTTGGTCAGATTGGTTCAGAGGGAGTCAACAGTGGAGATGGTTTTTACAATCAGAGGACTATGGTAGGACTATGGCTGAAATGCCTTTATGCTAACTCCTACGTCATGATATTCTTGGATGACTTGGGGTTCACCAAGAGTAATGCAAACTATACAAGAGATATAGTACATAAGTATGCTATTCAAGGTACCTTATCACTACAGAACAGATGGCTGATATTCTCACCAAGTTTCTTGCTAGAGAAGGTTGTGTAATTTCAAGATAAACTTGGTATATTGGAGAATGAAGCCTCAGATGAAAAGGAGTTTCAACATCTGTGATCTATTATTTTGTATGTTATTGCACTCTTCTCTTTGAGAGAGAAGTCTAAGGTGAAAGCCCTTATTTCCAACCTCTGGGATGAGCCATGGTGGATCCACCCTCTGAGATGAGTCAAGGTGGATGTCATTTGTGTGACTCCATGACTTATGGGCCCTCCTGTGAACATTGGAGAAAGGTGACGACTTTTCAACAATGAACACTTGTATTTGATTGAGGTTGTGAGGTGATGACTTTGCAACATCTCCATCATGATGGATATCATGTGACTTGATATCCATGGACATGTCATGATGGTTAGGATCTCTTAGACATCATTGTAGATATCATAAGGCTGATATCATTAAATAAACCATAGATGATTTAGAGATCTTCATGGTGGATATTATGTGACGTAATATCCATGGACATGCCATGATACAATATCCATATGGTAGACATTATGTGACTTAATGTCAGTGCACATACCATAATTGTGATATATAAGGAGAATGTAATGTTCTCGAGTGTATTATATCCTTTAGTATCACGAGATAGGTGATACTTCATATCACGAGTTATGTGATATGTGATACTCTGTATCACGAGTTAGGTGATACTTCATATCACGAGTTATGTGATATGTGATTTCTTAGCATCCATACGGATCATATTAGGATCCTTCTAAATTTAGTATTACATATTGATTGGACCGTATGAGACATGTCACTACGTAAACTAAGTATCCATATGGCAGACATCATGAGACGTGATGTCGTTGCACATACCATGGATATTTATGAGCTATGGTGAATATCATGTGACTTGATATTCCTGCATATACCATATCTCCTGATATCATAGTGAGGTGATTTCTCCTCTCTTTCAAAATTAATGGATTTATTGTGACTTGCATCTTGATGGATTTTATCTTCTCTAGCTAAGAGTGAGTGTTGATGTTTTGTGTAGCTATGGTGAGGGTCATACGTGTTGACACAGGAGACCACTACACATTCTGTTTGATCATCCTTCCCTAGCTAAGAGGGAGTGTTAATGTTTGTAGCTTCAGTCATATGATCATTTAGAATACATATAATATAAGTTGATTAATAATAATATATATTATATTATTATTAATCATATGAGATATTAAATCTATTATTCTAAATTAATAATTGATTGATGAAACATTATATGATTAATTAAATTATATTGAATATACATGTCCCATGAAGGGACATGTCTCTCCTAGCCTCTTTCCCAATATAAAAGAAAGAGAGATTGTTGCATTTGGAAAACACATACCATATACAATCTAGGCAGTGCTATTACATTTGCAGCGATCCTATAACTTAACAAGATTTAATAGACTAATTTCATTGCCATTAATCATTAACACCTCTATGAATCTATAAATCAAATGCAATGCATGGAAATTCTAATTGGAAATTTATGAAGGAAACCTGTGACTGGTTGAAAGCACAAATCAACCCTCAATATTGAAATGTTGTTTCCGGAAATGATCCCAAGTTGATGTTGAATCTTGGACATTGAATGCAAAGGCACTTTTATACCCAGACGTGTCTGATATATGCTGAACGCTGGCCTTCCAACACTGACGCTGCTGCTATAGGAAATGCCGTCCCTTTATGCAGAGACACAGCAGTCAATACCTTCTAACGCTGCCCTCATAGATCAGCAATCTGCGATCACATATGATTCCCAAAGCCTTGCTGACTATCCCTAAGAACAACCGCTGATTACCTCACAAATTCACTACACAGATTGGTCACCAATTTTAGTACAATTGATGGCCCTGAGATAAGCCACTAGCAAGCACGATTCACTGGGTCAGATTGTCCAATTCAAAGTGCAATCCACTGAGAGAATTTACAATTCTTTCAGCTGCAAGGAACTCCCAAACCCTAGGCGTCTCCCATATCAAATTCACAAAATCAACAAATACAGCATTGTTTGATTTTTCCTCTTTCATGATACTTATAATTTCTCATGCCCATTTGACTAGAGGCTTCAAGCTCACGACTCACATAACTTAAAATGTTGACTTAGCTTTTGAAGAAGTTGCTTTTGTAATTTGAAAAGTAATAAACAATTACTTTCTTTTTCCCTCAACAACTTAGGCATATTTAATGCATTCATATAAATGAGCCTTAATTCATTTGGTACTTTATAATAAGCTCATAGTTATTAATTAAATAAACCCAATTAATAACATCATTCAAATTAATAACTTATTAATCCTTCCGAAAGTACCACACCAAAAATGCAATAAGATTACTGACAGAGATTATCATCCGAGTGCCTTGCTAAATGTAGTAACTGGCTAATACTGACTTACTATAAATAATAAGTCCCTAAAATGAGCTGCTGACGCCGGTCAATCTCTGTACTGCTGCCAAACTGTTCAGGTGCACCGCTAAAAATAGTAACTCTGACTTTCCCAAAATGATCACTTACTATAAATAGTAAGTGTGCTAGTCTGACTCAAACTAGGAACAATCCTAAACAAGGCCTGGCAACTGCCACCTGAAATCCTTTGTGATGCCCAAATTGGACCCTCTAATCCACCATACAAGCCTACGAGGGTCAAATAATAGGCTAATCCCACAAACCCTGATGCTCGTGAAAATGGGGACATTGCATTTACCTTCCAATTCCTCACCTCTTTGTGTGCTGGCACTTTATTTGTATGACAATTCTGCCCAGCTTGTGGGCATTCAAAATTCGATCAAAGAGATTGTCTAAGTCGTCTATGTCAAGGAAGTAAACATTACATGATCATTGGTGAGGTAAGTTGATTGAATTCACACAGCCATCCAATTACAAGTACAGATCAAATAGAATAAGTAGCAAATTGAGCAAGACAAAATTGAGTATGGGAAAAACATTCAAGTGCAGATCAAATTCAGATTTGCTGGGCATCAAGCAGTCAAAGCAAAACATCAATACAAGTGTAGATTTGGTTATTAAAAAAGTCAGAACTGCAAAGATAATCAAATTGGAAAGGAAAAATCAGACCTCTTGTAGGCTCAATAATTCCCAGACTTGAGTTTTAAATTCAGATTTTTAATAAATAGCAAGTATGACCTCCTATGGTATTTCTTGATTAGTGCAAGACTGTAAATGCATATCATATGAGGAATTAGAGTGGAAATCAAGTGATGGTCGAATTGTGTGTCTGAACTCTTCATTTCATTTGAACATAATCAAGTCTTTAAAGATAGAAAATTCGATCATTGTTAGTAAATGGATTTGTCACTTTGAGATTCTTGATAAAGTGCCCAATGGTGGAGTGACAAATTGCCTACAACAGTTAGCTAATGGAGCTCGAAGCAAATCAATATTTTTATATGACTTCTTACCTTTTCTATGCCATTGTAGGAATGAAAAGTTGGTCGGGGTTAAATAAACAAGGTGTATGATGATGCAACATTAATTTATAATTATCACCTACAATTACAATTAGAGAACAACTTTCATTATTTCAAGAGGGCGAACGATGCCTTTACCATGCTTACTGTTAGAGAACTCCAAGGGAATATTGGGCTTAGAATTTCACCAGAGGTGGCAACAATGATTCAACAATATGGGAGTTATTTCATACAATTCCCAAAATTTACTTATTTCAGGTTAGTAGGTTATGATGGATACCCTTTCATGCTACCTAGGTTCGTGGATGACAAACTTGCATTAATTGAGATTTGCAGGCAAGTTAGTCAGATTAACAGAATTTGCAGGAACAAACAAGTTACTGGTATACAATTTGTGATAGGTATTGGCCATTGAAGTTGTGAGTCTAGTCTTGATGCTAAGGACATTGAGAGATCAATTGTTAAAATTAGTCTTTATCCTTACACCATGCGGTTCCCCTTTGACAGTAAAGGTTATGCTGTGAAATAATTGGGACTTGGCCCTAGTTCAACCATTTTCCTAACATCGAGGACTTCTGGGAGGATTGTGAAGATGACTTTTAAGTCCGAAGGAGAGATTGGATGAGGCTCACTGTGAATCAAATAGTTGACTTCAAGTTGGGATTGGATGTGACTGGTATAGAAGATGATGAATTGAATTTGATTGACCCTTTTTATTATGAAAAGATACAATTGCTTCCACTACCACCCATAGGCTGAACAATTCCCTAATTGAAAAGTTTAGATGAAAGAACTGCTTTTGTTGTCAAAAGAACCAAGGAGTGGGTGAAGAGTAAGGTTTTTAAAGCTACAAACACTCAGCCTTCAGGGAAAGGAGGTACTTCCACAAAGACAAATAGTAACCATGAAGCTTCTTCCTCTTCCCATCCACAAAATCTTATCTCTGGCGAAAATCTGCAACCAATCACATCGAGAAACAATGGTGATGATGAAGACCCTAGTAGGATGCAGGATCTCACCAAGGCATGTGAAGGAGATTAAAACTTGACAGAGGTGGCCTGCCATAAATTAATTTTGCACCAAGCTCCTTGTCCAAATTTCCAATACAACTTCAAATTTCAATTTTATTTCCAAATTTCCTTATAAGATCCAAAAAGAAAAATTGATTTTCAAAATTTTCACCACTAAAGCTATGTTGAAATTAAACACAAGTTGTCTGCCAGAAATTCAAGGTGAGCTAGCCATGCCGTCGAAAAGTGTAAGGGTGAGCTTGTTGAAAATAAAAAATATGCAAGTACCAGCTCGCCAGAAATTAAATCTTGACGCAATCACCATGCCAGAAATTCCAGACTTAGACAAATTTCAAAATAAATCCAAATTTCAACCCAATATCACTTTTGCACTAAGGCTCGAAAATTCCCAGAATTTTGCCATCATCACAAAATCAAATCAATAATCCAAATCTTCAATTTGGATTTGCAAAATCACCATTCTCAGAAAATTACTAGACTTAGCCAGATTTTCAAATTTGCAAATCGCTATCGTCTACGTTCAAAATCTCCATCAAGCAAAGGGGAAATCGCCAATTTTCTCCAATTTTGAAAAACCAAAATTGAAGTTGATCTATCATCATTCAAAATCCAGATCGCCATCAAAATATCAACCCCAAGCCAAGGAAGAGGCCAACTTGTTGGAAGACAACAAAATTTTCAATCTCAGCAAAATGATCCAAATCCACCCATTTGAAAAAACACCGTTTGAAGGCAAGACAAACCTCAAATCCTCAAGCCTCAAATCTCTCACTTAAAGGGTTCAAAAAGAGCTACTGCCAAAGACTACCGCCACTACCTCTAAAGCGAAAAAAGGGGGTCCCCATTTGCAATGGGGCAATGGTGTGAAAACCTCACAACACTATCAACTTAGAATCCTAGTTATCAGGAGTGTGCTCAATTTATCTTTCAATAGTAGGTGATATAAAATGTAAAATAAAAAATGTAGATTGAAATTTTAAAGCTGAAGTAAAGTAACCTATAAAATATTTGTCATAAAATTTCCTTCAACAACTCCAACTTTGAGCAAGTACTTGACAGTAGCTTGTGACATATGAGTAGTCACAAACATTTGAATCTCATTAGCCTAAGCGTAGAGTTGTTTCCCAGTTATCTGGAGTGTGCTCAATTTATCTTTCAATAAGTAGGTGATATAAAAAGTAAAATAAAAAATGTAGATTGAAATTCTAAAGCTGAAATTAACCTGTAAAATATTAAATTATCTTCAACAGCTCCAACTTTGAGAAGTACATAATGGTAGCTTCTAACATATGAGTAGTCACAAACATTTGAATGTCATTAGCCTAAGTGTAGAGTTTTTTCATCCACATGATTTGTGTGCAAGCTTTTGTATTATCAAGTTGAAAACTAAAGACAACATGTGGATTCCAAAATATATGACCTCATCTCTCATCTCAACCAACATTGTGGTGACTTTGCAAGGTGTCCAATATGTGGTCACTGCTTTTTTTACTTTGTTTGTTATGTCTTGGACAATAGTTTGAGGTCCCATTGCTTCAATGAACTCTATGAAGATGTTGATGATGAAGTTTGCATTCTTCACTTCTCATAAGCAACTATCCTAAAAGACGTTAATTTGGGCCCTATGTTTGCAATCTTTTTATCTATCAAAATGAAAAGACAGCTTTGTTCGACCCATGAAGCCCTATTGGGTTATAATGAAGTATTCATAAAACTTATTCTTCGTGGCCAATTTAAGGTGGCTTATACCTTTTCATTGCAAGGACTTGTATAACCTACAAGGGCTTCAATCAATCTCCTTAACAATTCCTTCAAGTGTGGCGAATATACAGGGTTGAAAGAAAGGCCATTATCATAAATGCATATGATGTGCTTAATGGCATTTCCTTTTACCTCATTCTGAAAGCCCTTTTTAATGGGCCTTCATATTTGGTTCTTTTGTGGGAAAGAGGGGCTATTGTCATCTTTGGAAAGTGCTCCAAGAAATGGGGTTATGACAGCCATTGAGGGCGACCTTATAGGTTGCTTGTGGGATCCTTTCTTTGTCAAAGGATGAGACTTTGATCTAGATTTCTGGGCTGCACTGTATGCTTCCACTTGCTTGTTGATATAGGCCAAAATTTGCCCGTTTGGTCCATTCAGCTAGACTTTGCCACTAGATCATACTTGTAATAACATAACCATATGCTACCATTGTTTGATGGAAAAATGAACAAGAGATTTAAAAACAATAATATGATATTACGAAACATTAAAAAATAAATGTCTTAGTTCTTGTTCACGGGATCTCAAATTCTATCGTATCCTCAATTGAGTGCTCAATAGTTAAGTGGACCCCATCCCTTGAACGCTTATGGAAATTAAACTTTGACATGCATCTTGGGGCAGCCTAAGCTTGTTTTGCATAGGTAATGCCATTTGTGATTCTTTGGGAAGATAGATCAAAGCGGCAGCTAAACAATTGAATGTGAGAACTAACAAGGAATCAAAGAATTGCAACTGAATAAATCTTGCACTCTTGATAACATTATTATTGAGAGCAATTCAATGGTTATAAGCCTTCGCATAGGGAATGAGTATTCAACAAACTGGAGGATAACATAAATCCTCCAATTTAGAAATATTAGACAATGTAACTACATTCTCCATTAAACATTGTTACTGGGAAAGGAAGCAAGTTGGTCATTTATCAATCAAACCAAGGCATTGATTGGGTGGAAGAAGTAATCATTGATGGTAATAACATGTGGTACTCGTATTCAAACAATAATGGAGAAAGATTACAAAGAAAATCCTATTAATTTGTGAGGAGCATGGTAGAGATTGTCTAATAATCACCATGAATGGGAATTGCTCCATTAAATATTGTTGGAAACTTTAGATGGTATAGTTACGAGACTCAGACTCTTCTTGGACTTGGTGAAATAAATTGGCAAAAAAATCGGGAAAGTGAGAACCCAATAAATTTAGAGATTTTTAAGGATTCAAAACTTGTTACATGCACCCTTTATTAAATAAACCTTAAAGACACAATAACATTATCAAATAGAAGCTAATTTGATTACATACATAAGTACACATCGATCACATGATATATAATGATTGTCAAATGTACACAAAGCTCATAAAATATGAAATTCATGACATCAAAACAAATATTAAAACTAAAAAAATATGACTATGGCTCAAAGGAGGTTGTATTACTCATTCCAACATCATGACAAGTAATGTCGTGTTGTCTTTAGACGGGTCTTGGATGATGGTGTAGTCATGATATTTGCTTGTCTTAATGAGTGTTGTGCATTTATTTTTAGACTGCAGGAATCATATATAGCACCCACTATAAATTGTAGTGTGCCTGGTAAACTTTTTAACATGACCGATGTCACTAGCGTGTCACATCATCCGGTACCACATGGGTTGGGGGGACACTAGACCTCGTGACCTCGTGCTTTACTATAGGAAGCTCTCGCCGATCGAGTTAGCCCCATAGCCTTGACTAGTGTGCATATTCAACTAAGGAATTTATTAGTAATTTGTTTTTCAAGTCTTCAATACTCCATTTTTTCTTTGACAAGCTCATTAACAAAGAAGAGTGGTTAAATTAAAAGATAAATGGTTATGTTAAATTTTGTCTTTAGTAAGGATACTAATAGATGGAATTCTTCTAGCAGTTTTTTATTTTTAAAGTGGTAAACGCTTTTGACCTGAAACTATGAACCGGTGAGGTTACAAACGATTGATCTCATGCCCATTTAAACATCCAACAATACCATCCCAGTGGGATTTAATCCTTGACGGCAAGAGCAACACTACAACTTAACCATCGCACCGTGCCACTACCGGCGATTATCTTTTATCAGTTGTCTACACAAGGTATGATTGATACATTTTGCATTATGAAAATGACATTTCTTGCTAGCTATGACGTAACTTGTATTCATTAGTACAAGGATCGTTGCATGCCGACTTTGCCTATGTGGGTCGTTTTATAGGAAACAAGATAATCCGTGATTGTCGCTTTGACTATGAATATGCAAAGATTTGCAACAAGGGACATGTATTATGTAGATTTTTATGATCATGTTTCATCATTTTCCTATTACTTGCTTAGACTTATAGTTTGATGGGGGTTTGGAGGCAACACCAAAACAAGGTTGATGATAGCACCCCTTGTGGGGATCTAGAGGTGAGAGAGAGAGACAGAGAGATGTAGAGAGACAAGTCTAGATCTTGGGGGAGAGAGAAGAGAGTGAGATAGAGAGAGGTAGAGAGAGGGGATAGAGGAAGAGTGATAGGGAGAGAGCAGTCTAGAGTTCGGGGAAGATAGAGTGACATAGAGAGAGCGAGAGATTATTGAAATTTGACTGTCAAAATTTTTATAAGATCTAAAACCTAAAATTAGCATTCTAACTCCTATTACTTGCTTAGACTTATAGTTTGATGGGGGTTTGGGGGCAACACCAAAATGAGGTTGATGATAGCACCCCTTGTGGGGATCTAGAGAGAGAGAGAGAGAGTGACATAGAGAGAGCGAGAGATTACTGAAATTTGACTGTCTAAAAATTTATAAGATCTAAAACCTAAAATTAGCATTCTAACTCCTAAAGATTGAAAGTTTGAAACCACTTTCAAACACCCTGCCAATATATGCATGAAACATAACTTAAAGTATAAGATCTTATACCTAAATTTATATTTTGTGTATATATTCTAATGGAGAGAGAGAGAGAGAGAGAGGGCTAGAGTTTGGGGAAGATAAAGAGAGTGACATAGAGAGAGCGAGAGATTACTGAAATTTGATTGTGTCTAAAAATTTATAAGATCTAAAACCTAAAATTAGCATTCTTACTCCTAGAGATTGAAAGTTTGAAATCACTTTCAAACACCCTGCCAATATATGCATGATACATAACTTAAAGTATAAGATCTTATACTTAAATTTATATTTTGTGTATATATTCTAATGAAGAGAACAAGACTGTCTTGAAGACAAAGATGGGGAGTTAAATGTTATATTTCATGTATGTAGTCTGGGGGCATGTCATAAACCAAAAAAGCATTGAAATTTTGTGAGATCTGGAAAAAAACCTAAAATGGCCTAGTCAAAGGCCCATACTCGCCAAGACTCGATTGAGAATTGGTGAGTTTGTCTTACCTCGGTCTTGCCGACATTCTCCATTAAACATTGCTATTGGGAAGGAAACAAGTTGTCTAATTGTCTATTGAACCAAGGCTTCAATCAATTGGAAGAGCTAATCATTGATGGTAATATTATGCAGTGGTCAGATTTCCAAACAATAATGAAGAATGATTATAAAGCAAATTCTATTAATTCGAGAGGGGTGATGGTAGATTTGGATAATAATTGCCATGAATGGGAAGTGCTCCCACTTAACTCCACTCATTTGAGCTCCACTATGAAATGACTTGAGGCTTCATTTCATATGCATTTCTCTCTCTCTCTCTCTCTCTCTCTCTCTCTCTCTCTCTCGCGCACGCATTGTCCCTATGCCATGGAGCTCTTGATACATCTGGGGTATTTTGTGAGGAAGATGGGATTTATAGGTGAAATGATCGGGGCCAAAATAGAATAAAAGTGTTCTTTTTCCATGAGGATGAAGTCTTGGAAGCCATAGCAGAGATTTCATTGAAGGGGCTACCAAACACCCTTTCAACTACAAAATCTCATCAATGTCTCTAGGATTGTTCTTATGTTAATAATTTATAAAGAGATTATGAAAGTTTTGGGGAGATATTTTTTATGGGACAAATTCAAGGTAGGCTGGATAATGTTGTCGTCAATGAAACAACTGAGAGATTAATCTATATTAGTTTTTTTGGATTAGATTGTGTGAGCAATTTTTATCATCAACGTTTCAGATCACAAAAGAACTCATTTTGTTCTCTTGCATCCTAAAGATGGATCATGTAGAACTAAGGTTACCCCAAGTTTTCAGGATGGGTACGACAGGGGACGGGGGGACGAGTTTCTGAGACAATTTTTTTTGCCAAATTTGTGGACAGCTTGGGGACGGCTATATAACAATAGGGAAAATTGAAATATGTAGAGAAATCCAAAATATTCATATGAAAACATGGATAAAGCATGCACTTATACATAATCAAACCTTAATATATAAGAATTAGCAGAATTCATATGCCAAATTGTGTTATTTTGAGTCAAAGTCAAGTTTCCTCTAGAAGTCAAAGTCAAAGTCCCCTAGGCGTCCCCTGTACCCGGGACGTTTCTGGAATGGGGAGCCTGAAAAAATATTGGGGACACGTCCCCGAGTAACATTGAGGAGAACAAAAGGATCTCCTTTTGTTCTCCTGCATCCTAATGATGGATTGCGGAGTGTGATCTGAAACGTTGATGATAAAAATTGCTCACACAATCGAATCCAGAAAAACTATTACATATTATATAAGATTGTGGAAATCTAATAGTTTAATTGAGAGAGTATCTTCTCTCTTGGTGATTGGATACGAATTCCATGGGTTGGGATTGGTTAATAACTTAATAGTAAATACAGTGAGAAGCATTGAGAAGAGGCTCAAGGTTCATATATGGGAGGTGGCAAATTGACAGAAGATCGACTTTGCCAATAGTGGAACGTTGTTGTTTCACTATGCTCGGGATGCTCTTGAATTACTTTTCCATCCTTCACTCTATTGGAGTGTTTTAACGTGGCTAGAGCTGAGAAGGCAATACAATTCTTGGCAAAGTGGGTTGCCTTTGTCAAAAGGGAAGATGGTGCCTATAGACTAAACTATAATGGATTGTTTTGTCTTGTTCTTCTCTCATTGAGATGGTCCTTCCAACGCTTTCTAATAAAGGTGTTTATTATCATCACTTAATTATAATTAAGTAATAAATATTTAATAGAAAATATAAACAATAAAGTTATAAACTAATAAATATTAAAGAATAAATAAAATAAAGTGAATTAAAAAGAAAATACCCACCCAATTTCGGGTTTTGGGAACTAAATCTGGGATTAGGTATTTAAGCAAGTTTGAGCATCATTTGGAAGACAACAGAGATCTTGAGCAGGAATTTTGAGTTAATCTCAAATGGGTCAGCTGGGAAACAAATACTAGCTGCACACGCAGATCACGACAGGAACTGTGATTTGGATTTTTTCTTAAATCTCATATCTTCTTGCTGTGTGCGATCAGGAAACTGCATTCTAATTTCTAGTTATGAGTTCTATTTTGATCCAAGCAGGTCTGTTCCAGGGAGTTGAGTGCCTGCCATACTGAGGTTGCCGTCACATATTAGCCTTTGGACAGAACCCAGCTAAGGTTTTGGACAAGTTGGAGGGTGTAGAAACCCTAGAGCTCCACTGTTGGGAGTCCATTATCCGCCTGAGTTCTGAATGGAAGGGTTCTGAAGCCAGTCAAGGTGCCTTCACTGGAGTTACAATCAGGATTTGCAGAGCTGTGCTAGGGTTTGAACACATTCTAGTGTGGCAGTGGAAATTTCAGGGCTGATCACCCAAATAAACTCCTGTTTCAGAGCTGGGAAGGGCTGCATCCTATAAGAGTTGCTGCAGGTCTGATTAGGGTCTTCTACAACTCCGACATCCACCAAGCACAAACACACAAGGTATAAATACAGCTCCAGGATGGTTGCAGGTCAATGAGGAGTGCCTGTATGCATCATGTAAGCGGCGAAGACTTCTAATGTCTAATTTTCAGACCTCTATTTTTTTGGTACATTTATATCTGCAGATCTGTCAGTAAACTGCTCTTCTTTACCTTTTAATTAGGAGGATACTTGAAGATTTACATTCTTTGAACAGCCGTCCATTGACCCTATTTTGTTATAGTGTTATTAAAGAAATTTTATTAGGTTGCCAGTAAACCCTGGATCTAAGGATAGAGGACATAACATGTTCTAGTTTCTTAAGCATCTCTGGTATAAGTTTTTATGTTATGATACAGTATTGTGATCCGGGTCTAGGTTTGGGGTATTTGGTAACAGCAGGCCCTATGGTTGAAGTTTGTGACGACTGTCTAGTTTGTTGTAGGGAAAACTATATGTATGATCCAGTTATACTATGTTTCAATCCTAATAGAACTCTACATTCTTTGCACTCTGTGCATGAAAGGACTTCTGATGTAACCTTTTTGATTCTGATAGATGAATGCAAAAGTAGTTGGTTCTAATCCCTTGAATGAAAAAAACAAATTAAATGTAAGGGAGCTTGGAAAGAAATAAAAAGCCATACCTTGAATGAAGATTCTCCTTGAGCTTTTTGACACCTATGTAACACTCCTTGAAGAGAACAAAAAGAAAACTTGCAGCCCTGGGAATGAGCGGAAAT
This sequence comes from Thuja plicata, assembly GCA_018584345.1. Taxonomy (NCBI): domain Eukaryota; kingdom Viridiplantae; phylum Streptophyta; class Pinopsida; order Cupressales; family Cupressaceae; genus Thuja; species Thuja plicata. Next base: position 1,774,531 of record MU227912.1, read on the forward strand.
GGAGTTTCGGGTGAGGAAATAGGTAAATGTATTTTTCCTTTTGTTCTGTGTTGCTATTGACTTAGATATCACTTTTTAAAGATCAGACATGGTCTTTAGTTTTTTGCTTTTTTTATTTTAAGAACTTTTTGGTCTTCTGCCTAGAATGTTACCCTAGGTTAACTCATGTAAGGGAGCTTGGAAAGAAATAAAAAGCCATACCTTGAAACCTTGAATGAAGATTCTCCTTGAGCTTCTTGACACCTATGTAACACTCCTTGAAGAGAACAAAAATAAAACTTGCAACCCTGGGAATGAGCGGAAATGGAGTTTTGGGTGAGGAAATAGGTAAATGTATTTTTCCTTTTGTTCTGTGTTGCTATTGACTTAGATATCACTTTTTAAAGATCAGTCGTGGTCTTTAGTTTTTTGCTTTTTTCATTTTAAGAACTTTTTGGTCTTCTGTCTAGAATGTTACCCTAGGTTAACTCATGTTGACTTAGAGTTTGACTAGGATCCTGTGCCTTTGGATTTGGCATATAGGCGCAGCACAGTTCCCATGTAAATTTTAGGGCATGCACGGGGATATTTGTAAATTTGTGCAACAAGAAATTCATTGCATTCGCCAGCTGCAACCTGGCCATAAGAGATAATAGATATCCTATTCTACCTCAAGTAGAACTACAAAAGACTCCCAAGCAATATTGAGGTAATTGTAACAGATCTTGACCAGTGAAAAGCAGAAGTGCCAATTAGCTGAAGCAATGCACCAGAGCACACAACAGCAGAGAACCAAATGCTGGGCTGCCCATGCACAGGCCAGAAGAATGGGTCCTTAGATGAGGGGAGAATGAAACTAATCTTTTTAAACAGTCTCCAAGACTTAATGATACAATAGGTAATCATTGGGAAAGAGGGCACAAATTCAGAGTAGCAAAACCCTGAAACTGCTCTGAACATTCCCACGTGGTGGTTGGCCTTCTCCTTAGGGACTTGCTGGCAAAGACTCTACTTTTTGCATCTGCTCAAAGAACATTTCAACAGGGCATTTTTTCTACATGGTGTGACATACTGTGACATGCTATTTTATGCTATAGTCCCAATTTTTGAACTTATACCTGTTGGTTTTTTGCTTGGGTAAACTCTTTTGTTGTAATTGGCTGGTTTCGTTTTCTGTGCCTCAGGGCTTACCACCATTTTTATATTTTTATTGTATTGTAAAAACGTCTTGGTTACTTTAGTCAGTTTTCTAGCCTCGTTTTAATCCATTTGCTTGTCTTTTATCTTTTACAAGTAAAAGAAGCCTAGATTGGCAAAAATGGTTTTGGCAATTTTCTTCCATCTTAACAGTGATTGGAAATTTTTTGTATGCTGTTCTCCTGATTATTTGTAGCAGATTGAGCAAAGGTCTTAGTGTTCTACAGTGGCATCAAGGCATGAACTGTCATGCTGTGACCCTGTACATAAAATCCAAAACACAGCCAAGATATATTTAAAATAAAAACAATGAAAACAATAAAATAATCTTAGGTAAATAAAATAAGTTGAGAAAATAAAATAGCTCTTCAAATAAAAAAAGTAAATAATGTAAATAAAATAAAAAATAACTCAAGGCTGATTTTTCTTGGTTTTTTTGATAGATGTATTTAATTACTATGCTAGTTATGATTCAGTTCTTTGATATTTCTTAGGTCCTTCATTCAAAACTGGGCATGACTCGTAACTCATCTACTGCAAGCTACCAGAGTGCTTCACTATACTATGGCTCGATTACTGAGCCTGATCAGCGGATTTATGGTGTTGACGTGGCAACTTGCATAGAGGTACATACTTGAGTGTTGCTTCAGTTTGGTTTTTTGTCCCTTTCAAGATTTCTTTACTATTGATAAATCACACGTTTAACTATATGGCTGCAGGTGATTGAGCACATGGAGGAAGACCAGGCATTCAAATTTGGAGAATGTGTTCTTGGTTCATTGTGTCCTCACATATTAATGGTCTCAACACCCAATGTGGAATACAATCCCATACTCCAAAGAAATGTTTCAGATGTAAAAAATGATGGGGAAGGACAAGAGTCTATGTTAGATGCTGATGGTAAAGGTGACCTTCCTTGCAGGTTTCGGAATGATGATCATAAGTTTGAATGGACAAGAAAACAGTTTAGTGACTGGGCTCTAAATCTAGCTTCACAACAAGGCTATAGTGTTGAATTTAGTGGCGTCGGTGGTTCTGGCGAGATAGAACCTGGATTTGCCTCTCAGATTGCTGTCTTCAAAAGACTTCCTGCTTTTGAAGCCATACATGTTAGAAAATCTAGAAGCTGTAATGAGGTCTATAATGAACCAAGCATTAGTGTTCCTTATAAAGAAGTCTGGAAATGGAGAGCAGGCTAAGGATTTTGAAAGATTAGGTACTTTTGTTTGCTTTTGAGATTATTTGTCTCAGAAATTTTGTTCTGTTTTTCATCACTTACCAATTGAAAGTGATATGATCTGCTCTGTCCTATAGAATGGAAACTATATACTTGTCACATACCGAGAAAGGAAAAATTAGCTTCAAGTTACCACAGCCAAGCAAATATGAAACTGGAAGAAATACATCATCTGAGAATTTTGACTAACTTTGTCATTGTTCGAGATGCCAAATCGTGATTATTGGAAGCAGCCACAGCATGTTCATTCATATTTAATCATACATAGCAACAGTGTTTCCTGTTACTTTTTAGCCAGATGAGCAGAAAAATGCTAAGTTTCCAGTGGAAGGATTATAGCTGTGATATATAGTATACTGAATTACAAACTGTGTCACATTGAATAATAAATAGATTTCAATTTTAACTAAAAGCACTTTGGGTGCTTAGCAATGTTTAATGCTCTAATTATGACGGACGTCTGTCCATTGATTTTGAGTTGTGTATGATATATGTCATATTGAAATGAAAAAATACAGGTCAAATTTATAATATTGTAATGCCAAATTTCAGTTTATAGCATTGGATATTCTTGTAAGTTTTCTAATTTATTTGCTTCTGAAGGCAAATTGTTTAAGTAGATGGTTTAGTTTGAAACAATTGGACTCGTTACTAAGACAACAAGTGAATGGTCTTTGGTTAAAATTGAATTCATTCATGACCCCACCATCTGGGACAAACAATGCGATGATATAGCCACTTACATTGTAGTAACTTGCATAAATCTAACAGTATCACCATACAATTGTATCTGTTAGAATAGTTAATCTTTTCTTAGTTGTATTTATTTATTTATTTGAGGATAAACTAAGATATCTTACATTTATTTAATTAGAAGATTCTATGAATCCCTACATGTATTTTGTCCTCTAGTCCAAGTGGGAGGACATGTTATTTCTTGTAATCCCTTTATTAAAGAAATTAGCTCATCCTCCTTAAGAAGATATTGATACTTTGCACACACCTATTATGAATGTTGGCATTCATAGATTGGTAAGTTACTTAGTAACTCCTTTTTTTTTTTTCTCTATTTAAGAGATGCTCCTTTCTTTCATTTCTACTCTTGAAGTTATTATAAATGAGTCTCTCTCTCTCTATCTTAATATCACAAGGGGTTTTTTTTTGTTTTTCTTCTTTCAAAACTTCTTGTTTCCTTATTGGCTCTTTTGGTGTATGTTCCTAGTTTTGCATTTCTTATGGTAACTATCTTCTCATTTATCTCTCAGATTATTGTTTACTTTCCTTGCTCTTGATCTTTTTCTTTCATGGTATCAGAACTTTGTAACTGATCATTGTTTTGAGTAAATGTTGATGAAGGTTACCATTTTGTGGAGCACACTTGCTTGGAGACTTTTTGAAGAGAGAGAAGAGTTCTCAATCTCATTTCTCTAACTCATTTGTGTTGCAGATTTTTATGCTAACCCTCTTTGGAAGGCTTACCACCAGAGTTCTTGTGATTTTTATCATTTTATTTTTTAAAAAGCTTAACCTCAGTCGTGAAAACGCAAGGTTGAAAGCTTTTTCTTGTCCATTATCTATGTAATTTTGCTCTAACATTTCATTTACAAGATTCATAGTAATCTACAATTATTTTGCTTGTACATGATAAATATATTCTGTTGATTTGCAGGATTATAAGTTTCAAGCATATCTGTTTATTCGGTTTGTTAACAATCTGTAGATTGCGCTCCATTCTCTGATTTTAATCTTTTGATTGTCTCCTTGTTGTTCCTTTTCCTTGGTCATCACACTTCCCCCTGTAGACTTTGCATTTTGCACATCTACCCAATGTTTAAGTCTGCATTAAATCATCTCTCTGAAAGCTGCCCTCCCTATTGCTACCTCTACCTCTCCCATTTCTGCTACACCGTCTTTTGGAGTTCACACAAGTCCAATATTGGGCGATTCGTGTCACTTCGGTTTTCTTGTGTTACCTCTTATGCCCAAGTCCTCTGCTTGATCCACCCCATTTCGTTTGTGTCGGTCATTAGCTGCTCCAAACTATTAAGTAGTCCTTACGTTGAAAGGCTAGACAGTATATTCAAAGACGCTCCTATCGCTGCTGGGAAGTTCAGCGACCAGGCTCTTCTCAGCTGCTTTTCACGCAACACTCTTGAACAACAAAGGCCAAACAATATATCCATAAGTTTGCGCGTTGTCTTCCTTTGCTACTAGTCTGAAACGCTGACTGTAGCAACTCCCTCCCTCTGCCTTTCGTTGTTTCGCTCCAGCTTTGTTTCACCAGTTACGTTCTTCCCTCTCTCCTTAACGTCTCTCCTCTGTCTTTTTCGCAGCTTCTGGAGCAATTATTTGCGCTAAGTAACTCACGCAGCATCAACCACTCATTTCATTTCTTTTAGTTTTCACCTGCGCTCTTTCATCAATAGTTTGAATGTTTTTTTTAGTTTGACTCTTTCAAACATTAGTTAATTACTTTATTTTTTAAATAATTTAATCAATTTTTTAAATTACATAATTTGGTCCAATATAGTTTTTAACTTATTTAGTTTCATTAAGTTTATCTAATATCATTTCAATAATTCAATTAAATTGTTTTTCAAAACATTTAATTACATTGTTTTACAATTATTTAATTGTTAACTCCTTTAATCTTTTTAAAAAAAATAATTTTACTTTTAAACAATCATTTAAATATAGTGTTTTCGTTTATTTGGTTTAAAATAGTTTGCTAACCTTGTTTCTACAATAATTGTACTCAATGCTTAAAATCTTTTGTTTCAATGTTCTTATAATTTTAGTAAATTTGAAGTCTTTTTTAATAGTTTAAATTCAAGTTTAACACAAATTTAAATTGTTTTAAATGTTCATTTTCTCAGTTCAAACTTGTATTAACATTGTGTTAAATCTCATTTTTGGATTCTTAGGCATTTATTAATCACCGTTTCTAACATGTTTTTGATTAATTATAAAGTTTATCTCTTTTATTTCTACGTTATTGAGCATTTATGTCTACTCTCATTCCTGAAATTAAGTTAAATAATACTATCATGCTTGAAAAATACACATTTCATGTATTTTTTATTTAAACATATGTTAAATGTTGCTATCAATCATTCTTCTGCTCCATCCGTCATTGCTCCTCAAGCTGATATTGATGCTTGGAATGTTAAAAATGAGGAAGCACTTGACCTCATTGGTTTTTCACTAAGTCCTAATTTGTATGTTTTAATCGCTAATTGTACTGAAGCACATGTAGCATGAGCTATTTTGAAAAATACCTACGATAGTTCGAATGAATCCAGAAAGATTCAATTCCAAGATCAATTGGAGGATCTCAGGTATACAGACTTTAAATCTATGGATGATTTTTTTGCTCAAAATTGATTCCATTAGAAGTTGATTGCATGGTTTAGGAGTAACTTTAACTGATATTTGTTTAATTCATATCGTTTTAAAGAAATGTCTTCCTAGACAGTTTCAACTGTTTATTAGTAATGTGCATTCTCAACTTGCTCTTCCTACTTTAGCTACTCAATGAACTTACATTCTTTTTCAAAATTTATTGCGTCAAGAGGAAGCAAAGTTGATTCAATTTGATACTCTTAAGTCTAATGAACATACAATTATGTCTAATAATCATAGTAGTCATAATCATCATAGTTATTCCAATAATAAATTTAATTCAAGTCCTTATCATAACAATAATAATAATCATAACAATAATTATAATAATAATCATCATAATCAAAAGAATAATTCAAATAAAAAACCCCATTGCACTTATTGTGGGAAAGATGGTCACGTGATTAACAATTGCTTTAAAAAACAAAATTATAAGAAACCTATGAATCAAAATAATAAAACTAATCAAAAGTCTCATTATAAGAAGAATAATGGTAATCAATCTTGTCATGCTTTTACTGTTAGTTATAATGGTTCTAACCCTTTAGAGTGGATTATTGAGAGTGGTGCATCTCAATATGTTACATTTCATAGAGAAGTGTTTTATTCTTTGCATCCCGATACTTCAAATTTTCTTATTCAACTAGCTAATAATCATAGTTGCAAAGTTGAAGGGTTTGGTGATGTTAGTATTCCTAATGGCAAATTGCATGATGTTCTTTATGTTCCTGATTTGAAATCCAATCTTCTTTTAGTTGCTCAATTATGTCAAGATTATAAGGTTGAATTTCACAAGGGCATGTGTGATATTATTGATCTTAAAACTGACAAAGTTGTTGTTAATGCCAAAATGAATCACGATAACTTATTTAAATTTTATGAGTTTACCACTGCAAGATACTCATTGCATGTTAATATTGATTTTAATATGTGGCATGAAAGGCTTGGCCATTTAAATTCTAATTATATCTCTTTGATGCAAAAAGAAAATATGGTTGATGGATTGCCTAATTATTCTTTCCAAATTTATATGCACTGGTTGCATGAGTGGTAAGATGCATAGGGAACCATTTCAACATGGTCAATCTTGGAGGGCGCATAATAAGTTGCACCTCATTCATAGTGACCTATTGGGACCCATGGAGAATAACTCCATCCAAGGCTCAAGGTATGCACTTACTTTTGTTGATTATTTTTTACGTAGGACTTGGATCTATTTCTTGCATAGTAAAGATCGAGTTGTTGATATATTTGCAGAATTTCATATGTTTGTTGAAAGACAATCTGGTTTTAAAATCAAAATTCTTAGAACTGACAACGGGAAGGAATATGTTAACAATGTTTTTCATTCATATTTGAAATCTTTTGGGATAAAACATGAACTTATCATTCCTTATACACCACAACAAAATGGTGTGGCGGCGGAAAGGAAGCATAGAACTCTTGTGGAGATGGCTAGATGTTTGTTACGTTCTAAAAATATGGATTATAAGTTTTCGGTTGAAGCAGTGTCTTGTGCTACTTATCTCTTTAATAGGAATCCTACTAAAGCTTTAAACGATAAAACTCTTGAAGAAACTTGGTCTGGTAGGAAGCCCAATTTGGCAAATTTACGAATTTTTGGTTTAATTGCTTATGTTCACACACCTAAACAAAAGAGACACAAATTAGATGCTAAATTTTCACCTTATATAATTGTTGGGTATGATGAACACTCTAAAGGATATAGAGTTTATAATCCTTCTACTAACAAAGTTCAAGTTGCAAGAGATGTTTGTATTGCAGAAAATGAAGTTCACGATTGCTCTAAAGTGCAAGATGTTGAATTTAGTGGAATTAAAGTTGTGGTTGTGGAGGACCAACCTCCTTCTCTAAATCCTTCTCCTAATGAATCTATTTCTATTCCTTCTAGTGATAGTGATGGTGACAATTGTTGGAAAATCAAGATCGTCCTATAGAGAATATATATGTATATATTACTGATTATGTATCGCTGTGTGTTGTAGAGGAGAAGACGATGCCGCTGTAATTGATCGCTTCCCTCTAACCATTCGAATGTTATAAATATCGTATGAATGATCATGGCTACGTAAAGACATGACTCTACGTGGCTTAGGCCACGTATAGTCATGTCTACACGTATACATGACCCGTGGATTAGTGAGCATAGTTTATTATGATGCGCGACCTCTTAACATATACTATGTTACGTTTAACTATTTTTCAATAGTTAACATAACATACCATATATTAATATGGTATGTTACGTTAACTATCGAACGATAGTTAACATAACTATGTTTCCTTTATGCGCTCAGTTTATTATATCGACTGTGTCGATTCAACCCGTGTTTTAATATTAATCGTTGTTTATCAAATATGATCGATTATAATATATATTAACAATGATTATATATATATATATATATCGATTATACATATTGATAACCATTAATATAATTATATCAATCTGTTTTGATGCTATAATTTAACACTCCCTCTTAGTGAGAAAAGATTGATAATCACAAGACGTGAATGATTATTGAAATCTTTGACTTAACTCGGAACTAGATTTCTTAAAATAACACAATCACTTGAATCAGGATTTCTGGCATGATCCAGAACATTACTCATCCTGATAAGGAATATTATCACAATCCCCGACTCAATTCAGAACTGGATTTTAGTGATAATATAGGTGTCAAGATATCTGGCGCAATCCGGATCAAAACTTGAACCACTTGTTATCATAATCCCCGACTAATTCAGAACTGGATTTGAGTGATAACTTAAATATGACTTCATATCAAGATATCTGACACAGCTCGGGACATTAATATAATGTACTCATCCTGATAGAAGAGTTATCGCAATCCCCGACCAATTCGGAACTAGATTTAGCGATAACAATCAAGATATCCGGCGCAATCCGGATCAAAACTTGATTCACATGTTGTTATAATCCCTGACCAACTCATAACTGGATTTAACAACTCCAAAAATTTAGTGTCAAGGCTAGTGACTACAATACACAGTCATACCTGACACTAGGTTAAGCTATTGTCTAAGTCGTCACCTAGAAATAGTAACCCAACACCTATGAAAGATCGTCACCTTTCATAATATAACACAAAATGAATGAGCCCATAAAGTCACACATATGACATCCATCTTGACTCTTCTTAGAGAGTGAAAACCAAGACTTCCACTTTAGACTTGTCTATCAAAGACAAGAATAATTTAAGATACAAAATGATGGATCACTGAAGCTAAAACCTTCTTTTCAGCTAAGGTTTTACTCCTCAACATATCAAGGTTTATCTGAAAGTACACAATCTTCTTTCTAGCAAGGGGCTTGGTAAGAATATTGGTCGTCTGTTCTCCACTGAATTGTATTTGTTTGCACTGTCTCATTGTCTTGGTGAATTCTGAGCTTTACAAAGTATACACCATCTAGACATGGTACACTCCCTCTGAATTTGTATGACCAAGATCCTGGGATGCCAACTTAATTTGATCTTCTAGCTTCTTCCTCTAACATGGAAGCATAGCCTTCTCATATGGTAATACTCATAATTCTCTGCTACAATTTCTTGATTACTAGAGAACCAACAAAACATGGTCTACTCCCTCTGAATCAAGATCCTCGAATGTCCACCAATGC
>MU227912.1:1787538-1799203 GCA_018584345.1 Thuja plicata
TATATATAAAATCGATTATACATATTGATAACCATTAATATAATTATATCAATTTGTTCCGATGTTATAATTTAACAACAATACTAACTCTACTCCTAATGATTCTTCATCTAGTGATGAGTCCATTACTTCTAAGAGAAATCCTATTTGGTTTAAAAATTGACTTTATGAAAGTGATGATTACATTACTAGAATGGTTGGACTTAAACCTAGGACAATTAATTATTGCAATTACGCTTTGATCTCTTCTATTATCCATACTAATGATCCTCAAACATTTGAACAAGCTAAAATACAACCTAATTGGCAAAAAACTATGAATGAAGAATATGATACTTTGATCTCTAGTAACACTAAGGATTTGGTAATTTTACCTCATGATAAGAATTTTGTTTCATGCAAATGGTTATACAAAACAAAATTAAATGCCAATAATGAAATTAGCAAGTTTAAAGCTAGACTTGTTGCTAGAGGCTTTTCTCAAATTGAAGGTTTAGATTATACTGAGACATTTGCTCCTGTTGTTAAAATGCCTACTATTAAACTTGTTTTTGCTTTAGCTTCTAAAATGAATTGGCCTATTCACCAAATAGATGTTAAAAGTGTTTCTTAATGGCGACTTACATAAGGAAATTTACATGGCTCAACCTCCCGATTTTATTAAATAAGTTAATGAACATTTAGTTTGCAAGTTAAAGAAATCTATGTATGGTTTAAAACAATCTCCTAGAGAATGGTATTCAAAGATTAATGCTTTCTTTATATCTCAAGGTTTTATTAGAAGTAAAAATGGTCATAATCTATACATTAAACATAGTGAAGATGACATTGTTATTATCATTTTATATGTAGATGATTTGATTCTTCAAGTTCAAACTCTTTAATTTCTGATATTAAGTTTCAACTTAATCGAAAATTTCAAATGACCGATTTAGGGATTTTACATTATTTCTTAGGAATGCAAATTTTGCAAACCCCTAAGGGTATTTTTCTATCTTAAAGAAAATATGCTCATGATCTTTTAGAAATATTTAAGATGAATGATGTTGTTCATGTTTCTATTCCATGTGAATTAGGAACTAAGTTAATGATTGATATGAAAACTCATTTAGTTGATGCTACTTTGTATAGACAACTAGTTGGTAGTTTAAATTATCTAACTCTTACTAGACCTGATATTGCTTATAGTGTAGGTTTAGTTTCTATATTCATGTCTAAACCTCAACAAACCCATTTCAAAGTTGCAAAAGGAATTTTGAGATGTATAAAAGGTACTATTGATGTTGGTTTATTTTATGAAACAAATGCTAATTTTTCCTTGAAAGGTTTTATTGATTTCGATCTAGGAGGAGATCCCAATGATGGGAAATCTACTTGTGGATATTCTTTCTTTGTTGGTTCAGGTGCTATTTCTCGGAAAAGAAAAAATGAATATTCTATTAGTCTATGTTCTACTGACGCTGAATATAAAGGATGTACTAATACCTCTAAAGAAGCTTTATGGATTAGAAAGATACTTGAAGACTTGGGTCTACCTCAACAAGATCCTACACCTTTGTATTGTGACAACCAAAGTGTCATTGCCTTAGCAAATAATCTTATTTATCATTCAAGGACAAAGCATATTGCTCTACAACATCATTTCATTAGAGAACAAGTTGAAAACAAACAAGTGTCACTCATCTATTGCAAGTGACAAGATCAAGTTGCAGATATTTTGACAAAGCCTCTTTCCAAAGAGAAATTTCAAATTTATTGTAAAAATTTGGGTTTAATTCTCATTGATGTAAACTCCCAAAGTAAAGATAAAGGGGGTGTTAGAATAGTTAATATTTCCTTGGTTGTATTTATTTATTTGAGGATAAACCAAGGTATCCAACATTTATTTAATTAGGAGATTCTATAGAATCTCTACATGTATTTTTCCTCTAGTCCAAATGGGAGAATATGCCATTTATTTTAATTCCTTTATTAAGGACATTAGCCCATCCTCCTTAAGAGGCTATTGACACTTTGCACACACCTATTATGGATGCTGACATTTATAGATTAGAGAGTTACTTAGTAACTCCTCTCCTCATCTCTATTTAAGAGATGCTCCTCTTTCTCATTTCTACTATTGAAGTTATTATAAATGAGGCTCTCTCTCTCTCTCTCTCTCTCTCTCTCTCTCTCTCTCTCTCTCTCTNATAAATGAGGCTCTCTCTCTCTCTCTCTCTCTCTCTCTCTCTCTCTCTCTCTCTCTCAATATCACAAGGGGTTTTTCTTTGTTTTTCCCCTTTCAAAACTTATTGTCCCCTTGTTGGCTCTTTTGGTGTATGCTCCTAGTTGTGCATTTCTTATGGTAACCATCTTCTCATCTATATCTCTTTTGGATTATTGTTTTCTTTCCTTGCTCTCGATATTTTCATTTCTGTATCAAAGAAAGTCGCATAAGGTGGATACTGAACAACCACATGAGAAATTTTTCTTGAATTAGTTTTCCTTAAAGAATTAAGTGGAAAACTGAACATCACCCTTGTCCATTGATGACATTCGATCATTTCATGATTGGCATATGGATGAACGTGTCACTTAATGGCTAAGTTTTGTTATCTGTATCATATCTGTAAGGAGGTTTAATGGCTTGTTTCTTTGCACAGGCCAAATGTTATACTAGTGAAAACTCAAAATACTGAGTTTTGTTTGTGCATATGGTAACAACTCTGGATTAATGATTTTGATGGTTAGAATGTTTGTCCATTTTTACCTGTATATAATGTTGTTGTAATGGGCATGCTAGAGATTGTGGAAGACAAATTCCATGCTCTTGAGAATTATTGTCATGAAAACAAAGAACGTGACTGACCACTATATATCTGAAGATGACCTCACCAAAAACAATGATGATAAAAAGCACTTAGGAAGCTGGGAAGCCAATAGTAAACGTTGTTTTTTGGACCCATCAGAATTTCCACGGTAATTTCTATAGTGTTCGATTTACTTGAATTCACCAAATACAATTCAAATATGTTAAGAAGGTTAGTAAATAAAATGATCAAATATTTTCATGTTGATAGACTTCCAAACCCTAGATGTCCTCTTAAAAGGTGTATACAAGATAAGTTTCTTGTTTTAACATTTGACAATCTAGCACGAAATACATACACCATGATACTCTATGTTGTTGTGTGTACAATTTGAAAAGGAATATTGTTGGAGCATAAATGAGGTCTTTCTTGTTCAAGTGTCCAATTATCTTGGAACAATGTGCCTGATAGATAAGTCATTGAAGAGGATCACATAAAAGGGACAAATACACTTGAGCTTTTATAGTAGCTAGTCAAACAATTAGTGGTTGAAAATATTCTCACTTTGCTTTGAAAGTGATATAGGTTGGAATAGGGTATATTTCAACACATGAATAAGAGAGATGCTAAGATGCTAAGGTAGTGTCCAACTTTGTTTTTTCCACCTTGTGTTTGATGCATAGGGTATGTCATCCATTTCATATGATATGTTTTCTCTTACCTTTAATTGTGTATGCAAAAATTTATGTGGCTTATAATCAAAAGGGAATGATGGTTTCCATAACCTTTATGGATGTAAAGTGTGTTAGAATTAGTTTCTGATGTTGCTTTCGACATTCAAGTTTTGTCACTGATGTCAACATATGTTTCTATTAAGGTAGAATAGACTGGTTATTACTGTTTCTTAGATGACTGACAAAAGTCTACATGTATTGTACGGTTGATTTAGAGTGTGGAAAGATGGTGACGTGTACAGGGATGTGTGGTGATCTTTAATCTAAGGTTGCATGGCTTAATATATTAGATTGAGTGAGTTGCAAAAGTTTTAGTGAAGACCGGGTACTGGACTATGGCAGTGAACTATGACAGAGTTAGTCTCTATGTTTTAAGGATAACTTGTGTGTGGATTCATGTTATGCGAGATTGGGGAATGAAAAAATACATGTTGAGGAATGTGTGTTATGATTATTGGGTCGCAGACCCTTGGTGATGTCAGTTGTGACGTGTGTTATGGAGGAGACCTATTTGGGGCCTACTTCAGAGATGAAGCATGTATTATGGATCACGAGCGTGGATTACGGATCTTGGATTATATTTGATGAATTGTAATTGATGTTTACTTGTTATAGGTACCATGTGTATCTTAGCAATGTGTTAAGTAATTATTTGTGCATTAGGGAAGTCTTAATTGACCGACCTAATTTCTTATTGTAAATTTGTATAAAAGAAAGTTGTTTTCTTTTATGGATAGTATGGTAACAACGAAGTGTGGAAGCTACGATCTTGTTTGTGCTAAGTCTGCTAGATGTAGAGCAGAGGATGTGATTAAGAGACTTCATTGGAACTGATCACGCAAAGATATTTACTATCAAAAAATTCATTGGATTGTATATTTCATATACACTTGTATGTCAGACAGTAAGTCCTGATGGTGGATTTAACCTTCTTTAGGTAGTGTGTCTGGGCAGTGAGCCTATTGTAACTCTTGACTCCTAACAAGGTCTGTCCTTTAAGAGGGACTATGTATTGTAATGCATTAATAAGCTCCTAACATGGATAAATATTTTAGAAGGGATACTATACTTTTATTACACTATTTGTGGGTGCTAATTCCCACTGGGGTTTTACCTTTAACAAGGTTTCCTCGACAACACAGTATTGTGTTATGGTGTTGCATTTACTGTGTTATAATTTTGATTAAGGTTTTGATTTATAATGTTTAATGTTTAATAATTTGTCTTACAACTGATTCACCCCCCACCTTTTAGTTGTGTTGGTGGACTTTTATTCTTAACAATTGGTATCAGAGCTTCTAGTCCTTAGAGAGAAAGCTTAATAGCTCTAGGTGATCTTGAAAATGGAATTCTACAGGAAGGATAGTCTAAAGTTTGATCCTGAAAAAATTTGATAGTTGGAAGAACTAAATGAGAAATCATTTGTTGTGTTTAAGAATTGACTATTGGATGATTACAAAGAAAGATGAGCTGGTCAAGACTGAAGATGAACTGGATAAAGCTACTGATGATGAAAAAAAGTTGTTTTCCTATAACATAGTTTCAAGAGAAGCACTAATTAGTGCACTCTCTGAAGGTGAATTCACAGAGATTAAAGAATTGGATTCTGCACATAAAATTTGTTCAAGATTGGAAGCACTATATGAAGGAGTCAAGTTTATGAAGCAGGAAAAGTTGCAGAATTGGAAGACAAGGATGGAAAATCTGAAAATGAAAGATGATGAGAACATTAGAGAATATGTACAAAGAGTTACATAGGTTTTTATTGGCATTAAAAAATTTGGAGGCACATACAATGAAGATGAAGTGATCAAAAAAATTCTGAGATCTTTGACACCTATCTACAAAACTAAAGTGCAAGCTATAGAGGAGAGCATACCTTTGACGATGAAATTCAATAGAGAGATGTTGATTGAAAAATTAACTACTTTTGAGGCTGTAGAGATGGGAGATTCATTAACTAAGGTTGAGACAACATTCAAAGTGACTATGCAAAATAATAGAAAGACTTTATCAGGGATTGTGAGAACCAACAGTAATGACTTGTGAGAAGAGCTTGGTGAATATGCTGATGACTGGGAAAAGATACATGAAGAAGAAAGGAAGCTAGATGAAATTGTGGCCGTGATCACTAGAAGAGAAAAGAGAGGTAAGGGTAAGTTTTAAGGAAAGTTACCTCTAAAATGTTTCTCATGCAATAAGATAGGTCATTTTGCATCTAGATGTCCTACAAGGGTTCCTAAGTATAGATCTAAGTTTTATAGAACTAAGTATTCCAAGGATAAGGAATGTTACTATGCTAGTAAAGGTGTTTCTAATGATGATACCATTGATTATGATGAGATTGGATTTATTTCTATCAAGGATGATGAACCTATCCATGAAGAGAGAGCCCTAGTATCACATGTTGAAAAGAAATCTGAATGGGTCATAGACAGTGGTTGTTCACACAATATGAAAGGAGATAGAAATAAATTTGTTAAGCTAACCAAGTATGATGTTGGTGTTGTGAGATTTGGTGACAACACTCCTAAGCTTATCATTGGAGTTGGATCTATTTCTTTGGATGGAAAGACTAATACTGACGATGTGTTACTTGTTGATGGACTTAAGCATAACTTGTTGAGCGTTGGAAAACTGGTGGACAAGGGTTATCAATTAAAATTCATTGATGAGAAATTTTCTAGCAGAAGTAAGTTAGGAGAATCGATCGCATTTGGTACTAGGTTAAGAGGTAATGTATTTGAATTGAATACATCTAAGGTTTCTTGTTTTGTTGTGAAGGTTGATGACAATTGGTTATGGCATAGAAGATTTTGTCATGTGAATTTTGATAATATTGTGAGGGAAAGAATGACTAATGTTTTTAGAGAGTTACTGAAGACTATGAAAACATCTAACACCATGTGTAGAGAATGTGTAATGGGAAAAAAAATAAAATTATTTTTAAAAGTAAATCTTACTACAAAAGAGAAGTTGGATCTGGTGCATACAGATCTGTTTGGTCCTACAAGAACGATATCTTACTATGGTGAAAGGTATTTCATACTTTTTAATGACTTTCCTAGGATGATGTGGGTTACATATTTGAGAGAGAATTATGAGGATTTTGACAAATTAAAGATATTCAAAGAAAAAGTTGAGAATGAATCAGGTTTAAAGATAAAATGTTTAATATTAGATAGAGGTGAAGAGTTTACTAAATACTTGCTCAATACCTACTGCGAAGAGCATGTAATATACAAACATGCATATGCTCCTAGAACACCACAATAGAATGGGATAGCAGAGCGAAGAAACATAAAAATATTAGATGTTGCAAGAACCATGTTGCTGGAAGAAAATGTATCACATGTTCATTGGAGAGAAGGTGTTGATATTGATGTTTATATTTTGAACAAAATTTAGATCAAAGAAGGTACAAGTAAGACTCCTTGTGAATTATGGTTTAATCATACCTCTACTGTGAAATATTTCATAATATTTGGTAGTAAATGCTATATCAAAAGAGATGATGAAATAGGGAAGTTTGTTGCTAGAAGTGATGAAGGAATCTTCCTTGATTATTCCACTAAGAGAAAAGCCTATATATGTCTCAATCTGAGATTGAGGAAGATGATTGAAAGTGCTAATGTGAGGATTGATGAAAAGTTTCAGATTCAGGAAAGAATATATGACTATAACCAGATTACAAAGAATAAGGTGGTTACTGCAGGTCAAGAAGAAACTTTTGAGATTGATCATGAGATCGAAGTATGTCAAGATAACTCAACTGTTCTTACTGAGATTGCTAAGACTCCAAGGTATGTTAAGAAAAACTATCCTGAAAATCAAATTATTGGCAATGCAAATAAAGACATGATGACAAGATCAAGATTAAGAGATGAATTTTTTTTGATTTCTCAAGTTGAACAAAAAAATACTGATAAGGCATGTAGAGATGAATCTTGGACTAAGGCTGTGCAGGAAGAATTGGAATAGATAAATAAAAATAACACTAGGGTACTAGTTCCTAGACCTAAAGATAAAAATGTTATAGGAACTAAGTAGGTTTTTAGAAACAAGATGAATGAAGAAGGAATAGTTGTAAGAAATTAAAAAAGACTGGTTTGTAAAGGCTACTCGCAACAAGTTGCAATAGAATTTGAAGAAACACTTGCTTCTGTTGCTAGGCTTGAGACTGTAAGATTATTTCTTGTTTATGCTGCACACAAAGACTTCAACGTATATCAAATGGATGTGAAAACTACATTTCTGAATGGGGATCTAGAGGAGGAAGTATATATTGAACAACCTGATGGATTTCCTCTGACAGAAGATGAGGGTATGGTTTTGAAGTTGAAGAAGGATTTGTATGGATTGAAACAAGCACCTAGAGCATGGTATTCAAGATTGGAAAAGTATCTACTTCATCTTGGTTTCAAAAAAGGTAATGCAGACAATAATTTGTACTTAAGAACTAGTGAAGATGAAATTTTAATAGTTGAAGTTTTTGGTGATAATATTATATTTGGAGGAAATAATGTAATGAGTAAAAATTTATCTAAGGAAATGGAAAATGAATTTGAGATGTGAATGATTGGTGAAATGAAATTCTTCCTTGGACTGCAAATTAATAAGAAGAAGAATGGTATTTTTATTTCTCAGACAAAGTATCTTAAAGAAATGTTGAAAAAGTTTGGAATGGAAGATTGTAAACCTGTTGGAACACCTATGGTTACTGGTCACAAGCTTACTACTACTACTAATGAATCTCAGAGTGTTTTTTAGACAAAGTACAAATTTATGATTGGAGGCCTACAATATTGGACTCACACTAGACTAGATTTCGCTAATGTAGTTGGAATTGTGGCAAGATATCAAGAAGATCCTAAGAGACACACCTTGCTATTGTAAAAAGAATATTTAGATATCTGAAAGGGACACTGGATTATGGCTTATGGTATAAAAATGTGATGATTTTGATTTTCATGCTTATATTGATGCTGATTGGGCAAGAAATATTGATGACAAAAAGAGTACAAGTAGTGGTGCATTCTTTCTTGGGAAAAGATTGGTTTCTTGGTTAAGTAAAAAGTAGGAATGTATAGCTATGTCTACTACTGAATCAAAGTATGTTGTTGCTGCTATACATTTCACACAGATTGTTTGGATGAAGAAAATGTTGAAGAACATTATGATAAATTTTGATGAGCCAGTGGTTATCCATTGTGATAATACTAACACAATGAATATGTCAAAAAATCTAGTTATGAATTTGTAGACTAAACATATTTCCATTAAGTATCATTTTTTGAGAGATAAGGTTGCAGAGAAGGAGATTAGACTAGAGTATATCAACACAAAGGAACAAATAACATATATATTTACAAAACCTTTGCCAAAGGATGCCTTTGAGTATCTCAGAGGTATGCTTGGGGTGAGAGCCCCTCCTTGCAAGAACTAAATTAATGTAGAAATGTATCAGTCAAGTGGCTTTTAGAGCTATATCATTTTTTGGACTTGATGTATGGATCTACTCCTCAGGGGCAGTGATCACAGGAACAATATAGAACACATTTGAGTGATTTTTGCACCTGGTTGTTACAGGCGTGTGTGTGTGTGTGAAATAGTGCATATGTTACCTACGACACAACACTTCAATAGATCATTGCGTTAGTGAAAATAGGGTTAGTAAAGCATGTAAATCCACTAAAATCGATCTATTGCTTTCTAACTAGGAGTGTGAAAAATAACATAATAGCCCTCAAATTATGCCTTTTTTAGTGACATATACAACCTAGCATGAAAGATTCAATTAAAACTAAGAAAGATATCCAATAACATGCATTCTAGCTCTGAAAATCAAGATTATAACAATGCATAAACATGGAAACTAAAATGTAACATGAATCTATGTAAATCCTAACAGCATAACAATACTTTCAATTCTAAAATTCAGGGCCATTTGAGCTCAAAAACTCATTCTATTTATAGAAGAAATGAAG
Source organism: Thuja plicata (assembly GCA_018584345.1). Taxonomy (NCBI): domain Eukaryota; kingdom Viridiplantae; phylum Streptophyta; class Pinopsida; order Cupressales; family Cupressaceae; genus Thuja; species Thuja plicata. The sequence continues at coordinate 1,797,049 of MU227912.1, forward strand.
AGAGAGAGGGAGACAAGGTTCATTAATGGAGGTGTAAAAACCATTAATGAGGTGTAAGAGACATAAATGCCAAAGGCATTCACGAGGCATGGGCTTGCAAAATCTCCATTAATAATGCATTAATGAGATCATTTAAGAAGCATGGTGAGGGGTGTAAGTCCAAGCTTGAGAAAGTGGACTTAGAGGGAGTCAAGCTTGAGAAAATTGACTTTCTCAAGTAGGTTGAGTTCCTAATCACAAATTTAGGAATGTGACATTATTAGGAAGTGGGTTAGGATAGGATTAAGATTAGGCTTAGGTTTAGCATGGGGGGAATAATTTGGGATGGGTTTGAACCCAGGGTTAAGGTGGTTGAGGTAGTTTAAGTTAGGGGTTAAGGGGAATATTAATGAAATGAATTATAATTAATATATTCATCCAAAAATAGGGAATTCAATTATTTAAGCTTTTTATTGCTTTAGATAATTAATTAAGACTATACCCAATTAATTATATTAATTTAGGCTAGAAGATAGGCTTTTTGCAAGTGATTAGATATAATAGGGAGTTATTTAATTCCTTTTAAATTAATTACCTTAGCTGTTAGGATTAACAAGGTAGAAATGAAAATTTCATGCAGAAATATAATCTATAACAAAGAACAATAAACCAAACCAGAAGAGAACGCAAGACACAAAGATTTAACGTGGTTCACCCAATCCCTGGGCTACGTCCACCAAACAAAAAAGTCCAATATTATTCTTATCCAGTGATTACAATCATATCACAATGCGCAGATCCCTCACAGCTCAATACTGCCGTAAAACATACAACATAATAATGAAACCCTAACCCTAAGCCAATTTATACAAAATTTATGCCGCTTTAGGGTTAGAACATGTCGGTCAAGAAATTGGCTGAAATAAGACTCATAGAAAGGTAAATCATTTTCCTTGCAGAAAGGTAAATCACTTGAAAGGTAAATCACTTGAAAGGTAAATCACTTTCCTGATCAGTCACCATAATATAACAATCTCCCACTTCGGGACTGATCAGACTCCACATAAACCAAGAATTCTCCCACTTGGAGACCGATCTTGTAGCTAAACCACTACTCTGTGAAGCTCCCACCAGATCCAACCATCCTGGACTCTGTTGTTCTATTAGTCTATTCAATCTAGAAGACCAACCGAAGATAAACAAGAATTCAGCTTCTCCCTCGTTACAACCTTTGTAAACATATCCGCGGGATTATCATCTGTATGAATCTTTTCCAGCTTTAACTGCCCATCATCCAAAACTGACCGAATGAAATGATACCACAACTATATGTGTTTTGTCTTTGAGCGTAAAGCATAATTCTTTGCAAGATGAATGACACTCTGACTGTCTGAATACAGATAGTTATCCACCTGTGGATGTCCCAATTCTTCCATGAGGAATTGAAGCCATATTATCTCCTTGGCTGCCTCAGTAGCAACAACATACTCTGCCTCTATAGTATATAAAGCATTCACCTTCTATAACCGAGAAACCCAAATCACTACTGTCCCACCAACAGTAAATACATAACCTGTAGTACTCCACCTAGTATCTATATTGCCTGCCAAATCTGAGTCAACATAGCCATGAACAGTATTAGTAGAGCCCCCAAAGTGGAAACACTTATTAGATGTACCTCTCAAATATCTGAGAATCCATTTGATTGCATTCCAATGCTCAATCCCTGGGTGACTCATATACTTGCTAGTGACTCCCACTGCATGTGCAATGTCTGGCCTAGTACATACCATAGCATACATTAAGCTCCTTATAGCTGAAGCATAAGGTATCTTGGCCATTTTAGCCTCTTCTTTTGGTGTCTTTGGACACATCTCATTAGTCAATTTCAAATGACCAGGCAAAGGTGTAGTGACAACTTTGGTGTCCTTCATGGAGAATCTTTGCAACACCTTTTCAACATAATCAACCTGAGATAGAGTTAATTTTCTGTTCTTCCTATCTCTGCAAATTTTCATGCCAAGGATTTGTTTTTCTACCCCCAAATCCTTCATAGAAAAATATTTTGCTAACTGTTGTTTCAACCCCTTAATATGATCCATGTTAGACCCAACTACAAGCATATCATCAACATATAAACATAAAATAATGTAGCTGTCCTCATTTAACCTCTTGA
>MU227912.1:1816639-1852117 GCA_018584345.1 Thuja plicata
ATTGAAATGAGAAGAATGGTTTGCAAGGCATTTCATTCGGGTTTTTGAGTTTGGAGTTAGAAGTTTTCTGGGATTGCATATCTGTTTGACTCTGTTGCCCAATAGATAAGGCACTAGTCTCTGGTTTTTCTGGTAGTTTCTTCATCAATCAATTATTCAAATCATTTTTCCTTTCTGTTTAAAGAGCTGTGAATGATTATTATGTCAAGTGTGATGGGCAGGAATCCATCCCCTGATTCACTGAAAGAAGTGAATCCAACAGGTACACCCGCCTGAGCCTTTGAGCTCGAAGTGTAGGAGGATTTGTTTGATCCTCGTTAATTAGCCTTTTCTTTGACAAGGTCAGGGAAAAACAGCTAACACACCATACGCAAAAAACCAAGAAAACATTATGCCCCCCTGTGCTTGCGACTCTTTGTCTTTGCACAGATGTCATGGAGTAACTCGGAAGACATAACAACTATCAATTGTGAATCAATCAAAGAAAACACATAAATTCTTAGATGCACCTAGTTAAAACATCATCAGTGCATAAAGGAGTCATAATCAAACAAAGATCAAACTGTGTTTAAGTAGTATTGAGAAATACTATTGATTCATTTTTCAAGCGCAGTAGAGATTCAACAATAATGATGTGGAATTCAAGCAATATGTTTCCCCTATTTGTGTAGAATCATCGTTCTGGTTTTCCATCCAATGTAGGGCTTAGGAACACCATTAGTGCAATGTTTGTGTCATCCTTGTTTCATGAAAGTGACACTTTGGTGCAAGTATCAATAAGCATTGTACCACAAGAAAAACCATCCTATGATGACCTAGCAGACGCAACCTTTTTATACTGGCAAAGATGCCCCCAGTGTGGAATGACTTGATCCTAAGACAAAAATGATGACAAATCTCAAGCAAGGATAAGATATTTGTAAGGAAACAAAGTCAACTCGTAGCACAGGTGTAATCGTGAAGGCTTAGTGTTAAAAATGTATTGATAGATAGAGCACATAATACAAGTGACACCTGATTGCTAGGTTTTCACCACTCGGCAAGACCTTTCATTCTTTTTGCTACCAGGATGCCTATTTTACCAATTTTTCATCAAGGCACTGTCTCTTTTTCAATTTTTTTGTTGTTGCTATTTTTTCTTTTTTGAATGTTTTTATAGTATCAAGGCGCTTGTTTACCAGGTTTTCACCAAGGATACATTTCTTCAGGACTTTTTCCACCATTTTTGGATTTCTTCAGGACCAATTTTCTGATGTTTTTGGTAGTTTCTGAGTTTTCACTGTACAGGCTCTACTAGCTAGACATCAAGCATAGAACAGCTTCAAATGTAGAGTATTGATAGGATCTGGAAGAACATCTCCCTCAGGTGTAGTGAGCTGATAGGCTCCTGTCCCAAAAGTAGCAGTGATAACATAAGGTCCCAAAGATTTAGGTTCAAACTTGCCTTTCTTTTCTTTGTTAGGCTGATTTTTTGGATTCTCCTTTAGGACAAGATCCCCCACTTGAAATTATCATGGTTTGACCTTTTTTTTGTACCCTTTGGACATTCGTGCTTGGTACACCTTCAGATGATCAAACGGTTGTTGCTTACGCTCATCAAGTAGGTCTAAGAATTCACCCTATCAATGTGGTATTGCTCATCAGAAACAAGACCTTGTAAAGATATCCACAAAGATGGGATTTCAGCCTCAATAGGTAGTATTGCTTCAGCACCATAGACTAGGGAAAATGGCGTGGCTCCCGTTGGTGTTATGATGCTTGTTCTGTAGGCCCAAACTGTTGGATTTAGTTGTAAATTCCAGTCTTTTCCAGACTTACTCACAGTTATATGTAGGATCTTGAGAATATTCTTGTTAGATGGCTTATCCTATCCATTACACTGAGGATAATAGATTGAGGAGAAATGTTGAGTGATGTGGAAGTGTTCGCAAAGGTCATCAATGTCTTGATTTTTAAATTGTCCCCATTGTCTGTTACAATTGAAGAGGGTATCCCATATCTATAGGTAATGTAGTTTAGAATGAACATAGCTACCTATTTTCCAGTGGCTTTGATTAGCGACATGGCCTTGACCCACTTCGTGAAATACTCAATGGCTGTGATGATGAACTTGTGTCCATTTGAATAATTAGGATATATTTGTCCAACCAAGTCAAAGGCCCATTGCTAAAATGGCCAATGTGTTATGAAAGGGATTAATTCTCTAGAAGGAGCATGGATGAGATTTCCATGTGTCTGGAATTTATGACATGTTTTGGAAAATTTAATAGCATCTTTTTCCATTGTAGGCCAGTAATAGCCTACTCTGAGCAATTTCTTTGCTAGTGAAAAGTCATTTGAATGTGAGCCACATACACCTTCGTGGACTTATTTTAATGCGCGATCTGACTCTTCATGTTCTAAACATCTAAGAAGCATACCATCAAGACCTCGTCTATACAATTTATTAGTTATGAGGACATAACGTGATGCTATCCTAATCAAGGCTCATTTTTCATTCCTGGGTAGATCATTGGGAACAGTTTGGTCAGTCAGGTAAGAAATGATCTTAGTATACCGGGACTAGTCTTGGGTGGTTAAATCACAAATTACTTGGTATTTAGGGGTATCAAAGGCTGGATAGGATAATTATTCCACCAAGAAGTCATAGAGAAATTGATTTTCCTCCAGTTGTAACATGGATGCCAAGGTAGCCATAGCATCTGCAACCTTATTCTCTATTCTGGGTATCTGCTGGAATGTGATGAAGACAAAGTACTTCTTTAGGTCATCAACTAGTTGTTTGTAGGGTGTCAACTTCTCATATTTTTTCTGATAATCTCCATTGACTTGATTGATAATGAGCTGGGAGTCACCATACACATGTAACTCTACAATATTCCACTCCATAGCAAGTTTAAGACCATTTACCAATGCTTCATATTCAGAAATGTTGTTTGTGCATGGAAACATTAATTTATAGGACTTGGGTATTTTGTAGCCTTGAGGAGTTATGAAAAAAAATCCCACTCTAGAGCCTTGTTGCGTGAAAGATGCATCAAAGTAAATCTTCCACGGATACTCAGTTAGATGCATAATGGTCTCATTAGGGAATTAATTCCTTAAAGGTTCATCATCTTGGAGTGGTGAATCAACTAGTTGATATCCAAGGGCTTGTCCTTTAATAGATCTTTGGTCCACATATTCAATGTCAAATTCACTCAGAATTAGGACCCATTTTGCTAATCACTCTGTTGATGTTGTCTTGCTGAGGAGGTACTTCAAAGGATCTATCTTTGCAATGAGCCTCACTGTATGTGACAACATGTAATGTCTCAATTTTTGTGATGCAAAGACAACTGCTAAGCATGCTTTTTGAAATTTGTTGTAATTGATTTCATAGGCCACTAGTGTTCTACTGATATAGTAGATTGATCTTTTTTTCTTAGCTTCATCCTCTTGTGCTAGCAATACTCCCAGTGATGTGGTTGTAGCTAAAATATATAGGAGTAATGGCTTTCCATGAATGGGTGCCATAAGAATAGGAGGAGTAGCCAGGTACTCTTTTAATTCTCTGAAGTTCACTTTATAATGTTCATCCCATTTGAAGGTGACACCTTTATGTAGTAATTTGGTAAAGGGTTGTTCTCTATCTGCAAGTTGTGACATGAACCTCCTGATTTACTGGAGTCTCCCTTGTAATGTCCTCATTTGACTAATGTTGCATGGAGGAGTCATCTCTAGTATAGCTTTGACTTTTGCCAGGTCAACTTCAATTCCTTTCGCTGAAACAATAAACCCTAAGAGCATGCCTGATTGGACCCCAAAGGCACATTTCTTTGGATTGAGCCTGAGTTGAAATTTCTCCATACGATCCAATATTTTTCTTAAGTCATCAAGATGAGTATTTCTCTCTTTCGATTTAGCTAAGGTGTCGTCCACGTAATCCTCCATGTTTTTATGCATCATGTCATGGAATATAGTGGTCATTTCTCTTTGATATGTGACACCTTCATTCTTTAACCCAAATGGCATGGAATTCCAACAAAATGTTCCCCATGCGCATGTAAATGCGGTCTTCTCTTGATCTTCAGGAGCAATTTTAATTTGGTTATAGCCTGAGAAACCGTCCATTAATGAATACATTTGGTAGCATGCTGTGAGGTCTATGATCATATCAATATTGGGTAGTGGAAAATCGTCCTTAGGACATGCCTTGTTTAAGTCTCTGAATTCTATACATATCCTGATAGATTTATTGGATTTAGACACTGGGACCACATTGGAGATCCATCCTGCGTAAGCGATTACTCAGATGAACCCATCTTTTAAAAATTTCTCTAGCTCTGCTTTTACTATTAATGCAACATGAGGATGCATTTTTTTGAATTTTTGTTTCACGGGTTTAGTCCCAGGAGCTATAGATAGATGGTGCATTATCAAATCAGGTTCTAGTCCAGGCATATCTATATAAGACCATGCAATGTTAATCTTTTTGTCTTTCAGGAACTTGGTAAACTGTGTTTTCTCCTCTTCTGACAAAGATTGTGCTAGGTGAACAATTTGAGAATCTTCAGCTATGCCCAAGTTAATTGGTTGTGTTGATTCTATCAGAATTGAAGACCTTTCTTGAAAGTGTTTGGGGAGAATATCAAGAATCTCATCTTTTGGTGTCTCTGAGAGGTTTTCACCATTAGATACATCTTTTGTTTTTACTATTTTATAATCTGACACTGCCACAATGTGGTTTTCACCATCAGTTCTTTTCTTCTTTTTATTTTTTAATTTTGGACTGGGAAACTTGATATCCCCTTGTGACATGTTCACACTCCTTGCATTGGTGGAAGAAGGTAAGGTTCACAAGCATTTAGGTAGCAAGCCAAGGTGTACTCGAGGATAGGAGTAGGATCCACATTAGTCCAATCAATTAGATCTGGGTTTATTAAAGACAAGGAATTAGACTTTGGTAAGGAAAGCATCACGTTAGCATCAAGACCATTAACTGACATGACATGTTTTGTTAGGGTAATCTCTTCGATGTTTAGATTAATAAGAGTTAGATCATTATTAAAAGGGTCATTGTTAGTTATATGTGGACCAAACTCTAGTGACTCGTCAGTGGACCTTTCATCTTCATCCCTTCGTAAAATGAGGCTTCTTGCTTTTCGCCTCTGAAGTTCTTCTAGACCTAGGAGAACACCAGTCTCTCCATCAATGATTGGAGGAAGGAACTCTTCCTCTGCTTTAGGGATATCAATATTGTTGGGAGTAGTGTTAGAATGTTCGTGGGGTGTTGATGGAGCTACAAACATGTGAATCAAATCTATTTCAATTTCCTCTGTGGCGACAGATAGCTCATCCCACTCATAATCATGAGAGTCAGTGGTGTCATCATCATACCTATTTAAGAATTTAGCGATAGTTATTTGATATACCCGATTAGCCACATGGGTATCAAAGTGTGGTAAATCAAGAAAATGTGTGATAGTGAATAACTTCCCCCAGTTAGGATGTGAATCCTTTTGTTGGGATGTGTCTTTAGTAGCCATTTCTATCAATGGTACCTCTCGATCATCTTCTGTTGTGTCTCCTACCTCTTGAATAGGAGCCTGTGGTAACAAAGGTATGTGAATATCTTGTGGTGTTTCAAAGCTTGGTATATATCGCTCTCCTTGATATTTGGGATTCTCTGTACCAACATGTAATAACCTCTCGTAGGACCACTATTCTATTTTTGTCTCTTTTGTTTCATCACTCCCTTTGTTAGAGATTGGACTATCTTTTGAAGTAGGTTTGTTAGATTCATTATTAAAATCTAGTCCTGTTTTGTCTCTGGTATTTCTGAATTCCATGTGCACAGGTTCAATGACTCCTTTTTCTTTGTTGCCTAAAGGTCCTTTTCCTTTATATCCCATTTTCTTGAGGAGATCATATCCTTTGCCATACTTCTCCAGGGATATTTCTACATGCTTTACCTCAGCTTCCTTTGGTTCTCCTTTGTAAAGCCAGACCAAGACTGCCTGTTCTTCTGTGTTATCTAAAGAAGATGTGGATGCCTTAACCATGCTAGTTGCTTTGTGGATTTCTTGCATTTGAGATGCAGTAGGTGTGAATGATGAGGAAGGTATTCCATAGGATCTTGGTGATACCAGAAGTTCTATCAATGACAGGGTCATGTCCAACTTGTATTCTCCCATACTTGTTTCTTCAAGTTTCAAGGTTTTCCAAAGATTTTCATAACCATGTCCTTGGTAGTCTCAAGAGAAATCTCATATGTAGCCTCTTTGTTATGTGGGATTATACTACCTTCCTTGATATTATTGCAAGTATAATTGGCATTAGTAGGAATTATCACTTCCACCCCATTATGTGGGAACTTGATACATTGGTGGAAAGTAGATGGTACAACTTGCATTTCGTGAATCCAGGGTCTCCCCAACATTATGTTGTAAGCCAGGGGTAGATCTAGAACTTGACATATGACATTCCTTTCAACCAGCCTGACTCTGATGGGTAGAACAATAAGACCTTTAGAGGATCTTTCTTCCTCATCATAAGCTTTGATAGTGATTTTTCTTCTAGAATCAATGGTTTTTTTCTAAAAGACCTAGTTTCCTGATTAGATTAAGGGTACAAATATTCAATCCTACACCTCCATCTATCAATACGCATCTAACACAAGATTTATGAATGAGGACTTCAATATGAAGGGGTTGATTATGTGGATGGGTCAATGATTTATCATCCTCTTCAGAAAAGGAGAGATAATGTGGCGCTGAAATGTGATTAACCATCACTTGGGATTTATTTATATCAAGGTCCTTTGGGACATTTGCGGCATGTAGGGCTTGTTCCAGGATTTCCCTATGCACTGTGGAGATTTTAAGCAACTCAAAGATGGAAATTTTAGCAGAGGTTCGTTGTAACTGATCCACCAAGTTATACTTTGCTACAGGAATGATAACAATTTGTTTCATTTTTGTTGGTTTGGGGATAGTAACAATAGGAAACTTGGATGTTGTTGTTGGTTTTGATGTAGAATTAGGTCCTTTGATCATGACTTGTGCTTGGCTCTAAGTCACAGCATTCGATTAGAAAGATGTGTCTTTAACACCTTTGATTGTGACCACATTAATTGATTCAGTTTTAATGTCTAGCATATTGATCACGTTATCGTTATTGGAGTAGGTGTAGTTTACTTCATTTCCTTTCCATTTAGATGCTTCCCCTTTCTCATAATTAGGGAATGGTTTGTTAAATGTTGTATGGTCTTTGTTAGTGGTGTGTTCTTCCACTTTGATTTTGCCTCCTTCAATAAGGTCTTGGATAACATGTTTGAGTTTAAGATAGTTGTTAGTTTTGTGTCCTTTTTTTTATGAAAGACACAGTAAGAATTGTCATCCCACCACCTTGGTTTGACTTCTGGTTCCCATGGTTTGGAATCTGGGATTGTGAGAACTTTTTTGTTTAATAGTGTCTTCAAAACAATCTCAATAGGCTCTCCCAAAGGAGTGAATGTTCTTTGAGGCTTGGATGTCCATGGCCGACCTTTGTTATTATCATTGTTTGCTTTGGGTATGGGGGTCGTTACCTTGGCATCTTTGCTTGCTTGCATGCTGTTAGTCAGATCGAACACCTCAGGTTTAGGGTTAATATTGGATGCGTCTACTACTCCATTGTTGATAACATTTTTGTTTTGCTTCCACCATTTAGGCTTGGAGTTGGAGTTGGTAGATTTGTTTTCACTTTGAAGAGTGATCTCCCCCTTTTTGACCATAAATTCTTCAATATAGATGGCATTTTTTATCATCCTATCGAAGCTAGGGGAGTCTTGCATTTGCAATGCGTAGTTCAACTCAGGTACCAAGTTATTAACAAAGATTTCCATTTTCTTGGATTCGGGAATAGCTCTTGAATACCATGCAAAGACTTTCCTCCACCTTTGTAGAAAGTGTGTAAAGGATTCGCCAGTCTTTTGTTTAGTGTTGCACAGATCCATCATAGTCACATCATGCTATATATTATAGGAGTAATGTTGGATAAATTGTTGAATTAACTCCTCAAAATTTTTTACCTTAGGTGTAAGCTTTGAGAACCACTCCATGGCGTTAGCTCCTAAAATTCCATGAAAGAGGCACATGAGGTATGTAGGTTCATGCATGTATTCTATGCTCAGAGCACAAAATTCCCTTACATGGTCACGTGGGTCGGTCTCTCCCGTATACTTGTCATATTTTGGCCTTGCCATGTTAGGAGGAAATGTGACCATAGTAATACTCTTGTCAAAAGGAAATGGACAAATGAAGTCCAACGAGTATTTCATCCTGGGTTTATCCTTCTCCTATTTGGGATTTGTAAGCTTCATTTGCATTAAGGTGAGTTGTTTGGAGAGAATAGATATAGGAGTTGGCACCTCCTTTTATTTTAGTTGTTCCACATCATAATCTTTGGGTAACTTTACGCCAGTGGATGCTAGATGGAGAAAGTATTTCTCTTTATCTTCGCCAATCATCTTTTCTATTATCTTGTCAAACTTATTGCTCTGTTTGATTTTATTGTACTCTTCTTCAGTGATGTCTTCCTCACTGCCTGAATCAAACAAAGGATGGTCAAAGTGTGGTTCTTCTTCCTCATCACTATCTGCATGTTTTTGTTTTTTATCACTGTCATAGTCCTCAAAAGTCTTACTCCATTCATGAGTGGCTCTGTCCATTGCTGGAAGTCTAAATCAAGTAGGGAACTCTTAAATTTTTCTCCTTGTTGAAAGTGTAGTGATCTAGGAAGTACTTCTAATTCTTTAGAAGTGTACTTGTTGCGTCTTGTGCTAACCATGAGGTTATATCTCAACTTTATCAAAGTTTCCCGATAGTGTTAGGTAGTATCTCGAATCATTCAAGTGAGTGTGTCTAGGTGAAACTATCATTTGGGTTTTGGTGGAAGTAAATGATTCCAGCATCAGAGGGTTAGAATGCCCTGATAGTGAGCCAGGAATCAAGTTGTTTTGAAAAGTGGATAGACCACACGTATTGAGACTGATTGTGAAAAACTTATAGGACATGCAAGGTAGACGTTTGAAAAAGTGTTTTGACACAGTAACAGGGATACCAGAAAAATCAATAGGGACAAACTAATGAGCCAAAAGGGTATCCAAAAAACTAACTTTCTCTGAGAGACCACTATACAAGTTCCCACTGTCCTAGATGCAACACTATGTATGCGAGTTTTTGCAGAACCAGATGCGAGTCTAAGCATACAAGATGTGACCTTTTCCCCCCAAAATGATGCAAGATTTACCGGATGTGATGTAGTATTCTGCAGGTGAGTTTGCACACCAGATGGAAGCCAGGTTGACAAAAAATGACTGTGTGCTTTTTTGGAAATTTGATGTCTGATTTGTCTTGAAGTTCGTGAAAATTTGTCTGATAATAGAATGTTTTTGAGTCTTTCCAGTGAGTGATAATGACATTATGTAGCCAAAGGACTGATTTTTGTTCCTTTTTTGGATGATTTATCTTGTTAGTGAACTTTCATATATGTCAAGCAGAGTTGCATTGTCAGGGGTAAATAGACACATTCCTATGCGCTATTTTCTAGGTAGAGGATGAAAATCCTTGCTCGTTGACTTAGGTACATGCTCAAATGCTAATCAGAATACAACCATCACCAAGCACGCAATGGCTCTAGTCATGATGTTGTATTAGCCGACTCCAAACGCAAGTGAGGGCATGATATGACGAGTGTCTTGGGGCAATTACTTTTTGCCTTGCACAAGGATTATCACCCTTTTGAAGATGAATCAGGTAGTTTTGTCTATGAAGTTTATTGTTTATGATGGTTTAATCCATTTTAAACCATCTCCCATAGAATTGCACAAGGCAAAATTGAGGCGTATAGCCCTATGAGTACTCGAATATGTGTAGTCTCGTAAGCAAGATTCAAGCGACTCCGCTCTACACATACTGGAGCATGTTCAAGGAATGATGTCAAAATTCCAGGAACAAAACTGATTCCATCTTCTGAGACTTTGGCCTGAGGAAGCAATTATTTATAGTGAGTTGGAAGGGTTGGCGTAAAACCTGTCCTCACTTGGGTCATTCCCGTGAGATTTTTTCCTCAATCGACATGCCCTCTATTGTTAAATAAGCATACAAAGGATTGGCGAGCGTAAAATTTCTAGATTTCTAATTATTCAAAAGAAGAAGAGCATACTCTCCTAGTCCATGTCATTTTCTCCCAAAACACGCAAATCAATGTTCATTCCACTCAAGCTATGTTGAGCTTGATTTAAAGATTCCTAATTTATGAAAACAGGATGCGTGAAAGCAAATTTATTTTGTTTAATTTCCCCAAAGTTAGATGATTTGCTTGTTCAATTTATGATCCAAAAATTAGACAATGAGATTTTCTTGTTCAATTACCCACAATGTTAAGTGATTTGTGTTGTTCAATTTCAAATCCCAAAATGAATTAAACAATGTCTTTTGTTCAGTTATCCCACAAGATTTAGTGATTTTCTTGTTCAATTACTTATTCCAAAAATGAATTAAAGTGTGAGTTTATTTGTCCATTTATCTCCAAATTCCCTTCAAGTTTTAAATCAATGTTTGATTTTCTGTTTTTCCTTTAAAGGAAAAGAGCATACTTATCTAATTGATTTAACAAATGAGAAGAAAATGTGTTTAGTTTGAAAGATAAAATGAAATAGAGGTCAAGATAAGGGGATGAAAAACTGAAAAACCACAAGTTGGTATCCTTTTTCACCCTCTTTCAGCCCTGATAGTAATCTACAAACACAAGTTAGGCTATGAAAAAGATCAAAGACAATAAACACGCAAATGTTAATGGCTAGATTCTTCAATTTTCAACAACAAAAACCATATGTGAGCCTATATTTACCATATGCAATTTGGTATCCTAGATGCGATGAAATATTGACCAGATGCGAGCCTTTACTAGAAAAAACCCAGGGTATCTAGGATGCGAGCCTAGATTCTATGATGTGAGGGTGTATCCTGGATGCGAGCCTTTATCACCAAAAATGATCCTGTACCTGAAACCTGTGAGGGAAAATTAGTGAAAAATGGATGCAAAATGAGGCAAAGTCTAAAATTGAGCCCCACGGTGGGCGCTAGAAGTGTGTGTGTGAAATAGTGCACTTGTTACCTACGACACAACACTTCAATAGATCATTGCGTTAGTGAAAATAGGGTTACTAAACCATGTAAATCCACTAAGATCGATCTATTTCTTTCTAACTAGGAGTGTGAAAAATAACATAATAGCCCTCAGATTATGCCTTTTTCTGTGACATATACAACCTAGCATGAAAGATTCAATTAAAACTAAGAAAGATATCCAATAACATGCATTCTAGCTTTGAAAATCAAGATTATAAAAATGCATAAACATGGAAACTAAAATGTAACATGAATCTATGTAAATCCTAACAGCATAACAATAATTTTAATTCTAAAATTTAAGGCCATTTGAGCTCAAAATCTCATTCTATTTATAGAAGAAATGAGGAGAGAGAGAGGGGGACAAGGTTCATTAACGGAGGTGTAAAAACCATTAATGAGGTGTAAGAGACATAAATGACAAAGGCATTCATGAGGCATGGGCTTGAGGAATCTCCATTAATAATGCATTAATGAGATCATTTAAGAAGCGTGGTGAGGGGTGTAAGTCCAAGCTTGAGAAAGTGGACTTAGAGGGAGTCATGCTTGAGAAAATTGACTTTCTCAAGTGGGTTGAGTTCCTAATCACAAATTTAGGAATGTGACATTATTAGGAAGTGGGTTAGGATAGGATTAAGATTAGGCTTAGGTTTAGCATGGGGGGAATAGGTTGGGATGGGTTTGAACCCATGGTTAAGGTGGTTGAGGTAGGTTAGGTTAGGGGTTAAGGGGAATATTAATGAAATGAATTATAATTAATATATTCATCCAAAAATAGGGAATTCAATTATTTAAGCTTTTTATTGCTTTAGATAATTAATTAGGACTGTAGCTAATTAATTAGATCAATTTAGGCTAGAAGATAAGCCTTTTGCAAGTGATTAGATATAATAGGGAGTTATTTAATTCCTTTTAAATTAATTACCTTAGCCAGGTATTGATTTGTATTGAATTAATTGGTTTCCATTGGCTAAGGTGATTAATAAAATTGAGTGATTAAATCGCTTAGGAGATTAAATCTGATTTGAATGAATTATGCCAGCCAATTAAAGAGTTGTCTGGACATAATTGGGGGTATGATCACACTTAGGGTAAATAGGGTCTATGGTCAGAGCAGACCAAATCCATGTGGTTACAGTGTGAAGATTTGAAAAAGCTAAACCTTGTAGAGGAAAGATGGTCAAAAGTATAGTTATGGCACCCTTTTCCATTGTTGTCAAAGGGGGAGAGATTCAATGTAAAAATTTGTACTGTTTTAAGGGAGAGTTGTGTTGAGGATATTGAGAAGATTGTATTGAGAGAGAGTAATTTGGGTTGATGGATTTTCCCATGTTTCCATTAATGCTAAAGGAGGAGATTTTTGGAATTGGTTTATGACGTTGTTTTTGGCATTCATGTTTTGTCACTGATGCCAATATATGTTTCTATTAAGGCAGAATAGACTAGTTATTATTGTTTCTTAGATGATTCTCAAAATTGTATGGGTACTGTACGATTGATTTAGAATGTGTGAAGATGGTGATGTGTACATGGATGTGTGGTGATCTTATGTCTAAGGTCGCATGGCTTAATATATCAGATTGATTGAGTTACAAACATTTTAGTGAAGACTGTGTACTGGATGGTGACAATGAACTATGATAGAGTTAGTCTCTGTGTTTTGAGGATAACTTGCGTGCGATATGGTTTCATGTTATGCGAGCTTGGGGAATGGAAAAAGAAATGTCAAGGAATGCATGCTATGATTCTTGGTTTGTAGGACTCTTGGTGACGTCAGTTGTGGCGTGTATTCTAGAGGAAACCTATTTGGGGCTGACTTCATAGATGAAGTGTGTATTATGGATTGCGAGCATGGATTATAGATGTTGGATTATAGTTGATTAATTGTAATTGATGTTTACTTTTTATAGGTACTGTGTGTATCTTAGCAAGGGGTTAAGTAATTATTTGTGCATTGGGGAAGTCCTAATTGGACGACCTAATTTCTTATTATATATCTGTATAAAAGAAAGTTGTTTTCTTTTATGGATAGTATGGTAACAACAAAGTGTGGAAGCTGCGAGCTTGTTTGTGCAAATTCTGCTAGATGTAGAGCAGAGGATGTGATTAAGAGACTTCAATGGAATTGATCAAACAAAGACAGTTGCTATTAGACAGCTCATTGGATTGTATATTTCATATACACTTGTATTTTGGACAGTAAGTCCTGAGGGTGGATTTAACCTTCTTTAGGCAGTGTGCCTAGGCAGTGAGCCTACAATTACTCTTTACTCCTAATAGGGTTTGTCCTTTAACAAGGACTATGTACTATAATGCATTAATAAGCTCCTAACATGGCTAAATATTTTAGCAGGGATACTATACTCTTAGTACACTATTTGTGGGTGCTGATTCCCACTGGGGTTTTACCTTTAACACGGTTTCCTCGACAACCAAGGATTGTGTTATGGCGTTGCATTTACTATACTATCATTTTGATTAAGATTTTGGTTTATAATGTCTAATGTTTAATAATCTGTCTCACAAATGATTCACCCCCCTCATTTATGTTGGTGGAATGTTATTCCTAACAAAGTGTGGGGAGGTAGAAAGTCAAACTACATTTGGAGACAATACAAAATAATCTAGAAATATTAATCATAAAAAATCTCAAAGTCAAAACCATGAGCTTACATAATTTTTTTGGCTGAATTAGGAATAAAAACTAGTTGGGCAAGTGGGACATCAATTTGTATGAGTGTCTTAACACCATTGATGAGATAAAACAAAAAATGTGACAACATTTAGAATTGCCATGTGGACAAAATAGATTTGGGGAAAAAGGCATATTATATCATAGAGTTCAACCCAGCTAAGGATTATAGTAAAAAAACATATTTAGGGGCAATTATTAAAGGAAAAGAGAGACTATTAATTGTAGAATATAGGATGGGATCACATCATCTTAGATTTGAGACCGATGGAAGAAACCCAAGGAATCATGGGAAAAGTGTTTGCAAATTTTGCAATAAAGGTGTAGTGGAAACAAAATGACATTTTATCATGGGATGAACAAAAAATGAAGATACTCATGCTCAGTGTGAAAACAACTTGAAGGTTGACAACATTACTAGTTATCAATGAAGCTAGGATTAACAACTTCTTGGTCAAAATTTATAGTAAGAGATTTGAAATTGGAATGAATTTGACGATAAATTAAGAACATTATTTTCGGTCCTTTTACCCTGTTCAATCTTGTGCATGTATTTAAAATCATTCATTCACTCACTTGCATAATGCTAGACAACTCTTTTTGATAGGTGGAGTAGCACTGCCATGTCATTGAATGCCTATAAGTTATAAATTATTGGATATCCATTTGGGGTGAATACTACATCAAGAGAATAATCTAATGAATCAAATTTAGTTTTGAAGGGTTGTGCATTTTATGATGTGATTAATACCTAGATGACCTAATGACATTTTTGAGCTCCTTTAGGGCACAATTTTAGGAAGGACTCTCCTAGAAATTAACTTTGACATGCACAATATCTTTGAATGTTTATGAAATGTGCGAGAAACCAAGGATAAACAAGTGCTAGTAATATGCAAGTTGGAAAAGTTTAGGATTCATGGAATTGCACATAGTTGGAAGTAGTGGATTACCTTATTATCTTTATATGAATTGGTATGTTTGTGCAAATAATGAGTTGTATTGTAACTTGCTTTAATGGAAGATATTTGGGACACTTGAAATTCTTAATGTTTAATTTTGCAACACAAGATCAAACAACAAACAAAGAACACCTTCCACAAATGAGAGCAACAAGAAAGATATGTTATATTCCTCAAGAAAATAATGCTAAATGAAGGAAATAATGCATAATAACTTATTTTTATAGAAATCAGAAGACAAAAAAGTAGATTGAGAAAAAATGCTAACTAAAGATCAACTTGTTAGGAAACTTGCAGCCAACTAATTGACAATTTCCACATAACCCATAATAGATCTTATGCAAATAAACACTTAGAATCCACAGGCAAGAGAATATACAACATACCCACAAAAATGTGACACAAGATATACCCTAGGAAAAATATCATGAGGGAAAAACCCAGCCTCCAAAAGCATCCATCACCATGTATTATTCAACAAAACACCATTGCAATACAACCATGGAATCCTTCAAATCCTTAGCCACAACCAAGCACTCCATGTGAACAAGCATGAATCCACACATCCCATGCCATGCTTCCAACCTTCACAAATGCTACCTTGGCTAACTTGTCTAACCTCAACAACTACCCTTGTGTTTCTTGTATAGAAACAAGCTCCCACAAAACCACTAAGTGGTATTATATAAAACCATGTGCTACCTAACCCCATTGACCCACATTCAATATTTTGTACTTTATTTAATTTATTTCCCCAATATTAAATAATTACATCAAATAATATCACAATGTTACAATACAACTCACCAAGAATATTCTATGGGAATCTCTACATGTTGCACGTCCATCTAGGTGTAACATTTACATAATAAAATGAAATAATATAATAATAAAAAATATTATGCAATGTGTACAACACACATTTTCCCATCAATCTCCCACTTGTTGTATACATTGCACAAGGGTCAATACATAGCCACATAAATGAACAAGGGAACAATCCCTCCTACCATATATAATATCATGAACCAAAGTACACCATGTTCACTATCTTGTACATGAATGATCCCACCTCCTATTATGCCGATACCACTAGACATATATAGAAGCCATCCAAAGAGAAATTCACCCAAATTGTTTTTATGCCCTGCATACTCGTCCCTACATTTTATTAGGAAAAATGTTGGGTCTCCTTTTTCTTTTCTTTTTCCTTGTTTTCTCTCTTGTTTTGTGTTTCAGTTAGATCTGGATCCCATAGTGTCTTCTCATTTGTGGTCAAGGATTTATGGACTCTGGGGATCCCAATGTCAACACTTCAGTCTTTTCTCATAGAAGTGAACGCTAGGTGTCCCAAGTTATGAACTTTGGAATCTACA
This sequence comes from Thuja plicata, assembly GCA_018584345.1. Taxonomy (NCBI): domain Eukaryota; kingdom Viridiplantae; phylum Streptophyta; class Pinopsida; order Cupressales; family Cupressaceae; genus Thuja; species Thuja plicata. The sequence continues at coordinate 1,832,826 of MU227912.1, forward strand.
TATCCCCAAAATTTCAATCAACAATTAATGTGCCCCTTAGGCATTATAAAAGGATTTTACCCTTCACTTTTACATTTACCACAATATAAAATTACCTCTTGAGTGACTAACTACGAAGTGCTAAGTGTTTCCCGAGCTCGAGTCTCCAACAATGAAATTGTGCAAGTGCCTGCATTTGCGTGAAGGTGTTGGCATTGGTTGTTGAAGTGACTGGTAAAGCGGCGTTAGAGCTTTCATTGGTTCCAACTCTCCATGTTTCAGGTAGGTTATTCCTTTTCCCTTGGCCTATGGTTTCCTTTTCCTTTCTTCCTGTTTTGACTTTGTTTTCCTTCCCTTTGTGTTGCTTTATTTCCTTTTTCTCTTGTGTTCCCAAGACCCATGATGTAATTTGTTTTGCATGAGATTTTGGGCTTGTCCTTCGTGGTTTTGGTGTCTTCCCTCCGCGACTCATCCAGCCCACATGTCGGCCTCTGTAAATGTCTGGTAAACTCTTGTAGACTTTGTAAAAGTGTATATATCCTATAAAATGTGACAATATGCATCTAAATTACATGTCCATGTTGTAAATTCCTGTAGGCACATGTGATTAGCTAAGTCTTTGATAATAGAGTGCGCGTTCGTCGAGTCCAAATTATTTGGGAGGTTTTTCAACCACACATTACAATAATGGGTCATGGACTCTATGTCAAGTCGATGTACCCCAGGCTGTGTCATCAAAGTGGTTGAGTTATGTCAAGTTGCAGAGTCTTGGATGGTCGCAGAGCCAAATCTGTGGCCATGGCAGCTGGTTTGGAGTTTCTCTCTCCTCTATTGTGCCTGCCTTAATGGTGGAACTGGTTCCCATGATCGAACATTTAAATTTGTCCTAGTTGGTCATTAATTCCCTTTATGATATGCCAGCTATCAATCAAATGTCATTAATTCATGTGAGTGGATGAATATGTGTCTACCCTCAAAATGACTGGTCATTTTTGTGTCAAATCAATAGCTCGTTGGTAATTTTTTTCATTTCAGGATTCAATCCTTAGATACCTTAGTAGTAACTAATACATTTGGTTCCAACAAAAATTCACTAAGTGACTATTTTTGGGCTCCGGCCTTTCCGGTCATGCATCATCAATGTTGGCAGTTTTCTTGAGAAGATGACATCTCGCTCGGTATTCTTTATTGATCAATCAACGATTCTTGATTTGTTTCCAAATAACAAGGTGTATGACCCCTGAGGTCCCAAAGTCCAAATTCTTAGTAAGATAAATATATCATGTATTCTACACTGACGGTCATTCGGTCTTCAGGTTATAATAATAAAAATGGTAGTAGCAAGATCACCCCCAGGAAGCCCAGAACTCCTGAGGACATCTGCATTTTCAAAAAAGAAGTCAAAGGAAGAGAAGGCCTTGGAAAATCTCCCTCTGGTGATGAAGTACAAAAAGGATGGAGCCATTCAGGGTTCCGAGATTGAAATAACCGTCTAGAAAATTTCACACAGATTTCAACTCCTAGGCTAAATTGGGAAGCCTCAAGTAGGCCATAAATGAATCCAGACGGGCCAATGATGCAAAAAAATTCAATATTACTACCTTTGGGATCATCAAGGCCGCTTTCTTCCCTCACTCTATGTAGGATCCGGAGTTAATTTTGTACATGGCCAAGCACTACAATACGACTTCTCGCACCATCGTGACATCCTTCGGAGTGCATATCACCTCCCTAGACCAAGATACCCTTTCCATGGCATGGAAGATCCATTTCATCAAGGGTGTTGTCACTATGACCTAGGCAGCCTAAGTGGCATAATTTACAGAGAAAGGAGATGCAGCCCGATGCCTCATTAATGCAGAATGGTTGAGAAGTCTACATCGAGACTTTAAGAAGATAAAATTGGATATCCCTCACTTTGACTTCAAGGAGCCAATTCAAGCCATGAGAATCTTTTTGTTGCATGATTTTTGGAAAGACCCACGCCTTGGAATTCTCCTTGTGAATGTATTATTTCCTCTACTAAATTGTTAGAGTAATTTAGCAATTGCTCTTTAGTGCTTAAGTTTCACTTAGGCAGTTTCTTTAGTCTTAGGAAAGTTTCTATTTCCTAGCAGTTGCCCTTTTAGGGTTTTGACATCCTTTATAAGGATTGTCCTCTTTGTATTTCGATAAGGAGTTTGTAAATCATTTATTGTTGAATATAGAAGATAATTTCTGTCAACATACTTTTTCATTCTCTGGCCTATCGGCCGCCATAGCTTCTGATCCTTCTCTCTTCTGTCTGTTTCATTCTGTTTGTAATAGCTATGCATGCAGGTGATCTTGGTTGCATTGCGTTTTAGCAATCTCAACATAAATGACTGCCAACAATCAACATTTTGACTGGGCCGCTACCATCTCCAATCATGTGGACGCCTAGATGAGGAAGGTAGGGGAAGATAGTCGATTCTATATGAAATATTTTGTTTTGTGGTCCCTTGCCCAGCAGTATGAAGGCATCCGAGGATTGGATACAGTGGGTGTCCTTAGTTTAGAGAGAAGACAATCCATCCCATGTCATGATTTTCCCCAGATCCAATGGGATGAATCATTCTAAAATATTTGCAGAGTAAATGATGCCTTTGTGTTTCATGGAATAAAGGCGCTCACTAAGGACGTAGGGTACATGTTGTCTCCATAGGATATGGCCATTTTCACCCCATAGGGATGCTATTTGATCCAATTTTCACAACACACTTACATCTGGGTCACAGGGTTCATTGGAGGCCCATTTTTGTTACCAAAACACTCTGGGGATAAAGTTGTTTTACTAGTGTTTTTCAGGTAGATATTGGAGGTTCATGCATTATTGGCCACAAAGAAGACCGCCTCTGTATCTTTCCCAGTTGTATGTGGAAAGTATACCTGCTCTTTCACAGTGGCCAGAGAAGCAAAAAATTAATTGAACAGTCTAAGCCTAGCCATATTTTCACTCAGCCCCAAGAATTAAGATCCATGTGGTTGGCTAGAGAATGCAATTCCCCAAGGAGCTCAAACCCATAAGCCACACTTTGAGGATTTTTTTTGAATATTTCCAAGATGATTTTGAGGTCCGGAGCTGATATTATGTAAGAATTTCAAAAGGCATGGTGGACCATCTCAACCTCTGGACCTTCCCCAAAAAAAATTCTGACACTAGGTCCCTTGAAGGCCCTGAGTATAAAGTGTCAGGTATTGATAAGATGGACCTACCTCCTATGGACTAGAGCACCCCAACATTTTTGACTATTTAGGTTGTCTCTAGAATGATTATTGAGCAAAGTCACACTTATTTTTCCTGGGTATGTCCAAAGAATATCCGTTTGGAAACACTATTTTTGGTGGCAACTGTTCCTCGACCCCGTGCGATAGAACAATCCAAAGCCCAAGTAAAAAATAAGGTCGATGCATCCTTTAGCCGTCAAACCTAGTACTAGAGCCTCTCATGAGGAAATTAGATGAGCAATTAGAGAGGTCTCAGAGGGTAGTAGAAGCAGAAAACTATGGAGTAACATTTGGCCTAGGAGCTACACTGGTGGGATCCCAACCCCCACAAGAGGTAACACCCTCATTGGTTACCTCATTTGGTTTACCATGCAGTGAGAATATCAGAGAACAAGGTGATATTTCCGTCGTCAGGGCACCACAGGAGGAAGAAACAAAAAGCAGATAGATCCCCTCCCAATAAGGACCAGATCTTGAAACTTGAAAATGTGGCTGAGGTATAGGATATCCCCTCAACTTCCTTCTCCAAAAAGGGAGATGCCCCAGAAGATCCATAGGATATCTCTCAAATAAATTTTGACAACTTCTTCCAAGTCGATGAATTGGTAAATCTCCATGTAGTTGAAGAGAAAGCGACTGAGGAGGCGGTCCAAAAATAGGATAGATGCCCTCTCAAAAGAGAAGGATATTGAAGATGTGTGAAAACATTACCATGAGATAGAATAAGAGCACCAAAATAAATAATATAAGAGAAAAATGGAAGAGGGAAAGAAGGAACAAGAAAATAAAAAGGTTGAAGATAAACTGCCAACATCTGGGGAAGCCAAACCTTCGGGAATGATGCAGGAGAATCTTGGGTCCTTGGCAATCCTGCTCAACCAAAAATATATTTGCTTTTGTTCTTTATCTTGTTTGGAGGCTGCTCGGTGAAGTGCTCGGTAATCGCTGGTTCTCATTTACTTGTTCTATCTTGCTTTACCAACGGGTCTCGATGTATGTTGGCTGCTCAATTGATTCTTTCACCGAGTTGGTTTCTGATGCTCGGTTATGTTCTTACCGAGTTGGTTGTTGTTGCTTAGTTGATCTTCACCGAGTTGTTTATCCTAATCTGGCTGACTTTTGCATTTAATTTGCATGGCATAATTAATGTGGGCTCTCTCATTGGGATATGTGTGGACCTAAATCTGGGTCTCTCTTAGGGATTTGAGTGCCGACCTCTTTGGTGGACTGTTGTATATATTTGTTTCTCTATTTTTAGTTTAGGGAGTCAGTTCTGGAATATAGGAAGTATTGGTATCAGATTGTCATAGAATAATAAGTGTTAAGATATTTGATGGTAGGTCTATGACCTCACATGTATGAAGATAATTTTGTAATTCATTTGAATGTATATGGCCGAAACTGGGAAGGCCTTATAGACTAACATGTATTGAGTTTGATCAATTAATGAAAAGTATATGTGGTTTGTTCTCCCCTTCTTGTGTTGTTGCTTCCGTGTTGTGTATCTGCAAGCTGGTTTGGTATTTGGGAGTGCCTTTGACCCCACTACCTACCCTACTTGTGTCAGGTGGTATCAGAGCTAAGGTTAGGTCTAATTTCCTTCCTGTAAGCCCTAGCCCTAGTTGGTTGATATTGTTGTGGGGTAGCAGATTGTGATCTGACCTAAAATTACAGAGGGATTCAAGATGGTTTGTGGGAGAGGAAATATAGATCCAAGTCTAGCTGATATGCTAAGATAGATGGTCACAAGATTGGAAATTGTTGAGACAACCCAACGTAGAGGAAGACATCTTGAAGATGTTAGTGATGAGGAATTGGAGTAAAAGAAAGGCAAAGCTACACCTGCACCTGTTATGGATCTGGAAGAAGAAATATTCCTATGATAATTGACAATTTTGAAGTCCACACCTTAGTTTAATCCCCCTGAGTATAGTGGAAAATTTGATTCTGATGAATTGATAGATTGGATAACTAAGATGGAAAAGCACTTTGAGTATGAAAATGTATCAGAGGAGAAGAAAGTGAAGATTGCAACCACAAAACTGAAAGGTCATGCATCCTTGTGGTGGGAGAATCTACAATTGGATCAAAATAAGAAAGGTAAAGACAAGATGAAGGTATGAGATAAGATGATAAATAAATTGAAATGCAAGTTTCTAACTTGTGATTACCAGATTAACCTAATTTGGGGAATGCAAAGTTTGAAGTAGAAAGATAGCTCGGTAGAAGATTATACTGAAGAATTCTACATATTAGACATAAGATCTGGACATGTTGAAGATGAAGTGGAAAGAATAGAAAGATATCTGAATGGATTGAGAAGTTCCATACAAGATAAGATCAATTTGGTCAAGATGGAAAGCATTGAAGATGCATATCAGTTTGCCCTAAGAACTGAGGAGAAATTGAAAAAGACAAGTCAATTTCAAACACATCTCAAGATAAAAGAAAGACTGAATGGAAAGGTGGAAGTTCATTCTGAGGAAGAGGCAATTACTCCCCAGGTGGATATAGCAGAAGAGGATTCCAAGGAACTTATTACAATTATGGTGAAAAAGGACATCAATCTTTTGAGTGTACACATGCAAGAAAGAAAGTTGGTACCAACAAAAATGCTTTGGTGAAAGAGGAGTCACCGAATGAACCTGAGAAGGAAGGAAATATCATGATCAAAAGGGTACTATGGAGTGAGAGAGATAAGCAAGATCCTATCAGGAAAAGTTTGTTCAAGACCAGATGTAGAGTTGCAGACAAAGTTTGGAAGGTAATTGTTGATAGTGAAAGCTCAGAAAATCTGGCATCTGAGGAAATGGTCACAAAGTTGTAGTTGGAAAGGATGAAACACCTGAAACCCTATCAGATCTCATGGATCAAGGATGATCATACACTAATGGTGAGTGAACAATGTTTTGTGAATCTGAAAATTGGAAAGTATTATGATAAGCTGTTGTGTGATATTTTGTCGATGGATTGTTGTCATATTTTGTTGGGTAGACCTTGGCAGTATGATAGACATGATATACATGATGGAAGATTGAATAGATATACTATTTGGGTTGATGGTAAGAAAAAAATCTTGTTATCTTTGGTTGAAGAATCTGTTAGTGAGATATGTACATCTGTAAAAGTTTGTTTGATGGAAGGTAGACAGTTTGTTAAGGATTTGAAAAGAAACAATATTTGTTATGCTTTGATTCCTAATAAACTGAGTAAGAATACAGAAGATGAAATTCCTGCAGAAGTTGAGAAGTTACTGAGTACAAGGAGATCATTTTAGATAATATACCTGATGGTTGCCACTAATAAGAGATATCAGTCATTGTATGGATCTGATTCCTGGAGCTAGTTTGCCAAACAAGGCATCACATCGGTTAACACTGACTGAGAATGAAGAACGTAACCAAAAAGTTCATGAGTTTTTGAACAGGGGTTTGATCAGAGAGAGTTTGAGTCCATGTGCAGTACCATCTATATTGGCACCTAAAAAGAATGGAGAATGACAAATGTGCACTGATTCAAGAGCAATCAACAAGATCATAGTGAAGTATATGTTTCCTATACCGAGGATGGATGATATAATGGACTATTTGAGTGGAGCAGAATATTTTACCAAAATTGATTTGAAGAGTGGGTATCATTGTATCAGAATTAGAGAAGGTGATGAATGGAAGTCTACTTTTAAGATGAAAGAAGGTTTGTATGAGTGGTTGGTTACACCTTTTGGTTTAACTAATGCACCGAGTACATTTATGAGGTTAATGAATGATGTTTTGAAGAAATCATTTAATAAATGTGTGATTGTATACTTGGATGATATCCTGATATTCAGTAAGACTAGAGAAAAGCATTTGATGCAATAAGACAAGTATCACAGAAATTGAAAGAGGAAAAGTTGCTAATAAATCTAAAAAAGTGTTCCTTCATGAAAGAAGAATTTGTGTATTTAGGTTTTGTGATTTTAGCTAATGGTTTGAAGATGGATCCTAAGAAGGTTCAAGCTATACTTAATTGGCCTACATTGGAGAATGTAGTGAGGTAAGATCATTTCATGGATTGGCAATTTTTTATAGGAAGTTTATCAGAAAATTTAGTTCTATTTGTAATGCTACGACGGAGACAATGAGAGGTGATAAAAGAGAATTCAAATGGACACGTGGAGCTGATAAGAGTTTTGAGACTTTGAAGTTGAAGGTTGCTGAATTACCTGTGTTAGCCTTACCTAATTTTAATAAGGTATTTCAAGTTGAATGTGATGCAAGTGGAAGTGAAATTGGAGTTGTGTTGACTCAAGAAGGTAAACCTGTTGATTTCTTTAGTGAAAAGTTGAATGATGCTAAAAGGAAATATTCCATCTATGATCAAGAATTCTATGCTTTTCTTCAAGCTATGAAGAAATGGAGACATTATTTGATGCCGAGTGAATTTTTGTTGTATACTGATCATAAGGCTTTACAATATTTGGGTAGTCAGAATAAGATGAATCAGAGACATAAGAAATGGGTAGAGTATTTGCAGAGTTTCACATTTGTGATAAAACATAAGAGTGGAGTTTCTAACCAAGTTGTTGATGCATTGAGTAGAAGAAGATCCTTGTTGGCAGAAATGAGATTTGAAGTTCTTGGTTTTGATGATATGAAGCATTTGTATGAAAATGATCCTGATTTCTCTAAGCAGTGGAGAGTGTGCAGAACACCTATTCCAAATCAATAAAGTAAGAATATTATTTTATTTAGGAAGATATGTTGTTCAAAGGTATTCAATTGAGCATATTGAAAGGATCAATGAGAACTAATTTGATAAAGGAGAAACATAGTAGTGGTTTGGTTGGACATTTTGGTATTGATAAGACATTGAGTTTTATTAAAGAAAGGTATTTTTGGCCTAAGTTGTATAAGGATGTTCAGAAAATTGTGAAAAGTTGTGGAGTTTGTCCAGTTGTAAAAGGGGTGATTCAGAATACTGGTTTGTACACACCAATTATTGTTCCTGAGAAACCTTGGAGTGATATCAGCATGGATTTTGTTCTAGAATTACCGAAGAAAACAAGAGGTAATGATTCCATATATTTTGTTGTGGATAGATTTTCAAAGATGACACATTTCATACCATGTAAGAAAACATTAGATGCAGTACATATAGTAGATCTTTTCTTTAAGGAGGTTGTCAGATTACATGGATTACCGAAGAGTATTATCTCTGACCGAGACAGTAAGTTTGTCAGCTATTTTTGGAAAACACTTTGAAAGAAGTTGGGCACTGAGTTGAAGTATAGTTCTACATTTCATCCACAGACTGATGGAGAAAAATAGGTTGTAAACCAAAGTTTGACTAATTTGTTGAGATGTTTAGTTGGAGACACATTGGGTAATTGGGATTTGATGTTGGCCCAAGTAGAGTTTGCATACAACAGTTCAGTAAATAGAAGTACTGGAAAGACACCTTTTGAGATTGTTCATGGCCACAACCAAGAGGTATATCAGACTTGATAGATATTGATAGAGAAGAGAAAAGGAGTGCTAAAGCAGAAAAGTTTGCTAAGTTCATGAAGACATTGCATGAAGATGTAAAATAGAAGCTGGAGAAAAGTAATAAAAAATACAAGGATAGTACAGATTGATCAAGAAGACATAAAACCTTTGAAGTTGGTGATGCAGTGATGGTTCATTTGAAGAAAGGTGGGTTTCCTGTTGGAACATATGGTAAATTGAAAATGAGTAAATTGGGTCCTTGCAAAATACTGAGAAGATTTGACAGTGGAAATGCTTATGAAGTGGAATTACCCGATGACATGGACATATCACCCATATTAAATATTTCAAACTTGTATGAATATGATGAACCTGATGAGGAAGTGACAATACTGAGTGATTATCCTAAGAAATAGATAGAGGAATTTGAATAGGTTTTGAAATAGAGAGTTGACAGAAACACAAGAGGAAAGGAATACATGGAGTATCTGATAAAATGGAAGAACAGACCAGTTGAGGACTCATCTTGGATTTCTCAATCTAAGTTGGATTCATTTCAAGTTGGACCTAATACATGATTTAGGGAATCATTTATTTTAACCCCATGTGTCTGATGCAGGAGCATCTTGGGTCCATGGAAATCCATCTCAACCAAAAATATGTTTGCTTTTGTTCTTTAGCTTGTTTGGAGGCTGCTCGATGAAGTTCTCGGTAATCAATGTTGCTCGGTTACTTGTTCTGTCTTGCTTACCAAGGGGTCTCGGTGTATTTTGGCTGCTCAGTTTCTTCTTTCACCAAGTTGGTTTTTGATGCTTTGTTACATTCTTACCAAGTTGGTTGTTGTCACTCGATTGATCTTCACCGAGTTGTTTATACTGATCTGGCTGACCTCTGCATTTAATTTCCATGGCATAATGAATGTGGAGTCTCTCATTAGGATATGTGTGGACCTAAATCTAGGTCTCTATTAGGTATTTGAGTGCCAACCTCTTTGGTGGACTCTTTTATATATTGTTTTCTCTGTTCTTAGTTTAGGAAATCAGTTCTGGAAGATAGAAAGTATTGGTATCATATTGTAATATGAGAATACGTGTTAAGATATTCAATGGAAGGTTTGTGACCTCACATGTATGAAGATCATTTTGTAATTAATTTAATGTATATGGCCAAAATGGGGAAGGCCTTATAGCCTGTCATGTATTGAGTTTGATTAATTAATGAAAAGTATCTACGGTTTCTTCTCTCCTTCTTGTGTTGTGGCTTCTGTATTGTGTATATGCAAGCTGATTTGGTATTTGGGAGTGCCTTTGGCCCCACTATGTACCCTACTTGAATCATGGACCAATCATACCCCCTAATTCTATGCTCCAACATCCAATAAGTGATCAAGTCCCATTTCCTCCCCTGGACACCTACAAGGAAGGGGCCAAACTGGGACTTCAACAAGAAGCCCAAGATGAACAAGTTCTAAAACCGCCACCATCTTCCCTGCCCACAAAAAATATCCCAGGAAATGATAAGAGATAGGGAGATAAAATAGAGGTAATAATCCCAGTGACAATGTCGATGATATAGTAATGGAGGAGCTAGAAAAAAGGCCCGTAGATACCTCAGATTCAAAAATGGAAATGAGTGAAACACAAGGCTGTCCATAGTGGCTAGTAGAGTCCTAGAGGAGAAAAATAATGAAATATTTATCGAACCCTCTTTCCCTTGCCAAGATGCTGGCTGAAGGCCAGGTGGAAAAGAAACCCAAGAAGGATCAAACATTCCATACCACCTGGAGGGACCTTGATGAAAATATGGTAGAAAAAGTAGTAGCCCCACCGGCGGACAGGGATGAATCTTAAGTAATAACAGATATTCTCCTGAGTTGAAGAGACCAAAGAGGAGAACTGGGTCTCCTAGATGAAGCAAGATAGGATAATTATTATTGATAGGAGAAAGAGTGTCAAAAAATAAAACAGCTCCAAGCGTTAGAGTCAAATCTTCAGAGGCTGATTATGGAACTAGAACTTCCCCTCTCTTATGCAATGTTTAGACCCTCCACCTACGGAATGCCGCTTCCATAGAGAAACATAGATATGCTTTGGAACATGAAGAAGAAAGTGTTGGCAGGAGATGAATGGATATCCAAAAAAATTGGGGTAGTGAGAATTTTTCTGTCTAAGTCCCTCCCCAACTTCTTTAGGGCTCATGACATTATAGATCGTCTAAAGATCATCCTTACGGTCTGGCAGGCAGAGTCCAAAAAATATGAGGACTACAAGGATGATTTTGAGGAATTTTTGAATCTTGGCAAAGAGAATTTAGCTAAGATATACATTTTGGGGAATGAATTGTATGGGTTCTCGAAGACCCAATACTATAGACTTGCATTCCAAATTAAGACAAGAAAGCAACTGCTTGACTTCATAAAGGGATCAATAACTAGGTTCATTTCCAGACTCAGGGATTGGACATCCTATGTAAGCATCTATCCTCCTTAACATGAAGGGTAATTTAATCATCAATCTAGGGATATTTTACTTGAAATGGGTCTGCAATATATATGCACTAGGTGCTTTCTCAAGACGCACTAGCTATGAAGCTGTAGGAAATAAAGGCTGAAAGCAAACTTAATGTATTGCTACAGGAAATAGAGGCTGGAAGAAAATTGAACTGGACTATTAATGATGAGGAAGACAAATGTTTGATGTTCATTTCACAATGTTTTAACTATTCTACTGCTTTGGCTGCGGGAACAACCGAAAACTTGAAATGACAAGCTACATGAAATAAAACTAACACTAACAAAACTAACACTACTGAGGATTACTCACCAAGTGGGCCCCCTTGGATGAGTATCTAAAAATAAATTACACAGAATGGATCTTCAACGCTTCATTACTTTATTCGTATGGAAACAAGTACAATTGTGTTCATGGAAAACTAAAAAAATAGAGTAAAAATGCACTATATAAGAATCTCGTATAACTATATTAGCTAATGCCCTCCTTATCACATAGGAGTGGAGCTTATTTATAAAGAAGGAAACCTATCACTAACTAATCTCACCAAAAGAACAAGTGGATCCTTTATTGTGACTAAGAAGTAGGAGTAAAGTTATCAGTATAAATAAAAATAAGAATTGTTTCATCAAACACGAGGAACATATTTAGCTTCTCACTACTTCCTAGACTTCCTCAAAATTTGAAACAACATCCTGACTTAATCTTTCCATGGATGTCTCCAACTATGTTCCCGAACTGGTTCCCATTATTGCTCCTTAGCTATAGGACCGAGTATTCACGGAAAAGCATACAGATGCATGCTTGTTCTTCCTTCCTTTGACAAATTGTTCTGCATTGAAAACATTTAAATAGGAACAAACCAACATACATTCAACACATCATGCACACACATTTATTTACCAAATATTTAATTACCTATTTAAAAAATAATTATAGATTTATCACATATGTATATAGCATTTTGGGAAGGAAATTAAGGTTCATCCATGTATGGAAAATATATAAAAACCTTAAACTATGAAACTAATGTCCATGTGGCTTCATGCCATTGATCTAACCCAAATAGTAACCAAGTCTTCTGAAGATAATGAAATAGGACACAGTAAACAAGGAACAAATCACAAAGCTATTATTACCCCCTATTAAGCCTAGTGTCGGTCCTCGAGCACTAAAATGTTTTTGATTCTGGTAGTCATTCTGAAATCCCCAACAATTGCCTCCCCATCACCGGTTCTCCCTATATGCCAATAAAATCCTTTGGTCCAATCTAGTTTCCTTCTCCTACTAGCCTCTAACTACTCATTTAATTCATTGTCAATGCAGCTATAAAGAGGCCACAGGAGAACAGGGGGTTGTAAATTCAAGGGAAGCTAAAGTTCAGGCCTTTCCTACCTTCCCAATTGTATACCCCTTGACACATGTTGCATGGCCACCCTGAAGCTGATTAGGTTGTGAGGTTCAACCTTATTTAATATCATGAGGAGTCTCTCCCATCTCTGTATTACCCCTCAGCAACCCAATGCCCTTCATGGTAAGGAATCCTCTCAAACTCCTTGTAGACATGTTCCCTCATGTTGAAGATCCTTACCCTGACCTCTGGACACTAGAAACCATTGGTAATATGCATACACTCATGGTACATGGATGCAAGTTTACAGTTATCTGGACGTAGGGGCAAAGACATTATTCTTTCTTTTCCCATGTATCTTTTTAACTATTCACCATAGTTAATTTCATTCCTAGACCAAGACATAAGGTATTTCAAATGGATATCCCCAATGAATAATAGAGGATTCCAATCTGCATTTGAAGAAACAATATAATTGTAGAGGTATAATATACATAGAATTTTTTTATAGAGACAATGATAGGGAGGCACCTATCTTGAGTCAGCCATACTCTTCATTAGGTTACTTTCTATACCTACTAAGGGTTTTCTTCCCAACCCTAACCTAGGAGAATACACTTAGTTCTTTCCCCTAATTCCCAAGGGCCTATCTACCAAAAGGTGAAGCAAATTTTCCTAGAACCTACTAGGGTAGATTCCCACAAAGCATTCCAAAATCTTTCCAGTCACTTGGAAGGATTGAATACACTTTAATTTCATCCTAATACACTCTTTCTTGAAGATCTAGGACCATATTTCAATCAATTTCCCATAGAGTTCAATGGTTCACTATTTAGAGGGCTAGTAGCCCTTGTAGCCCTAATTAGGCTCCTAAAATCATGTAACTCCAAAAATTCTCAAAGACACCCCCACGCTATTCACTATTCCAGATACCCTTTTTGACAAAATTAGATATTTTTAGGGTTAGGGTTCTTCAAACTGCCCGTACAGTACCTTTTTTGGACTGTGACTTTGTCCTTAAAAATAGGGCTAATAGGGATAATTGCTTTAAATTCAAATAAAGGTTAAGGAGATGGATTCATCAAAATGAACCATTGGTTCTAGGAACTTCTCAACACCCGAAAACCACTCTCATCCCATTAGATCCTCCAATTCAATCCAACCTTGCATCTTATAGTTGATTGTTGTCTTCTTGCTCCTAACCGAGTACAAACAGTTTCACCTAGGACAAGCTTGCAAAAATAGAAAATTCAACTCCAACAACATGTATAAAAATAAAAATACTATACATGGGCTCTAATTTCCATCCTCCATGGTCCATAAGGATTCAATGGAGGAAGCTCACCGTAGAGCCATATTTACATGCACAAACCCCTACACTCGCAATGTACAGTCCAGGAAGGGTTTGATTTTCTTTGTACAATCAAAACTAAACAAGAACCTCCAAAAAGTAATCAAAGAGAAATGAAATAAGTATCAAAAACTAATTTTCACATCAGATTGAGTGATTCAATCCATATACAATTCTTTCAATCAAAATCTAGTAAAACTGTATAACCACAATGAACTGTCACTTTGCTTCTTCTTGGAGATGCAATAAAAATTTGTCCAAACTTCATACAATCCTTTGAAAAACCTTAAATATGTCCCCTGGACCCAAAAATATACCATAAATGACCCATAACTTCCATTAGGGCACTTTTCAACTTTTGGTCCAAATGTTGTCGAGCAACATTTGAAAGTTGTAAAAGTTGTTCAAGCAACTTTTGCAACTTTTACAATTTCTTCATTCTGACCCAATGAATGGGTTCCAAAAAGTTTAAAATCACATACTTGACCCAATTACACCTAAAATAGGCTCATCTAAGCACTCTAGGTTCCATTTTCTCATTTTGGCCCCATTTTGGCATTTAGGACATCAAAATGGTCTCTTGGACCAACTTGAACACAATAAAACACAAATATAGAAAAACAATAGCACAAAACCCTAAACAACCCTATTTAAGACCAATACCATAAGGTTTTTCACAACAAAATTTGAGGGCTCTAACCCCTAGGTGCTCCTACAACATGCTCCATTTGAACAAAAGAAGTCAATTTACATCTGGAGACAATATTGAGGATCTATTCCCAACTTCTTAAAGTCAACTTTTGAAATCCATGTAGCCTCTGCTTTAGGTAGGTGTTTCCATTTGATGAGATGTTCCATATACTATCCATAGCTATTCTTCTTTTCAAATATGGAATACAATACCCTCTTTATTTGTGGCTTTCTCTTGGATGGTAAGGGTACATCACCAATAACCTTCTCCTCAACATCATAAGTGTTTGTAGTCCCTTCTGGTATTGGACCCTTGTATTTGATCAAGTCTTGCACATTGAAAATATGTGATATTGCCAAATTTTTGGTAGATCTACTTTATAATCATTTACTTTATATTTTTCTAGGACCTTACAAGGCCATATCCTTCTCATATTCAACTTACTAGGTACACCTTTCTTCAATTTATCTTTGTTTAGATGGACCATCTCTAATTCTCCCACTTCAAACTACATGTCCTTCTTCCTTTAATCCACTTTGGCTTTCAATATTTGATTGGATCCCATTAGTGTCTTTTTGATTTGATCATGTACCTCATTCATGGATTGTGTGAAATCATCTGCATATCCACTTCTATCCTCCATGCCTCCTAAGTCTCTGAGTTAACAAACACCCCTGAGATGAACACCATAGACCACTGCAAAAGGACTTTGCTTAGTATTTATGTTCACACTATCATTGTAGGAAAACTCTACCTGTGGTAACAC
This sequence comes from Thuja plicata, assembly GCA_018584345.1. Lineage (NCBI taxonomy): Eukaryota > Viridiplantae > Streptophyta > Pinopsida > Cupressales > Cupressaceae > Thuja > Thuja plicata. The sequence goes on from MU227912.1 coordinate 1,848,188, forward strand.
TTGATCCCATACTTGTACATATTCCTTTGTTAAACACCTTAAAAGGTTACCTAAGACCTTATTAATGACCTCTATTTGGCCATTAGTATGGGGATGATAAGCTGATCCAAATGACAAATTAGTTCCTAGTCTTTTCCACAAAACTTCCAAAAAGGTTCCATGAATTTGACACCCCTATCTGAAATTATACTAAGGGGAAATCCATGGATTCTAACAATTTCTCTAAAAAACAATTGAGCAATGTGCTAGCATCATGTGTATTTTTGCATGGAAATAAGTGGCTCATTTTACTGAACCTATCAACAACTACAAAGATACTATCAAATCTAGAACTTGTCCTTGGTAAGCCAAAAATGAAGTCCATGCTGATACATTCCCATGAACTATTAGGAATTGGTAACGGTTGATAGAGACCAGAATTAGAATCAATACCTTTATCTTTTTGGCACACAATACATTGTTCTACATACTTCCTTTGGAGATTTTCTTCTATGCAAATAATTGATTGTATGTTTGTCATTAATGACAACATATAATATACAACAATGTACTATATGCAATTATTAGTACAGTTGTTCTGGAGCTATACGTGTTCATTTTCATTGTGTATACATGTTCTAGATGCTATGTGCATTCACGCCGAGTCAGATATGAAGTTTCAGTTGAGTTATGTTAATCAGTTATGACAGTTACAGAGATTGAAGACTATCTGTGAAGAGCCGATGTACTTACATTAATTCTTGAGCTGCACCTATCTTTGGGATATGCCTATTTGTATTCATGTTTAGTTATGAGTTAAAGATAATTATCTAAAGGTGCCAAACATGTTCTATCAGAATCATGAAGCTGGAGTTAATTTGTTGGAGCCGACTTTGTATAGCGTCATGTCTATTCAGTATGAGTTGTGTGTTTCTAATCAAGTTGTGTGGATGATATGGCCAACTAAAGAAGTATTGAAGGGACTCCTAGAGCCGATGAATATTGCATCCTTTGGAGAAGATACTTATAGTAGTTCATTTGATGAATGCCAAGTGTGAATGAGAAGAATAAAGACAGAAAAAGTGCAGGATAGAATATCTGTTGTTTTGGGACAGTAGAGACATTTTATTCATCAAGAAAAAGATCTATGTGAAGAAGAAGTGGAAGTATACAACACACTGGAACTGATCAAGATAGAAGGTATACTCTAACAATTCATCTATCATATATAGTGTATATTTGTTCTACTGAAGGTTGCAGCCTTCATCATTTTAGTAGTGAGATTTTGGACAGTGAGTCCTCACCCTTAACATGGTTACTTGCAAAAGACTCCTAACAGGGTCCGACCTTTAACCAGGTCTCTGTACCTATTGCATTGTAAAGAAAAACTCCTAACAAGGTTGTAAGATCTCTTAATAGGGATAATTATACTCAAGTACAGTTCTTTATGGGTGCTAATTCCCACCGGGGTTTTTACCTATTTGGTTTCCCTATTACCAAAATTGTTGTGTTCTCTATTGTGTTATCTAAATGTGCATTTACTTTATGTTAATTTTATCTAAGAAAACAAAAGAAATTAAAGTAGTGGATAAATGATTCACCCCCCCCTCTCAGTTATCCTTTGGGACTATTCTAACAATTGGTATCTAAACCAAGTGCCTTGGAGAGAAAGCTTAACAACTTAAGGTAGATCAGATGGCATACTTCAGGAAAGAGAGTCCTAAGTTTGATGGAGAAAACTATCTTGACTGGAAGAACAAAATGATAACACATATTCAGTGCGTTTGATTTAATATCTATGAGATTTACACTCAAGAAATTGAAGATCCCACCTTGAAAGATCTTGCATAAGATGACTCTACAGTCAAACAAAAGGAAGTATTCACTAATAATGCAATCACCAAAGAAGCCCTAATCAGTGCCCTATCCGACTAAATTTTCTGAGATCAAGAAAATAGATAAAGCATACTCTATTCGGAAACACTTAGAATATATGTTTGAAGGATACATTCAAGCAAAGAATGCACTTAGAAATACATGGAAGAAAAGGTACAACAACTTAGGGATGCTGCCTGAAGAAAACATCAGAGCCTACAATCAAAGAATTAATGAAACGGTTTCAGGTATCAGGAACAATGGTGGAGAAATTTCACAGGAAGATATAATGGACAAAATAATGACCACACTAATAGTAGACTATGAGAGAAAGATCAATATCTTAGATGAGACTATGTAATTTTCAAAAGACTTCAAGAGAGAGACTTTGATTAGAAAAATATCTGCATTTGAGATATCAAGATTGAAGACTGAACCCAAAAGTGAGACAGCTTTCAAAGCCTCAGTCCACGGCAAGAAATCCATAAGCAGCTCTAGTAATAATGAAGAAGTGGATACATAACTGGAAGAAATAATTGCTATGATTTCCAAGAGAGAAAAGAAAGGTAAAGGGAAATATGAAGTACAACTACCATTCAAATGTTTTTCATGCAACAAAGTTGGTCACTTTGCATCCAAGTGTCCTACAAGAGTCAAGAAGTTCATATCAGATTACCAGCCCAAGTACACTAAGGAATGTTATCATGCTGAAGACGGTGTAACTGATGATGATTCAGGAGAAGATGAAATTGGTTTTATTTCCATTAAAGACATTGAAAATATACTTGAAGAAATGGACAAAGAAGATGAAGAAAAAGAACAAGAGTTAGCATTAGTTTCAAAAGCTGACATCAGAACTGACTGGATCATTGACAGCGGATGTTCACACCACATGACAGGAGACAAAGATAGATTTGTACATTTGGAAAAATACAAATGTGGCATGGTTATATTTGGAGACAACACTCCCAAACCTATCATAGGTAGAGGTTCTATCACCTTAGATGGAAATAACAAAACAAATGATGTTCTTTATGTTGATGGTTTACATCATAACTTACTAAGTGTTGGACAGTTGCTTGATAAAGGATATCCGTTGGAATTCAAAAAAAACCAGTGCATCATTAACAAAAAAGAAGGAAACATGATTGCATCAGGCTCAAAGACCAAAGGTAATGTTTTTCAGCTCAATTCAGAAGTAAGCTGTTTTGTTGCAAAAGTAGATGATAGTTGGCTATGGCACAAGAGACTTTGTCATATCAATTTTGACAACATGGTCAAAATAATTAATGTAAAGGTAGTAAGAGACCTTCCAAGTATTGCAAGACTAGTTGACACCATGTGCAGGGAATGTGTGATGGGGAAGCATGTGAGGACCTCATTCAGGAGCAAACAAGACTCTGCAGAAAACAAATTAGATTTGATACATACAGACCTATGTGGACCTACTCAAACAAGATCTTACTATGGAGAATGGTATTTCATTTTGTTTGTTGATGATTTCTTAAGGATGATGTGGGTTGTGTTCTTAAAAGATAAATCTACAGCTTTTGAGAAGTTCAAAGTGTTCAAAGCTAAAGTTGAGAATGAATCTGGACTAAAGGTAAAATGTCTGAGATCTAATAGAGGAGGAGAATTCACCTCTGACCAATTTTATGATTTCTGTAAAGAACATGGAATCAAGAGACAATTAAGTGCACCTAGAACCCCTTAGCAGAATGAGATTGCAGAAAGAAGGAACATAATAATACTTGACACAACGCGCACTATCATGATTGAAGGATAGGTTTCTCATACTTATTGGAGATATGCGGTCAATACAATAGTCTATACTATCAATAGAATACAATTAAGGCTAGGCGCAGACAAGACACCCTATGAACTTTGGTTTGGTAATGTACCTACTGTAAAATACTTTAGAATCTTTGGAAGCAAGTGCTACATAAAGTGAGATGATAGCATTGGCAAGTTTGATGCTAGAAGCGATGAAGGTATTTTTCTTGGTTACTCTACTAAAAGAAAAGCCTATAGATGTTTTAATCTAAGATTAAAGAAGATCATTGAAAGTACTCATGT
>MU227912.1:1852254-1868261 GCA_018584345.1 Thuja plicata
TGTTTCATGTAACAATCCTGAACCAAGTGAAGAAGAATCACAGATTACAGATGAAAGTATCACTCCTAATAATTCAAGATACACATCCAAATACCACTCTAAGGAAGATATCATTGGAGATTAGAGCGCAAAAGTCTTGACAAGATCTAGAGAAAAAGGTTCAATTGCTGATGAAGAGGTTTGCTTACTTTCACATATTGAACCCTTAAGTGTTGAAGATGTGTGCAAAGATTTAGATTGGAAAAGTTCCATGCAAGAAGAATTATCTCAAATAATCAAGAATGAAACATGGGAACTGGTCCCTAGACCTCATGACAAAAATGTGATTGGAACAAAGTGGATATTCAGGACCAAAATGAATGAAGAAGGCACAGTGGTAAGGAACAAAGCAAGATTCGTATGTAAATGATATGCACAGAGAGAAGGAATAGACTACACTGATACATTTTCCCATGTGAGAAGACTTGAAGCTATCAAGTTGTTTTTGGGCTATGCAACATTCAAGAACTTTAAGGTATACCAAATGGATGTAAAGTCAGCTTTTCTGAACGGTGACTTGAAGGAAGAATTCTACATAGAGCAGCCTGAAGGATTCAAACTTTCAGATAAAATAGACATGGTATGCAGATTAAAGAAAGCACTTTATGGAATTAAACAGGCTCCAAGAGCATGGTATGAGAGACTTGATGATTACTTAACAAAGATAGGATTCAGAAAAGGAGCAACAGATTGTAATTTATTCATAAGAGAGACAGATGAAGCACTACTACTCGTTGCTATTTTTTTGATGACATTATCTTTGGAGGAAATGACGAACTTAGTGTAGAATTCACCAAAGAAATGAAAATTGAATTTGAAATGAGCATGATTGGAGCTATCAAATACTTTCTTGGATTGAATTTAAAACAAACAGACAAAGGCATATTCATAAATCAGTCTAAGTATGTGAAGGAGATATTGAAGAATTTCAAGATGGAAGATTGCAAACCAGTAAGCACCCTCATGATAACAGGAAGAAAGATTTCTAAAGATGATGATTCCACAGCAGTTGAAAAGACCCTATACAATTCTATGATTGGAAAACTCATATATCTTACCCAATCTAGACCTGATATTTCTAATGCAGTTGGAATTGTTGGAAGATTTGCAGCTGAACCCAAGAAAAATCACCTAATGGCAATAAAAAGAATATTCAAATACCTAAAAGGCACTATTCACTATGGTTTATGGTATCCTAACTCAAAAAATATACAACTTCATGTGTACACAGATGCATATTGGGTAGGTTGTGTTGATGACAGAAAGAGTACATCAGGAGGAGCAGTATTTCTTGGAGATAGATTGGTCACTTGGACAAGTAAAAAGAAGAATTGTTTCTCTCAGTCAATAGCAAAAGATGAGTATGTTGTAGCGGCATTGAATTGTTCAACAATGGTTTGGATCAAACAGATGATTAAAGACTTTGGTTTTCAGATTGATTATCCTATTGTTATTCACCGTGACAACACTAGTACTATCAATATGTCAAAGAACCCTGTGATGCATGCAAATAAAAAACACATTGAGATCAAATTCCATTTTCTAAGAGACAAAGTTGCAGACAGAGAAGTAAAGTTAGATTATGTGAGCACCAAAGAACAATTAGCAGATATTTTTACAAAGCCATTATCAAAAGATACTTTTGAGTATCTTAGGGAGAAGTTGGGAGTAATTCCCTTTCCTGAGTCTGATTAGAATTTGCAGCAAGAACATCAGTCCTTGGTGACTGATTAATGGTTTACTACTCTACTTCTGGAGTAGTACCTGTGCTTAATGGTGTTTAAACACCCTTTGTTATTGATGTCAAAGGGGGAGTATTAGTAAGGGGGAGCATATACTCTGGGGGAGTATACAGAGCAGCAACAGTGAAGAGGAAATTTTGATGAGGATAATGAGAAGATTTTAAAAAGAAGGAAGAAACTTTGAGTTGATGATATCATATGTTGCCATCAATGTCAAAGGGGGAGATTGTTGGGGAATTGCTTCTGTACAAATAATTGATTGTATGTTTGTCATTGATGATAATATATAATATACAACAGTGTTCTATATGTAATTATTAGTACAGTTGTTTTGGAGCTATGCGTGTTCATTTTCATGATGTATACATGTTCTAGATGCTATGTGCATTCACTTCGAGTCAGATATGAAGTTTCAGTTGAGTTATGTTGATTAGTTATGACAGTTACAAAGTTTGAAGACTATCTGTGAAGAGCCGACATAATTACATTAATTCTTGAGTTCCGCATATCTTTGGGATGTGCGTGTTTGTATTCATGTTTAGTTATGAGTTAAAGATAATTATCTAAAGGTGCCAAACATGTTCTATCAGAATCATGAAGTTGGAGTTAATTTGGTAGAGCCGACTTTGTGGAGTGTCGCGTCTATTCAGTATGAGTTGCGTGTTTCTAATCAGGTTGTGTGGATGATATGGCTGACTAAAGAAGTATTGAAGGGACTCCTAGAGATGATGAAGATCACATCCTTTGGAGAAGATACTTATAGTAGTTAATTTGATGAACGCCAAGTGTGAATGAGAAGAATAAAGACAGAAAAAGTGTAGGACATAATGTCTATTGTTTTGGGACAGTAGAGATATTTCATTCATCAAGAAAAGATCTATGTGAAGAAGAAGTGGAAGTATACAACACACTGGAACTAATCAAGACAATAGGTCTACTATAATAGTTCATCTATCAGATATAGTGTATATCTATTCTACTGAAGGTTGCAGCCTTCATCATTTTAGCAGTGAGCTTTTGGATAGTGAGTTCTCACCCTTAACAGGGTTACTCATAAAAGACTCCTAACAGGGTCTGACCTGTAACCAGGTCTCTGTACTTATTTCATTGTAAATAACAACTCCTAATAGGGTTGCAAGATCTCTTAACATGGATAATTATACTCAAGTATAGTTCTCTATTGTGTTATCTAAATGTGCATTTACTTTATGTTAATTGTATCTAAGCAAACAAAAGAAATTAAAGTAGTGGATCACTGATTCACCCCCCCTCTCAGTTAGCCTTTGGGACTATTCTAACAAACCATCATTAGAATCAATGCCTTTATCTTTTTGGCACACAATATGTTGTTCTACATACTTCCTCACATCTTTATGCATCCTAGGCCAATAATAGAATCTTTGAACTAACTCAAGGGTCTTATTGAGACCAAAATGTCCACTAAGAAGACCATTATTCTTCTCTTATATATGAGATTTTCCCTCATAGATCCCTTAGGCACACATAACTACCCTCCCCTAAACACTAACCCATTCTGCAAAGTATAGTCTGCAAAATGAATATGAAAATGATTATTGAACTCCATACATACCTAGTAGGCCTATGAGAAGTCTTCATCTTCTTGGTAAATATCCTTAAAAAATTTTACTCCTATATTGTGCAACTTCACTTCTTGGACAATAAGAAGCCTCCTTCTCAAAGCATCAACAACCTTGTTCATTTGAACTTTCTTGTGCTTAATAGTAAAGGTATAGGATTATAAAAATTTCACCCACTTGATATGCCTATTTCTTAGCTTGTCTTGGGAGTTGATATAACTTAAGGCTTGGTTATCAGTGAACACTACAAATTCCTTGGGTAGGAGATAGTGTCTCCATTTTCTAAGGGCTTAGACTAATGCATAGAGTTCTAGGTCATATGAGGAATATCTCTTCTTGGCCTCATTTAAATTTTTACTATAGAAAGCTATGGGTCTGCCCTCTTGACTTAAAAAATCTCCCACTTCTATACTTTTTGCATCACACTCTAGGGTAAACAATCTATCAAAACTTGGTAGTACAAGGATAGGTTGGGTGGCTACTTTTTTATTTAACATTTTAAATCCATTATTGGCTTCTTCAGTCCACATAAGTTTATTTTTCAACCCATATTTAATAGTATCTAAGACTGGGGAACAAATTGCACGAAATCCCCTAATAAACTTTCTAAAAAATTGGACAATCCCATGAAAACTTCTTACCTTAGTACCAGATGTAGGTGTAGGACATTTGAGTATAGCCTCCAATTTTCTAGGATCTATCTTTAATGTCCCTTGTGAGACCACAAACCCAAGGTATATCAATTCTTGCTTCAAGAACTCACACTTCTCCAAATTGATGGCTAATTGCTCCTCATGCAATCTCCTTAGCACATTCCCCAAATGTTCAAGGTGTTCTTCTTTGGGTTTACTGAATATGAAGATGTCATCAAGATAGGCAGCCACAAACCTTCCTATGTATTCCTTTAGCACTTCATTCATCAATCTCATGAATGTGCTATGGGCATTAGTAAGCCCAAATGACACGACAAGCAATTCATATAGACCTTCTGTGGTTTTGAAGGATGTCTTCCACTCATCACCCTCCTTAATTTGGATTTGATGGTAACCACTCTTGAGATCCAACTTGATAAAATACTTATCTCCTCCAAGACAGTCCATTAGGTCCTCAATCCTAGGGATTGGAAACCTATATCTAATTGTGATTCTATTGATTACTCTAGAGTTAGTACATAACCTCCACTTACCTCATTTTTTTGATTCTAACACCACTAGCATTGCATAGGAACTTATGTTCTTCTTTATTAGCCCTTGATCAAGTAACTCTTGTACTTGTCTTGCTATCTCCTTATTCTGCACAGGGGTCATTTTGTAAGCATCTTTATGAGGAAATGATGCCCCTGGAATGAATTCAATTTGATGACTCACTATTTTTTATAGTGGTAGGAATGCAGGTGATCCATTACTAACAATATCTTTGAATTGATTCAAAATTTGTTGTAGCTCCTTGGGTAAAGGTGTTGGTTCATCTATCCTTTCTTCTTGAGCTTCATCATAACAAAAAGGAATTCTTCTTCCTCTCTCTTGAGGTCTTGTAGGAATTATTTTCCACCAACTACCAAGACATCAAGACTAGTCTTCACCCCTTCTTCCCGCACCAAATAATGTATCTTGTATGTTACTCCATCCTTCTGAAATGAGTAGGATTTCTTCTCCCCATTGTGCATGACTTTCCTATCAAACTGCCATGGTCTTCCCAACAAAATATGGAAAGCATCCATAGGAAGCACATCACAAATAATCTTATCATTATATCCTCCAATTGAAAATTCACTCCATGCTTGTTCATTGACTAAGAATTGTTGTCCCTTATTCAACCATGTCACTCTATAAGGATGGTCATGAGGTATCCTAGACAATCCAAGTTTTCTCACTTCTTTCTCTGAGATTACGTTATCATTTGACCCTTAGTAAATAATCACCTTAGGCACTTGTCCAAGAATATTACACTTCATCTTGAAGAGTGATCATCTCTTTTTAGGCTCTTCTCTAACTGGTTCTTTAATGAGAACTCTTCTTATAATCAAATTATCCCAAATCAATGAATCAAGATTGATCTCAGGAGACTTGACACTACTAGTTTCTTCTTGCACATAATTGACTCTTATTTCTAATTGAGAAGAGGTTTCTTTATCGAGACATCTATAATAAGGATGCCCAAACTGGTGGTATTTATAGCATTTCATGTTTGCAAAAGAGGAACCTTTTCTAGAACCTCCTCCAAATATTCCTCTATCATTGCTGCCAGGACCCCTTCCTCTTCCATAATTACCATGCCACTGGATTCATTACTTTTCTCTATCAATTTAGTCTCTCCTTTAGGTCTAGAGTCATTCACTCCACCACCATAATTTCCTCTATGGCCTCTTGAGTATCTTCCTCTTCCTCTTCCTCTTCCTCTTCCTCTTCCTCTACTAGTGGCTTCATGCTTCTTCTCGCTCTTTTCTTCAACTTTAAGAGCCAATCGGTAACACTTTTGCACCGTGGTTCAAAAAAACAATTTCCTCTTGTATACTCCATCTTAACCCATTCAGATAACATGCCACTTTAATGCTCTCATACTTTGTTACCTTGGACCTGAAGCATAGTTTGTAGAACTCCTTAGTATAGGTACTTACATCTCATTCTCTTTGTCCAAGATTCTATCTTTTATTGTGGAGTTGTATCTCATAATCCTCAGGGATATAGATGTCCCTAATCTTAGAAACCATCCCCTTCCAAGTGGAGATGGGGTTCTTCCCTTATTTTTGTCTCTCATCTTGCACAAATTTCCACCATGTGAGCACAGTTCCTCTCAACCTATTTTTAGCTACCTTCACTTTCTGAGCTTCATTCATATTCTCACACTCAAAATGTTTTTCTAACCCTTGTATCCACTCCATCACTACCTCTGGCTCCATTTTTCCACTGAACAAGGGTACAACTTCTAGTGATTTTCCAGCCATGGATTTCAAATCTCTAAGGAATGGTTCTTCTTGCAAAATAGGACCAGGCTCTGGCACTTCATCCTCTATTGTCAATGATTTCCCTTTACCTTCTATCTCTTTCACCTTTTCACTAACTTCTTCTATCTTGGCTTCAAATTCCTCAATCTTACTCTCCATTTTAGATAATCCTTGCCTTAGGAGTCTATTCTCCTCTTCCTGGTCATCAACCTTTCTTTCCAACTCTGTGTTGGTCACCATCCTTGTCTTTCCTACTGATTCCAAATCAGACATATACTTCCTAGCCCAAATCTTTTAGGCTCTGATACCAATCTTATAGGGAGGATCCTATCCAAAGTCATCCAGACTCTTCCCTAGGTCACTTTATAGACCTACTAGGGTTTTATTCCCAACCATAACCTAAGAGAATAAACTTATTTCTTTCCCCTAATTCCCAAGGGCCTCTCTACCAAAAGGTGAAGCTACTCTTCCTAGAACCTACTAGGGTAGATTCCCACATCATCGTAAACTGTTTCCAATCAGTTGGCAAGGTTGACTACACTCTGTGCTAAAGATCTAGGACCATAGTTTAATCAATTTCCCACTGAGTTCAATGGATCACTATTTAGAGAGCTATTACCTCTTGTATCCCTAATTAGGCTCCTAAAACCATATACCTCCAAAACTTCTCAAAGGCACCCCCACACTATTCTTTGTTCTAGATACCCTTTTTGATAAAATTAGAGATTTTTAGGGTTAATGAGATGGATTCATCAATAATAATCACTAGTTCCAAGACCTTATCAACACCCAAACACAACTCTCAACCCATTATATCCTTTATTTCAATCCAACCCTGCATCTTATAGTTGGTTGTTGTCTTCTTGCTCCTAATCAAGTACAGACAATCTCTCCTAGGGAAAGATTGCAAAAAAAAATCAACTCCCATGACCTGTAAAAAAAGAAAAATAATATACATGGGCTCTACTTTCCATCCTCCATGGGCCATAATGATTTAATGGAGGAAGCTCACCATAGAGCCATATTTACATGTACAAACCCCTGCACTGGCAGTGTACAGTCTAGGAAGGGTTTGATTTTATTTGTATAATCAACACTAAACAATAAACTCCAAAACTTAATTATAGAGAAAGGAAATAAGTATCAAAAAATAATTTTCACATTAGGTTGAGTGATTCAATCCATATACAGTGCTTTCAATCAAAATCTAGTAAAACTGTATAAACACAATGAACTGTCACTTTGCTTCTTCTTGGAGATGCAATAAAAAATTCTCCAACCTTCGTAAAATCATTTGAAAAACCTTAAATATGTCCCCTGGACCCAAATAACTACCAAAACTGACCCATAACTACCATTAGGGCACTTTTCAACTTTTGGTCCAAATGTTGTCAAGCAACATTTGAAAGTTGTAAAAGTTGCTTAAGCAACTTTTACAGTTTTTACAACTTTTACAATTTCTTCATTCTAACCCAATGAATGGGTTCCAAAAAGTGTCAAATATAATCCTTGATCTAATTAGACCTAAAATAGGCCCATCTAAGCACTATAGGTTCTATTTTCTCATTTTGGCCCCATTTTGGCATTCAGGACATCAAAAGGGTCTCTTGGACCAACTTGAACACAACAAAACACAAATCTACAAAAACAACATCACGAAACCCTAAAAACCCTATTTATACCAAGACCATAAGAAGGTATTTCACAACACAATTTGAGGGCTCTAACCCCTAGGTTCTCCTGCACTAGTCAGGGGATTTATTGAAAATATCCACAAATTCCTATGGAGTAGAAATGCTAGGGTCAAGGTCCCTAAGAACTCTCATTAATTTAAACATGAGGTACTATTATTCTAAACATAACACATACACCCTAGGGGGAGGTCTACATTCCATTAATTTGGGAATCAACCTAGTAATTTCTAGAATTGTACCTCTTGTTTCTATTTTTCAATTTCCTTCTTTAATCTACACTTCTCCAACACCTACATACTATGCTCATATTTCTCATGTTTGAAATTTTTTAAAGAAACAGAGTGGCAAGTTACCCCTTTTGGAGGTATATGCCTATCTTTTGGCCTCTTCCTACCATCCTCTTCTACACTCTTTTCCTTGGTGTCAACCTATTCCATTGTGTTACCAAGCGGTGGATTTCATACTACCAACTGCCATGAAGTACCCTAGTCTTACTCATTGGTGGCTAGTTGATCATATACAATAGATAGATCATTTAACCCTTGACATTCTTCTATATCAGAAGGTTGAGCAGTGTCTTACCCAAACTGTATGTTAGTAGGAATCTCTTCCTGTGGTGTACTGACAATATCATCAGGTGGTGTTGGTTCCTTCTCCTAAATTAGAATACTTCTTGTTGGAGTCTTTGCAGTGAATGTAGGACATTTCTTTGGAGTACTCTTCCTCTTGGAAGTGGCAGATGCAGGAGATGGGGAAGCAGGGGAAGTAGCAACTGTGTGTTTCCTCTTTTTAGAACCCATGGAAACAGGCTTAGGGGTCCTTTCCACTTCTTTCTCTAGAACTACCTCATTGGCCTTTTATTTTCCTTTCTCTTTCCTTCCAATTCCTTCTCCTGCCATAGAAGTTTGCAGCACTACCAGAACTTCTTGACTAGGTATCGCATCACTAGGGATCTAGGTGCTAGATTCCCTAATTTTTGGTCTTTTGGTTGCAGGGGAAGATTCAAAAGTGGAAGTCTCATGTGTTGTCTTATCAGCTTCTCTAGGAACGTCTACCTATTCCTTAGTAATCCTACCACTAGGCTCTGCACCTATTAATTGAACTTCCCGAGCTGAAACAAACTCTTCCCATCCCATGGGAGATACATCCCTCAAGGATATTTCTATCCAAAACTTAAGTCACCCCTAATGGGACACAACATTCCATATTCCTCTTTTTACCTTATCAAAACTTAAAGACAACATTGCATACAAAAAATTGGGGACATTCATTTGTCTCTGATGTCTTAAATGACTTAGAAATTTGAAATGTATTGCATGAAGATATGAAAAGTGGCCCTCAAAAGTGAAATACCTGATAATATAGGTGGCTAATTAAGGATACGGTGGAGGTAGGGACAACCATTTGAATCCTTTCTTGTCTGCTTCTAGTCGTTGGTCACCTCTGACCATGAATTTTGTCCTGGCCGACCTGGCATCATGCCCATGTGGGTATGGTTCTCCTACAGTTGGTAGGCCAGAAATATTTTCAATTATTGCTTCTGAAGCATCTAATCTCAATCCCTTTACCTGGGATTCTCCATCATTGAGTGTATTAAAAAATTTGAGTGCAATGTTGTTGTCAAATTTGTTTATTATGAGGAAATATGTTAACCACCCCACATTATTAAAGGTCTGTAAACTTGCCTGATCCTGCAGTAGTGACGAATGGTCGTATGAATCATGGAGAATTGGTGAGCCACCCATTATGATAAATTCCCACCTCTACCAACTTTTCAAAAAAAAAAACAATACAAACCCTGCCTTTGTGTTGTGAATCCGCATCACTCCAAATGCTGAAAACCAGCTGTTGTGAACACCTTTTCCTTTCAAAAACCAAATGCAAAGCTTTGGGAGGAAAAATTCAAGGTACCCACTACTGATATTGAGAAACATCAGAATGAAATATTTAGGCTATCTATAAAGGTGAAAAATTACACTAATGACATTTAATAACCTACTTAATAACCACACCCCTACTAAAAAGGTGGCAAGTGTCCGCACATGCCAAATCTGTGGATGGTGATGGGGGAATAAATTCTATATATAAATATAATACACTGACATAATGAAGTAATAAATAAACTAAATGGAAAATAAATATGTGCACGTACCTGGAGGATTGTTGCCAATTGAGTGCACCATTTCATAAAGATTTTGTATACGTTTTCTGAAAGAAAGATTTGGTAAGATAATGAGGTGGAAATGTGGGTGGTGTGAAAGACACATGGCATGAGATGGAATGAAAAATATTATTGCAAAAAAAAGGGTTTCCTAAAGAAGAGGAAAATTTTATTATGAGTTGCATGTCGCGTCAGTAGTTAAAGATAAGATATGAGCTGAAGGGTTTTTCCTTTGGCTGCTAGAAGCGACGATTCTTCAGAAGATGAATTTATATGGGAACTCATCCTTGGTGGCTTTTTTATGGTATAGACAGAGTCTATGTCCATATTCTAGTAACTTCAAATGTACCAGATATATAATGGTTAGTTGCACAACACCATTATAAAAAATAGTCTCATTTTCATAAGGCCCTAGCCAACGTGTAGTAAGATTACCTTGGATGTCCTAGAAGCAAGAATGATATTGCAGGGCCCAGTCACCTGGAAAAAACTTTTTGTTTTTGATGTGAGAGTCGTGCCACTTTTTTTCATTGTAATTGAACCATCTCACTGTTCTGAAGGGCGACCTTCCTCATTTCATCAAGAGCATTAATATGTAGGACTCTCTCCCTTTGTGTTGTAGGAAGATCAATGTTTAGCTCCAGGGCCATTCGCAGGGTCTTATGCTCAAACTCTATTGGCATCATGTTTGACTTGTCATACAACAACTCAAAGGGGGTGAACCCTGTTGTGGTCTTCCATGTATTTCTGTAATCCCAAAAAACTTCAGGGACCTGGATACTCCAGTATTTATTGTGTAGATGTATGGTTTTAGTGAGGATAGCCTCTATTTCACTATTAGTGATCTCATCTTGTCCATTTTCCTAAGGGTGATATGGACTATAATTCATGTGCCTGATGTTATATTCATTCATCCATTCAGTAATCAATGTAGAGGTGAACTGAGCTCCTTGTTCTAAGACTAAGTCCCTGGGAACTCCATACCTGCTGAAAATTTCTTCATACAAGAACTTAGCAACTCTGTTGTCTCTAGCATGCTTCATGGCCCATACCTCCACCCATTTGGTAACATAGTTTGTGTATACTAGAATGTAAGAATTATCATTTGATGGGGGATAAATTGGCCCCCACAAAATCCAGCCCCCATTTATCAAAATGTGTGACTACCATCTGTGGACACAGAGGCATTTCATTAGAATTTTTTGGGTTGCCCATTCTCTGACACCTATCACATTTTCTGCTTTAGTTTGTTTCATCTTTGTGTAAAATGGGCCAGTAGTAACCTACTGTCAGCACCTTCAGGGATGTTCTCTTTGCTACAAAATGATTCCCACATGGCTCATCATGATATGCATGAAGTATTTCATATGTTTCATCCTCCCTCACACATCTCCTCATAACTTGGTTAGGGCCAGTGTAAAACAAACAATTGGCAACCCAAGAAAAGTTAAAAGTTTTCTCTACTAAAAGCCTCTTTTCCTTTGATGAAAAGTAGGGAGGCGTGTTTTTAGAGGTTAGATAATTTGAAATGTATGCATACCATGGATTTTTGGTAGAGATGGAGAATAAGTGATCATCTAGGAAGCTGTCATCAATGATGGAAGAATCATCAGTATTTTTCAATCTTAACAAGAAATCAGCTACCGCATTAGCCTCACCTGATTTATCAACTATAGCGATATCAAATTCCTTTAGCACTAAAATCCACCTAGCTAACCTTCCAGTTCTGGTAGTTTTTTTGCTAAGTATCTAATGACTACATGATCAACGTGGACATAAATTTGATATCCTATGATGTAATGGCAGAATTTCATGAGGGCATAGATGACATCTAAGAGTTCTATTTGTGTGACGATATAGTTCAATTAGGTCCTTGCAAATTCTTACCAATGAAATAGATAGCATTCTCTATGAGGCCATCCTGTTATTCCAAGACTACTCCTATAGCATAGTCAGAAGCATCTATGTATATATGGAAAGGCAATGACTAATTGGGACCTCTTAGGATAGGTTCCTGAGTGAGAACAAAATTTAGTTGTAGGAAGGATTCATCACAAGTTTCATTCTATTGGAACTCATAATTTTTTGTAAGAAGGGAATATATTCGGTTGGCCACCTTGTTGAAATACTTGATGAACCTCTTGTAGTAGCCAACATGCCCTAAGAAAATTCTTACATCTTTTTTATTTTTGGGCATGGGCGGGTTAAGGATTACCTCAATCTTGGTAGGATCAACTTGTATGCAACCATCATAAATATAATTCCCTAGGACTACTCCATCTTGCATCATCGTAAAACACTTCTCACTCCTTAAAGATAAGTTGTGCTCCTCACATATCTTCAAAACTTTACCAAGATTTTCCAAGGCTTCTTCATAAGTTTCCCCATAGGTTGTGAAATCATTCATGTAGATTTCCATGTAGTCATGAGAAATATCTGCAAAGATACTAATGCCTTCTCTTTGAAGGGTGGTTGGTGCATTACAAAGACCAAAGGGTAAGACAAATTAAGCATAGGTTTCCCAAGGATAGGTAAAGGTATTCTTTTCCTGATCTTTAGGAAGAATCCAGATCTAGTTATATCCACTATACTCATCTAGGAATGAGAAGTTCTTTTTGCCTGCTAGAGAGTCCAACACTTGATCAATGAAGGGTATGTTGGTTGTATTCCCGGTTTTGGCTAGTTTCCCTAAATTTTGTGGTCTTCTCTCTCTATTTTCGTGTTTAAAATAGAAGTCTCTCAGTTCTTATACCTTTTCCCTGTCAAAGTTTTCAGGTTTTCAAGTCTGAATATATGAGAATGTGCAAAAAACTTGAAACCCTAGGTCTTGTTTGGTGTTCTGAATTGAAAAGAAATCCTAAGGTCTTTTTCGCTTATGTTTTGCTGTTACTTTTTGTTTCACTTAAGTCATGTGTTACATTCTAATCGCATAGTCGAATAACTTAAATCACATATTCCATTTTTCTCCCAGACTTGGCGATTAGCTTGTGTCCCGTAGTCTTACTCAAATTTAGAATATTCCTTTGGAATTTCTAGACTTCACCATTTAGTTTGTATCACGTAGTCTCAGGATCAATGAACAGGATAACAGTATATGAAGGGACCCACAGATAGGTCATGATGTCGCAGGAAATTATCAGCAGCTAAGGATTTGTCACGAGAAATCACGATCTCTTTATGTCACATAATCGCTAGATGGGTCTAAGGTTAAGTAATTTATGCAAGGCTTTAGTTGCATGGTCTCTAGAAAGGATGCCAGTAAAGTGAAAGTTGCCGAGACTTTCCGACTAACCATATGCGGTTTGAGATAAAAGCATAGTCGGGTTGTCACAAGACTCAAGAGATGACTTAGATTTCCATTATGAGATATAGAAATAAGTGTGATGAGACATGTGTCAGAAGGTAAGTGGATTTCAAAGAATTATCGCAAGATCACCAAAAGGTAAGAATTTATTCAGCGACTACGAGACTAAATTAAGGGTTTCTGTTTGTCACAAAGTCTTTGAAGATTTTAAGGGTATAACGGATTACTTGGCAATTTGGCGGGAGCCGTCAGATGAAGTGATTAAAAAATCCTACGATGGTCACAAAGTCTGAGAATAAGAAAGTCCAAAGGGAAAAGTACTCGCGACTTAGAGCTAAGGGTATGTCGCGAAGTCGTCAGATGAAGTAAAGGGCATAGTACATGTCGCATTGTCTCAAAAGGTTTTGACACTTAACATTTGTGTTTTGCGATCAGGCGACTAAGGGCAGTCACGGGGTCTTGCAAAGGAAAGCAAACATTTAGTGACTGAGAGATAACCATGAAAGCTAAAAGTGACAGTTAGTCACGTGGTCTCCGAAAAGGATGTGAGTTAGTGCTACCCATTGGCGACTTTGATTTCTTCATTGTCGCGTGATCACCAGATGATGAATTTGGTTAACAAGGGTAAGGAAAGTTGTATAGTCGCTGAGTGTCCAGAAAAATCATGGGTTAAAGACTGGGGTCAGCGACAAAGAAATTGTATGTAGTCGCATGGTCACCTGATACCAAATATTAAGAAAAGGCGGCAGTATCTGATATGATAGTGTGAGTCACTCATCGACCAAAGAAAGGCTTAGATTTTGATTACTATGCAAAAAAGGGTAGCTAAGATGTATGACAGTTAGCAAATTGCAAGAAGACATGTCAGCTCATTTGAATTTTGTAAGGTTTTTCTGAGGATTCAGTTTTATGAATTTGATTTCCTGTCTCTCTCATGGAACTATGGTGGTGCAGAGCACCCTAGGGTTTAGCTCAAAACCCTAGCCCCAGCAATTTTGAACAAGTTTTGATACAAGTCTTTCAATGAGCAAGTCATGTTTTGCTTAGTCGCTCAGTCGCGGAGCCAGCAGTGAGCAGAAAGGTAATGCATCACACACTCGCGAGCTAGTCATGAGTTAAGTCAATTAGTGAGCGAGTGCGCGACGAGGAACTAGTCACTCAGTCGCAGATGACTAGTAGAAAGAACAGTGCGCGACAACGCGACGCGGAGCTCATCGCCCAGTCGCGAGTCAATTCACAGTAAGAGAAAACATGGTGCGACAACGCGACGGAGAAATCAATCACTCAGTCGCGAAGGCAAATAGTCAAGTCGTGGTGTGCAAGTGAGCGACACCCGATGCATCGCCAAGTCGCAGGTGAATTGATAGGTAATGAAAATGCATGGCGACTACGCGACAGCGAGCTCATCGCTCAGTCGCAAGGAAAAGGTCAGCTCAGGGAAGCGCGTGGCGAGTGCGCGACTTGTGATCATCGCTCGGTTGCAAAAGAAAAGGCAGCTCATCTCCAGGCAGTGCGAGTGCGCGACTTGAGCTCATCGCTCAATCGCAGCTGAAAACATAGCTCGGGTTACAACACAGCGAGTGCGCGACTTGAGCTCATCGCTCAGTCACCGGGATATGGCCAACTCGTTAGAAAGAGTTGCGAGTGCGCGACTGACGTGCATCGCAGACTCGCGAAGGAATTAACAGCTTGGATGAACGTGCAGCGAGTGCGCGACCAATGTGTATCGCCGACTCGCAGAGCAAGGAGCAGTTAATGAAAATGCATTGCGGGTATGCGACTTGAGCTCATCGCTCAGTCGCAACGTAAAACACAGCTCAGGTAAATGCATTGCGGGTGCACGATAAAGAGTCATCACTCAGTCGCGAGGTAAAAACCAAGTCAAGTAAATGCATTGCGAGAGCGCGACGAGTAGGTCATCGCTCAGTCGCAGAGCAAAATGTAAAAGGTTATTTCAGCTCACGACTACGCAATGGAAAATAGAAACAGTCAAATGGTCAAATATGCTAACGTGTCAGAAGGAGAAGACATTGAAAAGTCTTAACCGCCAAACAGAAAAGGAATGACACGAAAGGAAAAGAGATGACCAGAGTGTCGAACATGCAGAGAAGGTGATGACAGATTGCAGACGAGAATGGAGAACAAAGAACAGTTGGAGAACTGAGATCGACAGGTAACCACCAGGGTTACAAAATCGAGGAGAAGCCAGAGATAAAAATAGAGAAGATGAATCTGAGAAAAGGTTCAGTTCAGAGGAGGTTCAGTTCAGATAGTTAGCTAGTGACAGAGACAGAATAGACTAGCCAAGCATATTGTAATCTTCTATATTTTTAATATAAAGAAGTTTGTCTGTACTTTGTGTGTTCTGTTATTCTGAGTAGACTTCTGTAAAGTGTTCTTTTGTTTCTGTTAGATAATATGGGTGCTTCTTGACTCTGATAATCTGCTAGATGGATTGTGACAGTCAAGAAGCATCCACCTTGTACATTATGTTTGTTTCTGTATTTGTGTTAGATGAGAAGCTA
>MU227912.1:1882289-1898829 GCA_018584345.1 Thuja plicata
TCTTAGATTAGTGCAATTCAATTTCTTAGTTTAAATGCATCTCTTTTCATAGACTAGTTGCAGATTTCTCATAGAATAATGGCAATTCTCCTCTTCTTGCATTCTTAAATCCTCCATGTTAGCAATGTTCAGATTGTTGGCTCTTGTTCTGAGGGTAAAACTCAACATCCACATCTAATTAGGAGGCAACAGGTCACCTCAATTGAATTTGCAAAACAAACAATTCATGTTTGTCTTTGTGAATTTAGCGATTGTGTAAGGACTATGTTGTGTTTGTGTTGAATTCAGAGGTCCACATTCAGCATACAACACTTTTTTTGGTCCCTCTGATGATACTTATGTTTTGATAGGGGAAGAAGGTGAAGGCAATGTAGTTCCAGACCGTAAATGGATATCATTGGTGTTAATATCATAAGCAGGGTATTGAGTAGGGTTTGCTGAGTAGACAAGTTGTTGTGCTTGAGTTCTATTTTTTTGATTTGTTCGAGGTTGAGAAGGTAGTTGAGTTGGCCTTGGAGGATTAGTTGTGGCTGAAGGAGGTGGCATAAGTGATGGATGTTGTGGCTGAGGAGGTGACTGCAAGAACCCAAGAGTTTAATTTAGCAATTGCTGACCTCCTCCCCGCAGTGGATTTCATTGTGAATTACCCTGTGGTGGCTGTCATCCCCCTTGGGGTTATTTCCAACCACCTTGGGGTTGCTACCACTGGGAATTTTGATAATTCTACCACTAAGGATTTTGATAATTTTTCCATTCAGGCTGGGAATTATTCCATGGTTTAGATGGATAGTTCATAGGAGGTTGCCACTGATTATTATAAAAAGGACCACTAAAAGATGAAGGATCTTGTGGCATACCTTGTCTTAGATCCCATGGTATCCTTTGTACATCAAATAAAACTTTCTCATTATCTCCTTCAAGTGGCTTGATGTCAGTGGGCATCTATGCAGCCTTTAGGTTAGCAACCATCTTGTATCGATAGTCTCTCATTTTTTGTCTACAATGAGGACAAAACTATGCTAGAATGACCTCAAATTATTCATGTTTCTTCTTTTCTTGCAGTGTATCCAACTATGTTTCCATGTTTTTGATAATATCTTGCTTGAAATCTAATAGAAGATGAGTTAGCTCTATTCGTGAGGCTCCAACACCATTTGATCTTCCTGCAGTAGACCTACATCCTCTCCCTTTCTTGGAAGAAGCTCTAGAGTAGTTAAGACATATCTTCTTGATATCATCCCGTGTGGCTTGAGCGATATCTCTAGGTCTAGAGCTTCAGTACATCCTTCATTGATGCCCCTAAGAAAGAGAAACTTCTGATATTCTTGCTTAAGCTGATGTTGAGTGTTCTTTTGTAGGATAAACAAGAATCAAGACACATAGTCCTCCAGAATTTCATCCTCTTTTTGATTCATTTTAAATATATCATCTCCCCTCATGTTTGTTCCCCTACAATATTTTTTATATTTTTTGAAGAACACAACCTTCATTTCATCCCAGTTGTGAACAACATCACTTCCTAGACCCATGAACCATCTCAATGCTGGAAGCTCACTCTCCTCCTTTGACACTTTCCAATTTCAAATAAATAGAAAATCAATCTCCCCTTTAACATCAATGAAAAAGGGAAAATACATACTCATTCTTCTAAGCTCCCCTTGAGATATACATATCATCTCACAACTATACTTAGCTCCCCCTAAGGGGTAGCCACAATAATTAGTACAGATCATAGAATGTGCATGAAGCTCACTAGACTAATGCACATCCATATGCATCTAGGTTTAATAAGGATGGAAAATCACCCCCAACTTCTCCTAGAGATACTCAAAAAGTATCCTTAGATATTGTCTTGGTAAAAATATAAGTAATTTTCTTTTTTGTAGGTACATACTCAAGATTTACTTCATTCTCCAAAACCTTTTCCCTTAGAAAGTGATACCAGATTAAGATATGTTTTGTCCTTGAATGTAGTACCAGATTCTTTGAAATATTTATTTCATTAGTATTGACAGATAAGATATAAATTGGTTCATCAAACATTATTCCAATATCTTGCAATGTCTATTTCATTCATAGTATTGTGTATGGTATGAGGCAATAACAATATACATCTTTAACAATATAAGGATATTGAGTCCTATTTCTTACTTGACCAAGAAAATAGCCAATATCCAAGGAAAAATGCACCTCCACTTTGTACCTTTCCTATCATCCACACATCTATCCCAATCAACATCAGTATAAGCCATTAAAGTGAAGTCTTATTTTATGGGATACCACAATCCAAAATCTTCTATTCCTTTCAAATATCTAAAAACTATTTTCACAACAACAAGAAAAACATCATGTGTGATATTTGATCTATTAATAGTTAGGTATAACAATCCACCAATGATTGATCTATATTTTCTCTCATTAGCCTTAGGAGATTCAACTTATTTACTCAACTTACAACTAGTAACCATAGGAGTACATATTTTTTTATCATTTTCCATCCCAAACTTATTCAAAATTTCTTTAATATATTTTGATTGTGAAATAAAGATACCTTCACTTTTCTGATTAACTTTTTGAAATCCTTTCTTTAGCAAATAACTATCAAGCCTTGCCTACCAAGCTTGGGGAGCTTACTTCAATCCATATAATGCCTTTTTAAACTTGCACACCATTCATGGATCATTTGATAACTTGAAGTATTTTAATTTCTCTATGCATACTCTTCTTTGAGTTCTCCATTAAGAAATGAAAATTTCACATCCATTTGATAAACTTTGAAGTTCTTATGTGTTTCAAATGCCAAATACATTCTAATTTCTTCCATTCTTGCCATAGGAGCATAAGTATCCTCAAAACCCATGACATCTACTTGTGTATAACCTTTACATAAAAAAATTTCTTTATTCCTTACTATGTGTCCACCTTCATCTAGTTTGTTTTGGAATACCCACTTTGTTCCAATTAAATTCTTCTCAATTGGTCTGAGGACTAGTTCAAAAGTGAGATTCTTCATAATCTAATCCAATTATTCCTTTATAGCTTTCATCCAACTCTTATCATGACAAGCTTCTTTCATGGTCTTTGATTCAATTTATGAAACTAAGTATATGTTAGCACATTCTTTAGAAACTTTACTTATTGTGATGTCACCTCTATTCATATCACCAATAATTTGATTCTCTGAGTGGTGCTTTTGTACATACCTAGTAGTCTTAGGAGTTTTTTCTGGAGAAACCTCAGTATCATTATGTGCTTTATTTTCTTCAGTTTTCTTTTCTTTCTCTTTTCCAAATGGCTCATCTGATTCATATCTAGCTTCTATTTTTATGATCCTTGGAATGTCTTCATCCACCTTCACTTTTTTTTATTTAAACTATCCTCTTTAGCCTTTTATTGTAACATTTGTAATCTTTTCTTTCAGTAGAGTATGTAAGAAATATTCCTTCATCAACTCTGGTATCAAACTTTCCAAAATTTTATTTATCTATTCTGATATAAAATTTGCTTCTCAATACTTTGAAATACTTCACAAAAGGGATCCTTCTGAACCACAACTCATAGGATGTATTTTCAAAGAAATTTCTGATCTGAATTCTATTTAGTGTGTATTATGTAGTCTTTATTTCCTCTTTCCAGTATATTTTTGGAAGATTTTATTCCTTTATCATCATTCTAGTAGCTTTTCAAATTGGTGTTCTCATCCTTTCAACTACACCATTCTATTTTAGTATTCTAAGAGTAGACAAATGTCTCCTAATCCCATGATTCTCACAAACAATATTAAACTCTTCAAAATTAAATTCTCCTCCTTTGCTATCTACCTCAAGCATTTGATTCTCCTATCTATTTCATTTTCAACCTTATCTTTGAATATCTTAAATTTCTCTAATGCTTCTAATTTTTCTTTTAATAAAGTAACCCATGTCATTCTATAGTAATCATCAACTAAGAACATAAATTACCTAACACCTTGTTGACTTCTTACTCTGGTTGAACTGCACATATTAGTGTGCACCAATTCTAATAGTCGAATAGAAGATTGTTCCTTAACCTTGAAAGTCCTCCTTTTATGTTTCCCAACTTGACATTGTTTGCAAACATTATTAATAGGTCTTGTAAGCTTCAGAAAATCTCTCACAACTAGTATTGAACTTATCTTTACTAGATTTTCAAAATTAATGTGACACATCCTTCAGTTCCATAGCCAACTCTCATTAATCTGAGACATCAAGTAATATCTAGTAGCAGTTTTCAATTGATAAATATTTCCATCTATCCTTTTTGTAGTAGCAATTACAGTTTTGGACCATTGTCTGATTTCACAACCAGCATCCTAAAAAACAAAATTATAACCATCCACACATCTGTCCAACACTCAAAAGAATATAATTCAAGCATTTAACATAGTAAACATTATCAGTGCTATGCTTGTCATCAAAACTGATAGAACTTATTCCAACTATCTTAACAGTTTGATCATTTCCGAATATAACTACACCTTCATCTACCTTTCAATATTTACAAATTTACTTTTATCATTAGTCATGTGATTTGTACATCCACTTTCAATGAGTCATTCATCTCTATCTCTTCTAACATTAAAAGAACAAGCCGCTATATTTGCAATCTTAGTAACAACTTCCTGAGATTTCCTTTCAACAATTTTCCAAGGTTAGAATTATAAGATTCTTCTTTAACAACCAAGAACAAGAATTCATCATCTTCATAATTAGATTCATCATAAAAAAATAGCAACATCTTCTCTAATATAATAAGCTTTCTTATTAAAATCTCCTTTTTCTCTCCTTATTCTTTGAATTAGCAATTCCGACAAGACATCTAGAAGCATAATGATATATTTTTCCACAAATAAAATATTTAAAGGGTAGGTTATGTTTGTATTTTATGGTACCTTTCTTCATTCTTCCTACAAAGTTCACCTCAATTTTATAAAATTATTCTTAATTTGATTCTTCTTTTGCTAGTTCAGTGGCCTTAAATGTTGTTTTTGTTCTCGTATTGGTAGTACTGAATTATCTCATCTCAGAGAAAACTAATTATCCATACATCTATTATCTGGTATAATGAACCAAATTATGAGCTTCCTCAATGGTAGAAACTTTATAACTATAGGGTTTAGTAAGAGTTTTGAGAACATTTTGAACTACATCATTTTCTTCCAGACTACCACCAAGACTTCTGATCTCATTCACCACATCATCTTCTTCTGCAAGTAGCTAGTTATATTTTCATCTTCTTCCATGTACAAGATTTCATACTTAGTCTTATCATTATACATGAATTTTAAAACCTATCTTGTTTTGACTATATTATTTCCTTCATAACTACTTCTTAACTTTTCCCAGACATCATGATCAATTTCTAAAGATACAACTTTAGTTCTTCAGCTTTAGATAGAGCATTGAAAATTGTATACCTCCCCCTTTCATTTTCTTCATATGATTATATTTTATTTGAAATATTTAATCTATTTGTTGGTTCCACATATTGATTCTCCACAGCCTTCTACGTCTTGTAACTAAGAGAGACCAAGTATCCTCACATATACAACTTCCCATAAGCATAGTAAAATCCATCAAATGTAGGGAGTGTTAGTTTGTGCACCATCATGATCTCCTTAAGTGATTAAGCTCTTCTCCAAAGAACCAAAGCTCTAATACCAATTAATGAATATGCACGACAAATGAGTAGGGGGGTGAATCCGTTATCAATAAAATCTTTAAACTTTAATCCTTTGATTAGTTCCACCAAAATTACTTTAATCTTAATTACTAAATGATGCAAACATGAAATAGCACAGGAACCATCATACATATGGAACACCAGATTTATGTGGAAAACCATGTTAAGAGAAAAACCAAGGAGAAGATTAATTCATAAATCTATGAACTCATGTTAGGATGACACTGGTTAAGGTGATTTTTAAAAAGAAAGGCTCACTGTCAAAGGGCTCATTGCCCAAAGAAAAGAGGCTGACTGTTGGATGAATATGGATAAAAGAGAATAGATCCAACACTAATGCAAAACTACAAAAACTAAAATATCTGTAGATACCTTTGACTCACTGCTTCCAATAGCTAACACATAAAAATTCACATGTCTTTGTACCACACTTTACACTATCTCATACATGTAGGGAGATAGATCCTTTTTCATACATCCTCATCGCATAAGCACACACTAGGAAAGTAGTCGAACATAAATTTAAATTATGTTGGTGGGTTACCCCACAATAGTGGATTACACTTTTTTGAACAATGCATTTTTTTTGAAAATACACATTTTTTTAAAATATAATGATTAAAGCCTTGAGACGTCAAATTTTAAGGAATTAATTTAAAATTGTTATATCAAATCCTCTTAGATAAAAACAAATCTTTGATATAACCTCTCTACTCCTCAGTCATACCTGCAATAGAGTCATCTTCGCACCTATCAAAATGCTTACAAAAAATTACTTTGAGCTTAGCTTTTGGGGGATCAAATTAATTCATTTTACAACCTCACATGTAGGATGGTACTATTCAAAAAATCTTTCTAATGATTATAATTTTAATATATATTGAGTTTATTATGACTTTGTATTTTTAGTTTTACTAAACATAGGTTTTTCACCATATATCAACATATATGTTCAATGCTTATGAAAAAATAGTAAACTAAGCAAAAAAAAACTAGAAATATCTAGGAACTAGGTATTGATGTCCTCTTTCCAAAAAATAAATGAATTTTGATACATACAAAACAAGTTATGGATTGTCAAGTGAACCTATGTCTAAATTATAGTTAACGTCACTTCAAAACTTAAAATAATACAAAATATTCAACATAATCAAACGAAACCAATTGCAATCACTAGATATTGGTGTTACAAATCTACATTCAAAAGAACCACTTTTTTTTATCTCTTTTAGAAAAAAAAATTATGCAGTACCAAGTGAATGTCACTCCTTAAAAATTTTATTTTTTGTTTAAAACTAGTTTTTGAAGGAGATGGAAAATAGATATAAATAAATTTTAATTTAAAAAAAAAAAATTTAGAATCGACACACAAAATGCTAAAACTCACTAGTTTACATCATCTTCAAATTCCTAATGGTTTTGAAGCAATAGTCGAATGTAAAGTTATGTTTCATAATGTTTAGTTCAATATCAAAGTTAGCAAAAATGTGTATCCCACTATTGTGGGACCACCCTGGCAGTAAAAGTTCTCATGGTGGAAAGGAATGAGAAGTGAACCATAAAATTCCTTATATGTGACCAAAAACAACATCATACATGTTATATTCCTTTTTTCATTGACCAGGACAATTAATGAAGTGTAAAAAGCCAAGGTCATTTAAACCTAGATTAAGAACACCATCAAAATTTGAAACCATGTCTTCAAAACTCAAAAATCTCATGCCAACTAAAATGAATAAAGCTAAGGACATTAATAACTTAGTAATAAAACTACAACATCAGAAACTATCACACAAAAAAATGTGGAGCATGCATTTCACGCAAGAAACATATTGTCAGTCACAGTCATTCCCAAATGAATACCAATTCTACCATACAATGATTTGAAGCACAAAAACCTAAATCCAACATCTTTAAATAATATCCAACAATATATTAAAACCTAATTATTAGATTTTAAACATGAAGAATATGGGGAGCAATATTCTCAACACCTCTATAAAGAAAGAAATTACCACAAAAAACAACAACTATAGTAGGTAGACACATGTTGACATCAATGGAAACCATATTGACTCATCTACTCAATGAAAAACTCATTCTTCTCAATCCTGCAACAAAAACAACTTAAAATCCAAAGGTATCATAAATCTCTCAAAGATGCAAATATTAAATCCTCCAATTCCCATAAAATCAAGCACACATAAGACACATTTATTATTAAATTTTTAATTGCTACTATGATACGTAAATATTATTAATATAAGTAGCATAATAGTGACAATTCTCAAATGATTGACTATGTACAGACAATTTTAATTGGTCTTTCACAATTATGCATGAGGATAACCAATTTATACATAAATAGTAACTAAGGGTGTAAACATATACAACATATAGATATTGTCCCAAATTAGGAATGATGGATATGTTGGTTAACATGGGAGACCAATGTGCTATCTTTTGAAACCATCATCGGGGATGTAGGCACTCTCAAACCTGTGAAGCCAGGTGGAATTGATGTCTAATACCTGCTAACACTGAAATATTCACATGTCAAGTAAATGCTCATGTATATAAAATAGTCAAAGCACATATAAAATAGTACATTAACATAAATCATAGAAAAGGGAATTTTAATGGCGTAATCATTCTTATGTATTTGAATGTTACGAAATCACCCATTTTTACATATAATCATTATCTAAATATCAGAATAATAATCTCATCTACATTTAAAATACACTAAACATTGTTAGCACTTTTTCTTGCAACACTTACCTAATGATGAAAGTATACCTCATATACTTGAATGCAACCTCTTTTAGGCAAGAGAAAGGCTAATTGCTAAGGATTGGATAATATCCTTCTTCATTTTTGAGCTCCACATAATCAGGCAGGTATTACCTAGATAGTTAACTGTGTTTCAAGTAAAATTCAAATGGTGGATTGGGTCTTCACTGTTATGTTATTATATTTCTGATTATATCAATAAGATACCACTCTTCAAATGATCGGAAACAATTTGAAACAGAGCTTGACAGGGAATACTATGACTGTAATAACAAATAACAGTGGCATAAGGATGTTTATCCTTCTTCTTTTTATGAGTTTAAACTGAAGAAAGGCTAACCTTTTGATTCACTCTCTAAGGAATCACTAAAATGGACACTATCCTGCTGATATGAGTCCTTAATGAGTTGAGCTCATTTGTTCTAAAAACTAGATGAAATTGATTAATTTGTGTATAACTGAATGGAGAAAATAGTTGTTCAGCAAACTCTAGATCAATGCCTATTCCTTGGGCAAAGAGTCAATGAAAACATATGTCAACAATAAGAAACTAATGCAATACTGAAGAATGCCTTACAAACTTCATGCAATCCAGATTGGATGCCTTACAAACAATCTACTCAACTCAATACTTCTTCATCAGACCTTCACAACTATGTCCTGCTCTCTGAAACCATTTACAAAATTTAACTCTCTCCTTGAGAAAGACTCACAAATTATTAGACACACTACCTTGTAGTAGGTATATTTCAGATGTCTTACAAATGAACTATACTAGAGCATAAACATAGTCAAAAGAGACAAGACAACAATGAATAGGAACTGCACTGTATTCTCATTAATCCAAATTGTTTCCAGATATCCAGACATTTAACTCAAGAACTAAGCATGAAAAATAAGTATGCTTTACAAATAGAAATCTTCAAACCAATGGTAACTTGTACTGCACCAGACAAAGATAGGAACAAGAACAAGACCAGGAACCAGAACAGGAACCTGAAATCAAAATCCCCAAAATAGAAAAGAGAAGAGAAGATATAGAAGGAGAAACCCTAATCTTTCAAAGTAATTCACACCTGTCCCCTTTCTGAAAATTTGATATGCTCAATCTGTCTTTTCAAAATATCTGATATATTCTATTAATAACTGACTCCATCTATCTTTTCAAAATCTGATTTTATCCCTTGCAAATATCCATCATTTTCCACTGAGAAATCCATCAAATCTGATTTCATTTGCAAAATATCTTTAAAATATGAGAAAATATCTGCTCACAAAACCT
The DNA here is from genome assembly GCA_018584345.1 of Thuja plicata. NCBI lineage: Eukaryota > Viridiplantae > Streptophyta > Pinopsida > Cupressales > Cupressaceae > Thuja > Thuja plicata. The sequence continues at coordinate 1,892,068 of MU227912.1, forward strand.
CCCGGAAAGCTCTAACAATCTGATTTTTGCAGTAAAAAATATGTGCATTTTGTCTTATCCCTTTGTTCAAATCTGATTATATTCTCTAATCTTCATTCTGTCCAAATCTGATTCTTTCATGTGTTGCAACATCTTCTCGAAATGTATTTTTCAAATACTTCCAAAACAAAATACCTTTGCCAAGTATGCACTTTACCCTTTAAAATCTGCATATCATTTAAATTTCCTTTGAAAACCTTATTTTCTGCCTATTTTGCCCAGAAGCCACCAGATTTTTACATGTGTCACATGCTCATTCGCTGCTACAAAATAGTCCTAACTGTGCCCTTAACCCTGGTTACCTTTTCCACTTTGTCTCCAAGTCTCTGAACTTTTTGCCTAACCATGGTTAAATCTGGCGACCATGCGACCAACCACAGTCTCATTGTCTCTGAATAAATTTCCACTTAGCATCTTTAACCGGCGACCATGCGACCAACATCTAGCATTTTATCTGCATCTAGCGACCACGCGACCACACTTAGTCTCCAAGTTGCCAACAAATTTCAACTCAACTGTCAATCCTGGGCGACCTGGCGACTAGCATCCAGCGGCTTATTTCTATCTGGCGACCATGCGACAACTGGCTAACTCCTCATCGCAATGGTCATCTTCTCCTTATGGCTACTTCGTGACTAACTGCTAGCGGTCAGTCACCAAGTCTCGGCGGCTTTCTTCTCCATTTCCTGACTGCGCGACTAACCGCTAGCGGTCAGTCGCCAAGTCTCCATGGTTATCTCCCTTGTCGGTCAGCTTCTAGAGACTTCGTGATAGGTTGCCACATGTCCATTTTCACCATGTCATCACCGCCATCTCAGCATCAACTATTCTGCAAAATTTACTTACCTTTGAAACTTGGGCACGAAAACTAAGGCGGTCGGATGACTGGGCACATGCGTGGATAGCCTCCTCACCTTTCTTCAAATTCATATGTTTGTGTTTTGGCATATAAACATTCAAAATTCCATCTGAGGCATGAATGTGGGATAATAAGTTTCAATGTTTGAAAGTGATTTTTGAATTTCAGCCCAAAATTTGGGGGTTTGCCCATGCATCCATTCCTCCAGCCCTCAAGAGCCCACCAAGAGCCTCTAGGCTCTCTTACTTATTTATGAAGTATGCGTTTTAGTATATAAATACTAAAAATAGCCACTGCAGAGCAAATGTGGGACATTTCATTTTCATTTTTTTCCATTTTTCTGAGACTTTACCGAGTAAACTGTTGATCAATGGTGACATTTCTTTGCAAATGGAGACCATGAATTTGTTCCACAGGTCAAAACGCCCCTCCCTATGGTTTTACATTTACAAATTTAACTCAAAATTTCAAAAACTTCCTCCATTCATATCTGCGTAGACTCCCCAGAGATACTCCAGCCTTTGAATACATTTAAAAAACTTACCCCTTGGTATCCTACGCAGCCCCCTGTGGTTTCACTTTGTAAATCTTTAAACATACATTTAAACCACCTCCCTATAATGGATTCTGCATAGATTTCGCTCCATCAAAACATATCAAATCTGCACATTGACAATTGTTTCACAGGATAATATGTTGTTGTTTCAAATTTGTAAATGCAAATGTCATTTAATCAAACCTTGAAAACATTCCCTTTTAAAAAATATTGAGCAACCTGCCCTTACTTCAGCGTGGAATTCTACCTACCAATAGCATTTACTTCAAAATGTATATGTTTAAAAAACTTTGCACATTCCCAAGCTTCTTGCGCAAGGTAAAGAAATAATTTGTTTTGCTATTTGACTACCAAAAATAGCGCATAAACTCTAAAGTCTTCACTCTCCCACTTTGCATAAAAACATTCACATTTACTCCACAAAAGATCACGCATCATATGGAAGCTTGCTTTTGTTTTTAGGTTTTAAACATTATATTCCATGTATGATGCGTGGGATTTCAATGTCTTTTCTTAATACAGGTTTAAAACACATTGAACTCCTTTGTATTACATTGGTCTTTATTTCAAAATGCACATAGCCTTCTGTAGGTGCTCTCCATCATTCTGTGTTGGCATCTTGTCTTTTAGTGTGGAGTCTTCATTGTTTTTCTTTCCAATATCTGAGCAATTGTCATCCATAGGAGTAACTTGAAAAGATTTGGGCTTCAAGATAATGATATGCAAAATAGGTGATTTCATCATATTCTGCAATTGGAAGACTTCCAACTTATGCAAACCCTACTAGAAGTGCCAATCAGAACAATACTGGATTGGCTCCTGAAGAGCCATTACTTAGCAAAGTAATTCAATCATCCATACTAAATATGCATGCAAGAGGGAATCTTCAGATTCATAATCTGGCGTAAGATGGAAATAATCAAACCTAGCACTTTCAGAACACTATGCAAATGCAAATGTTGAAACACCACAAATCCCTTTTGGATCGGTCATTGCAAAATGACTAAAACACATTTTGAAACTTCGCCATCACGTCAGATAGTACACTCACATGAAATGAAAACAGTCCCACAATCGGATCTTGAAAATAACATTTAGATAGAAAGTTATCATTTCCCTAAAATGACCATTTTGCAAACTTAACTCTTTTCTGTACTGTAAACTGAATAAACTGCCTTTAAAACTGAATTTGTAGGGTCACCAAAATAAACCTTCATAAATTCAACCTCTGGAGCCTGATTGAATGTCATATGTAGAATGAAAAACCTTAGTTGTCATCCTCTGAAAAAAAACTACTCAACTGATACCAAACATGCAAATGTTAGCATGCAAACACTTTTCTGGTTTTAACACAGTGAAAAAGTAGGAACTGGATCTAGAATCAGCGAAGCAAAGTGATCAACTGGATTGATCAAAATCTGGAAATCTTCAAAGGGGTTCATTCCTAGGTCTACAATACAGATCAACTTTCAATTATGTCTGACCTTGAACTGGGTGCAAATAGGGAAACTACAAAGTATGCCATTTAATTCTGAATTATGTATTTTCAGCGAAACTTTAATAAATCAGAAATGGAAAGGCCCCAGAAAAGTGGATAAATGGATTGGAAGGAATCAATAAATCTTCAAATAGGTGCACTCTTATGTTTGCAACATCAGGAACAATTCAATTATCCAAATTTTTCACCCGGGTATAGATTTTCAAGACCTCAAAGTGGACAACTTAGCAATTCTGCACTTGAAAACTCTTCCTTCTAGAAAACTTGTCATCTGATTTCATAGGGATATGCAAACTTGAAATATTGGAGTGTGTGACCACTAGAACACAGTAAAAAAGGCACTTTGTCAATTAAATCAACTGGTCAAAATTTATAACCTGTCAAACTGGGCTATTCAAATTTCTAGGCAGAACGAAAAATGCAAACAGTTCTGAGCAACCAACTTTGGGAAGTATGAAAACGTATCAAATGGATTTGGAATGAGCTGAGATCTAAAACATAAGTTCTCTGATATAAATGTAACACATTCCCAAAGTGATGGCTTAAGAAACTCAACAGGGTGCAAGATATTCATAAACAAACTAGGCCCCAGACAGCAAAATGACACTTCAGCAAAATGCAAATCTAGGTGACCCCCTCATTTTGACTACTCCATAAACATGTCAGATTTGGAATTTAGGAGTTGGAACCCACTGCATATGCCAAATGGAAGGCATTGAAGCCTTTTCCCAATTTGTACCTCATGAAAATCATCCGGGCACCCTTACAAGCACTCTAACTAAGGCTTCTCACCAAAGTTTTCAAGGGTACTTACCTTGCTTAACTGAAAATTTTAACATGGTCACTCCAAATTTGTTCCAAATTTAGGAGTACCAACAGTGGCTCTGATTGAAGACGGTTAAATGTAAATTTATACCGAGAACCACAGATCTCTGGAGTAGCAGACCACCCCAAAACTACAAACCAGATTTTATCTCTTTTCTCTTTCCTCTTTTCACTGACACCTCTCAAAACTTTTCTCTCTTCTCAAAAACGGGGAAACCCAAACTGAAAGAAAACACACAACTGAAAGGGAAAACAACTATACAATATGTATATTATCTACAAGAGGCCCAAAGCCCGAAAGCTGAGATCAATTCTTACCTCTATCAAACACAAAGCTCCTTGCCCCATGTTTCAAAAATATGATAACAGTGCCACTCTTATCGGTCTGATCCAATCCACTGTTATCTTGTATCAACTCATCATATGACAAAAAATCTTGATATCTGTGACTTTTATCGTCTTTTATTTGTAAACCATAACTGAAAAACTCACCATTCAACTGAAAGGGGGGACATTCCATCTTTGTCACATTGCTTGGGCAAGCATCATTATGTCCAATCACATCCATTACTTGCCTCTCAAAAGAAAACATACCTTGATCTTTATGCAAAACCTCAGAAGCCTTATCACGTGGAAAATGATCATCAAATTTAGGCCATTCGTCAAATATATCATGATAAATCATCTTAGAATATGGAGCAACAATATCAGCATCAAAAATAGGAGCACGCTGCAGCTTATCATCATCAAACAAACTCAAAGAAAAGTGGTGGGTGGGAGGGAAAATACCAGCACATTGAATGTTTTCCAATGAAACTTGAGCCACTAATTGACCATCATTAAATGGTTCAAAGGCAAACTTAGAATCAAGACAAGATTCAAAATCCACACTATTCTCTAAATCAGTACTCAACTCCATATTTAGATTGTCCGCATCTACTGAATCTGAAACCACACTGAAAACCTCATCATCTAATAAATCAAACTAAATTTTATTGTAGCCTAATGAAGAAGGAGTGCAAGAAGAAATAGTATCACATATGTCAAAATCAGAATGTAGTGATTCATTTTCCTTGTCAAAATCAATATGTGTTGGACATGAGAGTTCAAAGCTTCTATTTCCTGAATATCTGAGATACTCAAAAGATAAAATCTCTGCAATTTGTTCACTGTGAAGGGAACAACAGTCATCTTCTTCATTTATCTCCTTACTGTCTTCTTGCATGATGCTACAAATTTCTTTATTGTTGGAATCTTGTAGTGAAGCCTCTGAAATCATATCTTCTTTTGTAAGGTCCTCACTACAAACACTCATGTTTGCATCATAACTGTTATCTTGTTGGCTGCATATATCTTCTTCATTATCTTGCTATTCATAAAGCTTTATATCAATATCATAGTCAGCAATATCTTCACCAGCAGTAGACTCTTCATCATCACTAAACATAAATTCATCACTTTCAATATCATTAAATTCAAATTCACTGTCAGATTTATCATCAGCATCTTCAATAATCTCAGAATTTTCAGATTCACTATCATTGCTTTCAACATCATATATATCTTTAAAAGAAACATCTTCTAAACCCTCTATCCATTCTATAACTTGTTGAATAAAATCTGCCCTCTGAGAAATTGGTAAGTTGCATGTATGGGGAAAACAAAGTTCAACAAATAAATCAACCCATACATACTCCTGAGGACAAAAAATGATACCATAACCTTGTAGCTTATTAGTGAATCTTATGAAAAAATCATTTGGTGATTCACCTTCATCTCTGCTCATGTGTTCCTAAAAAAGTAACACCATGTTTTCTATGAGACTTTGTCTCAACATATCTATCTTTGCTTTAATAAGATCAACTTCTGATATAGGATCTTTTAATTCAGATATGTCATGTTCATCACTGTGCTCTTTATCCTCATACTGCTCTACATCACTAAGCTGCTCAAAATCACTAAATCTTTTAGTAAAAGAAGCCTCTAATGCTTCCATGGATTCTATTGAGCCATGAGGTAGGTCTTTAAACTAGTCTCTTGCAATATCAACTAAGGATATTACAAAAAGCTTCATCAATACATCCTCATGTGAGATATTATGATTGTCTACCAAATCAGCAAATTTTTCTAAATGTTCTTTAGCTGACTGTTCATCACAACCAGTAAACTTTGGTAAACATTCCCTAATCCTTGATGGAATATGGTTTGGGTATCCAAGGATATCTTCAAAACTGATTACCCCAAACAAATTACTACCCCTCCACTCTCATTTATTTCATATCTCATTCAGATTTTGCAAAAATGCAAGTAAAAACTTGAAACATGTAAACTTATTTTACACCTTATTCCTTTTTTCTTTAGTGCTGCAATCACTTGATAAGGAAAATTATTAAAAAAATTTAAAATACCTGGATGTACTTGAGCTGTTGCAAAATATGTGCTTTGAAAACACCTTTAAATCAGCCTCAAAACATGTAGAAATCTGTTGTCACTGTCACTGCAAGTCCACCTTTTTTGTAATCTTTCTTCAATGTACACACTAGTGCAAATTAGAGCTCAGAGTTGCCACTCACCAGTAGTGAGATTCTTTTGATACTATCTTGGAGAAAATAAAAACTTTGAGACACTTTGCAGCAAACAACAGACAGACTTGACTCTCTTTTTTAAAACAAAAGGAATATATCCTTTCTTTCTTGTAACACATGACTCTATAACTGTCTTACTATTGACTTACTCAAGAAATTTTGATTTATTTAATAAGACTTGTATACTTAATCCCCAGCGGAGTCACCAATTTTTTAGCATTTTTTCTTGCAACACTTACCTAATGATGACAGTATACCTCATATACTTGAATACAACCTCTTTTAGGCAAGAGAAAGGCTAATTGCTAAGGATTGGATAATATCCTTCTTCATTTTTGAGCTCCACAGACTCAGGCAGGTATTACCTAGATAGTTAACTGTGTTTCAAGTAAACTTCAAA
>MU227912.1:1899393-1914258 GCA_018584345.1 Thuja plicata
ACAAAATTTAACTCTCTCCTTGAGAAAGACTCACAAATGATTAGACACACTACCTTGTAGTAGGTATATTTCAGATGCCTTACAAATGAACTATACTAGAGCATAAACACAGTCAAAAGAGACAAGATAGCATTGAATATGAACTGCATTGTATTCTCATTAATCCAAATTGTTTCCAGATATCCAGACATTAAACTCAAGAACTAAGCATGAAAAAGAAGTATGCTTTACAAATAGAAATCTTCAAACTAATGGTAACTTGTATTGCACCAGACAAAGATAGGAACAAGAACAAGACCAGGAACCTCCACAGGAACCAGAATAGCAACCTAAAATTAGAACCCCCAAAACAGAAAAGAGAAGAGAAGATATAGAAGAAGGAGAAACCCTAATCTTTCAAAGTAATTCACACTTGTCCCCTTTCTAAAAATCTGATCTGCTCAATCTGTCTTTTCAAAATATCTTATATATTTTATTAATAACTGACTCCATATGTCTTTTCAAAATCTAATTTTATCCCTTGCAAATATCCATCATTTTCCACTGAGAAATCCATCAAATCTGATTTCATTTGCAAAATATCTTTAAAATCTGAGAAAATATCTGCTCATAAAACCTCCCGAAAAGCTCTAACAATCTGATTTTTGCAATAAAAAATATGTGCATTTTGTCTTATCCCTTTGTGCAAATCTGATTATATTCTCTAATCTCCATTCTATCCAAATCTGATTCTTTCATGTGTTTCAACATCTTCCCAGAATGCATTTTTCAAATACTTACAAAATAAAATACCTTTGCCAAGTATGCACTTTACCCTTTAAAATATGCATATCATTTAAATTTCCTTTGAAAACCCTATGTTCTGCCTATTTTTTCCAGAAGCCACTAGATTTTGACATGTGTCACATGCTCATTCGCTGCTAAAAACTAGTCCTAACTATGCCCTTAACCCTGGTTACCTTTTCCACTTTGTCTCCAAGTCTCTGAACTTTTTGCCTAACCACGGTTAAATTTGGCAACCATGCGACCAACCACAGTCTCATTGTCTCTGAATAAATTTCCACTTAGCATCTTTAACCGGTGACCATGCAACCAACATCTAACAATTTATCCACATCTGGCGACCACACTTAGTCTCCAAGTCGCCAGCAAATTTCAACTCAACTGTCAACCCTGGGCGACCTGGCAACTAGCATCCGATGGCTTATTTCTATCTGGCGACCATGCAACAACTGGCTAACTCCTCGTCATGGCGGTCATCTTCTCCTTCTGGCTACTTCGTGACTAAAATCTAGCGATCAATCGCCAAGTCTCAGCGGCTTTCTTCTCCATTTCCCGACTGCGCGACTAACTGCTAGCGGTCAGTCTCCACGTTTATCTCCCTTGACAGTCAGCTTCTAGCAACTTCACGACAAGCTACCACGTGTCCATTTTCACCATGTCATCACCGCCATCTCAGCATCAACTATTCTGCAAAATTTACTTACCTTTGAATTTTGGGCATGGAAACTGAGGCGGTCAAATGACTGGGCGCGCGCATGGATAGCCTCCTCACCTTTCTTCAAATTCATATGTTTGTGTTTTGGCATATGAACATTCAAAATTCCATCTGAGGCATGAATGTGGGATAATAAGTTTCCATGTTTGAAAGTGATTTTTGAATTTCAGCCCAAAATTTGGGGGTTTTCCCATGCATCCATTCCTCCAGCCCTCAAGAGCCCGCCAAGAGCCTCTGGGCTCTCTTACTTATTTATGAAGTATGCATTTTAGTATATAAATACTAAAAATAGCCACTGCAGAGCGAATGTGGGACATTTCATTTTCATTGTTTTCCATTTTTCTGAGACTTTACTGAGTAAACTACTGATCAATGGTGACATTTCTTTGCAAATGGAGACCATGAATTTGTTCCACAGGTCAAAACGCCCCTCCCTATGGTTTTACATTTAAAAATTTAACTCAAAATTTCAAAAACTTCCTCCATTCATATATGCGCAGACTCCCCAGAGATACTCTAGCCTTTGAATACATTTAAAAAACTTACCCCTTGGTCTCCTACGTAGCCCCCTGTGGTTTCACTTTGTAAATCTTTAAACATACATTTAAACCACCTCCCTATAATGGAGTCTGCGCAGAGTTTGCTCCATCAAAACATATCAAATCTACACATTGACAATTGTTTCACAGGATAATATGTTGTTGTTTCAAATTTGTAAATGCAAATGTCATTTAATCAAACCTTGAAAACATTCCCTTTTAAAAAATGTTGCACAGCCTACCCTTACTTCAGCGTGGACTTCTACCTGCCAATAGCATTTACTTCAAAATGTATATGTTTAAAAAACTTTGCACATTCCCAAGCTTCTTGCGCAAGGTAAAGAAATAATTTGTTTTGTTGTTTGACTGCCAAAAACAACGCATAAACTCTAAAGTCTTCACTCTCCCACTTTGCATAAAAACATTAACATTTGCTCCACAAAAGATCACGCATCATATGGAAGCTTGCTTTTGTTTTTAGGTTTTAAACATTATATTCCATGTATGATGCGTGGGCTTTCAATGTCTTTTCTTAATGCAGGTTTAAAACACATTGAACTCCTTTGTATTACATTGGTCTTTATTTCAAAATGCACATAGCCTTCTGTAGGTGCTCTCCATCATTCTGTGTTGGCGTCTTGTCTTTTAGTGTGGAGTCTTCATTGTTTTTCTTTCCAATATCTGAGCAATTGTCATCCATAGGAGTAACTTGAAAAGATTCGGGCTTCAAGATAATGATATGCAAAGTAGGTGATTTCATCATATTCTGCAATTGGAAGACTTCCAACTTATGCAAACCCTGCTAGAGGTGCCAATCGGAACAATATTGGATTGGCTCCTGAAGAGCCATTACTTAGAAAAGTAATTCAATCATCCATACTAAATATGCATGCAAGAGGGCATCTTCAAATTCATAATCCGGCGTAAGATGCAAATAATCAAACCTAGCACTTTCAGAACACTATGCAAATGCAAATGTTGAAACACCACAAATCCCTTTTGGATCGGTCATTGCAAAATGACTAAAACACATTCTGAAACTTCACCATCACGCCAGATAGTACACTCACATGCAATGAAAATAGTCCCACAATCAGATCTTGAAAATAACATTGAGACAGAAAGTTATCATTTCCCTAAAATGACCATTTTGCAAACTTAACTCTTTTCTGTACTGTAAACTGAATAAACTGCCTTTAAAACTTAATTTGTAGGGTCACTAAAATAAACCTTCAGTTGTTCAACCTCTAGAGCCTGATTGAATGTCATATGTAGAATGCAAAACCTCAGTTGTCATCCTTTGAAAACAAACTACTCAACTGATACCAAACATGCAAATGTTAGCATGCAAACACTTTTCTGGTTTTAACACAGTGAAAAAGTAGAAACTGGATCTGGAATCAGCGAAGCAAAGTGATCAACTGGATTGATCAAAATCTAAAAATATTCAAAGGGGTTCATTCCTAGGTCTACAATACAGATCAACTTTCAATTATGTCTTACCTCGAACTGGGTGCAAATAGGGAAACTACAAAGTATGCCATTTAATTCTGAATTCTGTATTTTCAGTGAAACTTTAATAAATCAGAAATGGAAAGGCCCCGGAAAAGTGGATAAATGGATTGGTAGGAATCAATAAATCTTCAAATAGGTGCACTCTTATGTTTGCAACATGAGGAACAATTCAATTATCCAAAATGTTCACCCGGGTATAGATTTTCAAGACCTCAAAGTGGAGAACTTAGCAATTGTACACTTGAAAACTCAGGAAATCAGAATTATTCACTAATAGAATGGTTCTAGAAAACTTGTCATCTAATTTCATAGGGATCTGAAAATTGGAAATATTGGAGCGTGTGACCACTGGAACATAGTACAAAAGGCACTTTGTCAATTAAATCAACTGGTCAAAAGTTATAACCTGTCAAACTGGGCTATTCAGATTTCTAGGCAGAACAAAAAATGCAAACAGTTCTGAGCAACCAACTTTGGGAAGTATGAAAACGTATCAAATGGATTTGGAATGAGCTGAGATCTAAAACATAAGTTCTCTGATATAAATGTAACAAATTCCCAAAGTGATGGCTTAAGAAAATCAACAGGGTGCAAGATATTCAGAAACAAACTAGGCCTTGTACAACAAAATGACACTTTAGCAAAATGCAGATCTAGGTGACCCCCTCATTTTGACAACTCCATAAACATGTCAGATTTGGAATTTAGGAGTTGGAACCCACTGCATATGCCAAATGGAAGGCATTGAAGCTTTTTCCCAATTTTTACCTCATGAAAATCATCCGGGCATCCTTACAAGCACTCTAAGTGAGCCTTCTCACCAAAGTTTTCAAGGGTACTTACCTTGCTTAACTGAAAATTTTAACATGGTCACTCCAAATTTGTTCCAAATTTAGGAGTACCAAAAAACATCATTAACAACAATTAAGAGCATAAAACTAATCCATGAACCATGTTACTAACAACACATAATTAACAACATAACATATCATCTATTAATCAACAAAACATCAATATACATGACGAAACTGCATTCCACATAGTAAGGCCAAAATATTATCTATATATGTATATGTAACTAGACATCATCAACTAACATCATATCACAACATTGTAGAGTCATCATGCATATAAAATCATCGTTGAATCTACAAGTACAACCTACTATCCACAACAACAGTGATAACAACTTGATCGAGAGAATATAACTATAATCGAATACATCACATGGATGCTATTACCAAAAGAATAATATATGCATAGTCAAAGGATATATCAAATACAGAGACTAACTCAGATCAAAATAAAGAAATGACAGAATATGAACACAGGAGACACTACAACTAAAGCAATTGACAATTGGTAGGTTTCAGTCAACTACAAAAAGAATGCAGAGCATGAAGAAAAATGACATGGGGTTTAAGGACTTAGAATTTAAGGGAAAAACCTACTCGCAAAGGAAAACAAGGAACCCTAGAATTTTGGTGACAGTTATAACAATATGCTTATTAATATAAATTATAATGAAAGTTTTTAGATAACCTGACCATTCTTCTATGTAGATTCATGGTATTCCCAAATGATGTCGAGTAATTATTTTTAGGAAACTTGGGTAGGATTTTACTAAAATTAACCACAACGGGGTTTGTATTCAGAAAATGTCTATAAGATTATGAGGATCTTACACAATACAATCTTTTGTCATAGAAAAAATACAACTTCATGATCTTAGAAAGATCAACATAGTAAATGAAATTTCCTTTGATTAGCCTACAAAAAATGATCTATCGAGGATATAGAACATCACTTATAAATGTCCCCTCTAATACTAGAGTTATATAATGAGCTTGATTTAGGTAACTAAAAATCCTCAATACGAATGTGTGTGCCTTGTATTTCTTTATAGGCAATTCCCTTAGAAGATTCATTAATTAAAAAAATATACAAATAGCCTAGAAGTAACCTTAATCAATAGACTAAAAATTCATCAATTCCAAAATACAATTAACCAAGATCAATAGACAAAACATTCATTAATATCAAAATTTTCATTTAAATTTATAATAATATGTCTATAATATTAATAAATCATCTCTATTTTAATCAAAATTTTCTAGCTAATTTTTTTTCTATTATTTTATTTAAATAATCAATTTTTTTAAAAAAAAAATATTTAATATGATTACCAGTTGTTACAAATATATTCAATTTAATAAATCATATTATTTATTTGAATACTAAATCTAAATTTTAATCTCCCTCACATTTAGGTGGGATTATTTATTTTTTCCTTGGACAAATACTTTGTATTGGTCGAATGCATGGTAAAACAAGTGAATACAACACCAATAAACATTCAAATACAATTTTAATCTTTTTTCATAGAGCATACAATTGATTTTCCGGTGAATAGCGCTCTGCAATTTTTTCGCGTGTTGGAGGTTTTTTTGAATTTTAAATGGCGGTCTTCTCTAGGGGAGCCTCCTCCCCCCCTATCCAGGGACCCTCCTCTGGATTCTACTTCTGGTGAACTGGTTGTTGAGCCCATCAGGGTTTCTGGGGCAAGTACTTTGGATTCCCTGCCAAATCCCCTCAAGGCTGACTGGAAAGGTACGCTTGTGGAGGCCCCTTCAGGCAGTCTGGAATCCACTTTTGATGCTTTTTCTCTATTAGAGGAAATAACTAAAATTACCCTCACGGACTCTGTTGTGGACAGAACCATGGTTGAGTTGAACCTGGCTATTGTGGGAAGATTCTTCAATTTTTGACCCAACATTGACATGGTAAGGAAGTGGGTGGGAACCCAATGGAAACTCAAAGGAAGCGTTGTTGTCTCAGTGATGCGTGGTGGTCTATTCCTGTTCAGATTCACTGCTTTGAAGGACCTTTATTTTGTCATGTTTGGCTCCTGGATGTATGGGAAACATTTTCTCACTCTTGCTAAGTGGACTCCGGGCTTCGATCCTTCTATTGAGCTTTGTAGGATGGCGTCAATTTGGTTCTGTTTACCTGGCCTCCCACTTGAGTTTTGGGATAAGAAGGTCTTCCAGTGGATTGGGAAATCTTTTAGCCACTATATCTCAGTGGATATGGTTACTTCGTCAAAATCACATCTAATTTTTGCTAGGTTTTATGTCAATGTTTCAATCAACAAAACCCTACCCAACTTTGCGGTCCTCAAATCCAAACTTGGACGTTGGACTCAAGCCATTGTATATGAGAATACCACTCTCTTCTTCCAAACTTGTAACTCTAAAGGCCTCACGATGGTGAACTGCAAGGCTCCCCATAAGAAAGATCTCAAGATGAATAAAATTTCCTCAGGGGAAGTGAAATTTATGAGGTTGGATAGCCAAACCCCTCTGGGAGATTCAGTCCCGGGCTTTCCCCCACCACTTTGACAATTGGAGCCTCGGCTCCCTCTGGGATTGAAGATGGGGAAATACCATCTGGTACTTCTGCCTTGGATGAAGATATCTTGTGCCCACCACCGGAGCTGGCCCCGGGTGCAGTTGGAAGTTTAGGTCATCATCCCTCAGATCTGTCAACCCCTCCTTCGGGTTCCCCATGTGGTTTATCGGCTAATGTGTTAATTGTGAGCCCCCTACCTGGTGGTCTCTCCTCGATTGCATTGCCTAACCCTATCCTCACACCTAAAGTGTTGGGCATATCAGGCAACGAGGAGGTGGAATGGAAAACTCAGTGAAGAAGAACCAGGAATAAGAAGATAGATGTTGGTGTCAAGGCTAAGGTGGGATGACCTTTCGAAAGGGCTAGAAGAAAGAAAAATGTTGCTAAGGAGATTGTTGTAGGAAGGCAACTCACCCTCGACATAAGCCAAAAAGGTAAGAAATGATTTTTATTTCCTAGAATATTAGGGGCCTTAAAAACCCTCAGAAATATTTTCTATTAGGCAATATATCAGTGACTACAAGGTGGACATTCGATTGTTGCAAGAGGTCAAGATGACTTATACAAATTTTGAAATTTTAATGGGGAGTTTATGGTTAGGGGCCCTTTTTTACTACTCTGACGTAGGGGACTTTGGAGGGTATTTCCACCCTATGGAATCCCTTACGTGTTTTGAGGGATGCCCTTAGTTTCTACCAGCACTACCTTATGGTTACTTTCACTACTTTATCTAAAATTGGCACTGCTTTAATGTTTATGCCCCTAACACCAGCCCTGGGAGGAGAGCGGTGTGGGATGAAATATCCTCCTCTTTCCTCACCCTTAAGGATTCAAAATAATTCATGGCCAACAATTTTGAATCACCCCTATTCCCCTCTAAAAATCTTGGTGGATTGATGGACTACACTGACAATATGGGATATTTTTCTAGCTTTGTCAGCATCAATGGCCTCTATGATATGGAAATGGTCGGTAACCCCTTCACTTGGACCAATAATAGAAAGGCCTCTCACCTCATTTAGGTCCATCTTGACTATTTCTTGGTCTCCTCCTCCTGGGACCTAGGACTTGCTTCCTCTTTGAATGAGTTGTCGAGGACTACCTCAAACCACAACCCACTCTTACTCAAATGGGTGAAAATCAGCGCCCCACCCCTACTCCATTAAGATATGAGATCATGTGGGCCTCCCACCCCAATTTCCATGTGAAGGTCGAGCAGTGGTGGTCCACCCTAGTAAGGGGTTCTACTATGTTTCGGGTGGCTAAAAAACTTGAGATTATCATAAATGTTGTCAAAGGTTGGAGAAAAACCAACTTTGGCCTGACATTTTCAAACCAAGAAGGATCTTTCCAGGAAGCTTGAGGTCCTCCAGTAGTGGATGACTTCTAGTGATCTCTCTCTGGACCTTCACCTCAATGAGGAAGATACTAGGAAAAACTAGAAGGAATTCATGGCTAAGGAGGAAGTCTTTTGGAAGCGGAGATCCTGTATCCAGTGGTTGGAGAAAGGGGATCCCAATACTTCTTTCTTCCATAGATCTTCCTGTAAGCACAAGAAAAGGAACTCTATCTGCACCCTGCGGGACATTGTGGGGTTGGAGGTCTTTGATACTACTTAGCTTGGTACTATGGCTATTGATTACTTCATTCACCTCTTCTCTGAAAAGTACAATGGGAATGTGGAAGACTTGCAAGATCAAATCCTCTCCCACCTCCCAAGGACTATGACTAAAGACAAAAATGACCTCCTCCTCTCCTAGATTTCTGATGCTAAGTTCAAAAGGGCAATTTTTTCCATGGGTGCATATAAAGCCCCCGGCCTAGATGGGTTCCCGCTACATTTTTCTAGGAATTATGGGACATTGTGGGCCTATATGTGACTAGGGTTTCCAGAGACTTCATCGGAATGGGAAAGCTCCTTCATTAGCTCAATGATACCTACATTGTTCTGGTTCTAAAAACTGGGGACCCTAAAGCCATGGAGGATTGTAGACCCATAAGTATATGTAAAAACCTCTATAAAATCTTCTCTAAGATCATGGTTAATCATATCAAACCCATACTCAATAAGATTATTTGTCCTAACCAGAAGAGATTTGTCCCTGGTAGGAAAATCATGGATGTTACTATCACTACTCATGAAATTCTTCATTCTATTGACCGCAGTAAAGTTGTGGGTATGACCTTCAAGCTATATATTTCTAAAGCCTATGATAAATTCAACTAGCTCTTCCTTTACGAGGTGCTCTATGCTTTTAGATTTAGTTAAACTCTCATTAATATTATCACTTGGTTGTGTTGAGACTATCAAATTCTCAGTTATGATGAATGGTAAACCTGGTGACAAGTTTCCCCTGGCTAAAGGTTTGCGACAGGGGAATCCTCTCTCCCCCTATCTCTTCATCCTAATTTCAGAAGTCATTGGTCACAACATGATGCATCTAGTCCAAAATGACATTATCTAGGGAATTTAGCCTACCACCACCCTCCCACCTTTGGTTCTGTAGCAGTTTGTCAATGACACTTTTTTCTTTGGTTCCTCTTTGGTTAGGGAGGCTAGGGTGTGGAAGACCCTTCTTGATGAATATGCCTCTACCTATGGTTAGAACATTAACTATCATAAAATAAGGATCTTTTTCTTCAACATGGATTAGATTATTCAAGAGAAAATTCTTCACATTCTAGGATGCTTGTTGGCTTCTCTTCTAGCAACATATTTGGGCCTCCCTCTGATAATTAAAGATGTTAAAAATGACTTCTGGAACACCATCCTTGAGCATAATGAAAGGAATCTTGCTGGATGGAAAGGAAAACTCCTTAGTAGTGCTAGAAAGCTACAATTTCTCTTTGCTTAATTGTAGGGAATCCCGGTATATTTCCTCTCAATCTTCAAAATTTTGGGAGTCAAGGCTGACAAACTTAAGAAAATCCAATGCACTTTCCTATGATCTAGTTGTGAGGAGAAAAAGAGACTCCCTCTAACCTGTTGGGATAAAGTCTACTTTCCCAAGTCTCTTGAAGGCCTTGGATTACAAAAAATTAAAAAACCTTAATAGAAATTTGCTTACTAAAGTGCCATGGACTATGTTCTTAGGTTCTTTTGATTGGTGAAAATTTATAGAAGCCAAATATCTTGACAAGGGCCACTTCTTCAAGATTTATATAGAGCATGACCACCGTCAGGGCTCCAAGATTTGGAACAATATTCTCAAATGCAGGAGCACTATGGAAAAGGGGATCAGCTGGAAAGTGGGAAATGCTAGGGATATCTGGTTTTCGGAGGATGCCTGGTTGGATGACATTATCCTAGGCTCCTCTAGGTTCTCACATCTCAGGAATATCTTCAATCTTTAGGTGGGAACTTTGGTCACAAACTACATTTGGAATGGGCTTCAGGTGGGAACTTTGGTCACAAACTACATTTGGAATGGGCAATGGATGGACCTCCTACCCCCTCTAGTTGATAGGCCTGATATCATTCTCTTGGCCACTGATCTCATGAATCTGATGCATAGGACTCGCATTCCTTTATTTGACCGCCCTAATAGAATCCTTTTGTCCCACACTCAAAATGATTGTTTCTCGGTCAAATCGGCTTACAACTCGTTGATCAAGGAGGTTGATGGCCTAACCTGCTAGAAAAAAGTGTGGAGCTCCCAGCTGATTCCCAAAGTTAACTTATTCTGGTGGGTGGTGCTTCATGGAAAAATCCTAACTTTGGATAACCTGGTCAGAAGGGGTTTTAACTTGGCCAATATATGTTTCCTCTATAAAAGGGAGGAGGACATCATCAACCATCTCTTCTTGCACTGTGATTTCTCCTCAACAGTCTTACAGGTAGTCATCCCTAAACTCAACCTTTCTTGGATGACCAACTGAGATATTCAACATATAGACAATGACTGGCAACCACCCTCTCAACACCCATTGATCCATCTCCTTTGGAATCAAATTCCCACCTCTTATGTTGGTGTATCTAGAAGGAGTGTAACAATGAAATATTCTATGATAAGGAGATATCCCATGTGGATTTTTTCCACCTTGGATTTAAGCTTCTGTGGGAGAAATTATTGGTTGCTCAATGGAAGAGCCTGAACCATCCCCTACTAATGATGATATTCAGTTAGCCAAAAAATGGAGCATTGATAAAGTTTTTGATAGATTCGACAACACCAAGCTTCTCATCAGGAAGGCTACTATAAGGTCCCCCACCCAAACCTCAGTGGAATAAGCTTAATTTTGATGGGGATGTCTACAATAAGAACCATGCGGGAGGAGGAATTATTCAAGATCATAAAGGGAACTTATTTTTTCTTTTATTGGCCCTCTAGTTAACCAAACTGTTAATCAGGCTAAAGGCATGGCCCTCCTTTGGGGCCTAAAAACTACCATAGCTACTAGAAGTAGAAAGCTTAAGATTGGGGGGGACTCCAAAATCATTATAGAAGTTGTGAAAGGTACCTCCAAGGTCAAGTAGAAAGTGGACACTATTTGAGTGACATCCTTGGTCTCCTGGGAATCCTGGAGGAGGTTAAGATAAGCCACATCTATAGGGAAGGGAATTTTGTGGTCGATTCCATTGTTGTTCTTGGTATGTTGTTGGGCAAATTACGATGCTGGAGGGCTATTAATCAGCTCCCTAAGTCTACCCAAGACCATCTTAGGCTGGAAATGAGTGTTGTCAATGGACCTTACTATGACGGTTAAAATCCAATTCTTTGGTTGGCCTTTGCTGGATGAGCCTGGGCCCACCACTTCCCTCCTTTTCACCACCTATATTTTTTTTTATTTCTCTACCACCTGGCTTGCGGCGGGGATCTTGTGCTCATAAGTTGGATGAGTTGGAACTATAATCATTGCTTTTTTATAGCATTCCCAAGATAAAGGAAATTATGGTCTATTAATCCCTAAGTTTTGTTGATGATTAATGACCAACACTTAGTCATTTACTTAGGCAGTTTTAGTTGGTTATCACTATGGCCAAGATAAAACTATTCAAGGTCAAGCAAAATTACCGAGAAGGAATACAGGTTTTCAAGTTACATCATGTCGAGCTGAGTAGAATATTTAAGTGCTGAGCGACAGAGATGTTAAGTGCCGAGCAGAACAGTTTTTGCATACATGTCAGGATTGATTCAAACTTTGAGGTAAAATGTTTAGGCCGACTTGTATGAGCTTTGGGCCCACATATGTAAGCATTTAATATTTAGCTATGAAGTTATTTATGCATTTAATTGTTTTATCCTATACATGGCATGGATCCAATCAGAAAATTGGAATGCCTTGGAGGCATAAATATTAGATCTTGATCGTTGATCTAGATATCGCTAACTGATCCATAAAGACATATAAGATTGCTTCTAACCCTATTATAGAAGATACATAGAGAGAAGGGTTGTTTGTTCATGAGAGATGAACAGTGAGTTATTTTGAGAATAAACTTAGATCAAGCAGAGTGACAGAGAAATGAATAGAAGAGTAAAGATATATTAGATTGTAAGATCACATAAGGTATTGGAAAGAGAAGATCTGTCATCTGCATCTGAGTGCATAACAAAGGATCACTACTTGAAACATTCTAACAGGTGTATCAAGTGAAATCTCTTAACAGAGTGGTTCCAACATACCTACTTTAAATCTCTTAGTTGAGTGCTTACTTTATTGTAAGTTGAAATCCTTTCACAAGGTAGATTGTAATGATCTTTAGTTCTTAACCGAATAGACCTTTAACTAGGTAGATTGCATTTTGTAATCAAACTCTTGTAGCCCTAATAGGCACACTTTATTGCTGTAGTAGTGAAGATTTTGTGGGGGTCATCCCCACCCCAGTTTTACCTATTTGGGTTTCTGGGTTATCAAAATTCTGAGTTATGGGTTATATATTTCATGTTGTGGATGCTATCTGATGTTAGGTTAAATTCATATATGTATGAATGTGGCTCAATTTGTTTTAGGTGATTAGTTTTTATGATCTGATTCACCCCTTTTCCTCTCAGTATCTTGCTTTCCCAATATTGTACTTCCAATAATTGGTATCAGAGCATAGTTCTCCTATAAAATCTTTTAATCAGCTTGTGAGTACAGATCTTGAGATGGAGGTCTACAACTTGGGTAAAGTCATTTAGAATCAGAAGATTGAGATTCAGCTAGCATTACATCAGCTTGAGATAGAAAGACAGGAATTGAAGAAATCATTGACAACTAGGAGATATTTGGCCAAACAAATGAATGATACTCATTATCAGGAAGATGACACTGCAAATCTATTTCAGAATGGAGATTCTACTAAGAGTGATGCAGCAATTGCAGATCTACTGGAAAAGAACAATGTAGTATGTGAAGAAGTCAGGAACTTGAAAAGAGAACAAGAAATGCAGATAGTAAGGCTATGTGAAGTAGTGGAACAAAAGAAGAAAGTTGAAGATGACAAAGCAATGGCAGAAGAAGATAAAAGAGTGACAACTGTCAAACTTGATAAAAGGACACATGATGTGAAAATGATAAAAATCAATCAGGTTGACATGGAAAATCAACTGCTACTTGTAAATCAAGAGATTTGTGGGAAAGATATGGAAATGATGAATCTGAGATCTGAGAACAATCAATTGAAAGATGATTTGAGATCTAAGAAGGAACTGAATGAAAGGTTGAACAAACCTAATGAATCTTTGACTCACTTTGAGAATCTGATGGAAGCATTAAGAAGACTAAAAGATTCTTTTGGATTAGGTCACACTGAACCAAAGACATCTACTGAGAAAGTAGAATCATCTAAGAATGGTGAAAGGAGGAATGCAAAGACAAAGAGCAACAAACCTGTTTGCCACCACTGTGGAAAACTAGGTCATACATCAAACATTTGTCAAAGAAAGAAAGGTAAGTCCAATCCTAAACCTAAGTTCAATGGTTGTTGTTTTAATTTCAAGAAGTTTGGACATAAAGCACATGAATGTTGGGCTGAAGCAAATGATGCACCTCCCAAATCAAGATTCAATGGCTATTGTTACAAGTGTCAGAAATATGGTCATAAAGCACAAGATTATAGATCTAATGCTAAACAATAATGGACATCTAAGACACAAACAAAAGCACCTAGGAAAGGCAAAACTTACAATTGGGATTATAACACAAGGAAAATTTGTCATTACTGTGAAGAATATGGACATGCACCTGAAGATTGCTTAAAGACACATTTTAGAGGAAAATCTAAGAGTTGGATGAATGGAAGCCTAGTGTGTGTGTGAGATTACACCTTCATGAAATTAGGACTAATAACAACAACTCTATGGAAAGAAAATATGATTTAATCTAAGAATTGAAGTTAAATCCATGACATCTCATGGTTCTCTATCTAAGCTTTGTTAAGAGAGCTCTCAGCCTTAATCTCTCTCAAGGACAAACCTAGAATGAGAAGAAAATGATAAACATGCTCTAATCTAGCTCAAATGCTCAAAGATATGTGTACTTTCTATTCAAATGCTCATGTTTCATGCTATGAAATCAACAAATGCTTCTAAAAATGATACTCTAAATGCTATGCAAATGTTGAAACACTATCAAAAGCTCTCAAATGCTCTCCAAATGCCTATAATAAGGATGCTTTGCTCTTGAATTTATTGGATTCCAAATACAAATAAAATGGCTTGTATTCATAGCAATTTCCCAAGGGTAGGGGGTAGAGTGAGTTGATCATGGTCAAACCTTGGTTGAGTAAAAAGCTTTGAGGTATTTTTGAATGGAGGGAAAAACAAGTGGTTGTCCTCAAAGAAATTAGAAATTATATAATTCAATCATTTAATTAATTTATCCATGTAAGGGTGAATGGGTTGGATTTGATTTTTTTGATTTAAACTATACAATTAATTGATTAAAATCAATTGCATAATTTGATTAATCCCTTTT
>MU227912.1:1914308-1924380 GCA_018584345.1 Thuja plicata
TTTTTTTGATTTAAACTATACAATTAATTGATTAAAATCAATTGCATAATTTGATTAATCCCTTTTAGGCTTGAATTTGATTATTTGATTTCATGATTATTTAATCCTTTGATTTAATTTGATTTCTGTCCACTTTGCTTGATAAATGTCCATTTGATTTTATTTTGATCCTTTTTAATTCATTTTGATGAGATTTGGGGCAATTGGCTGAGATTTACAAATTTTATGTTTAGGATACACCTGGTCAAATTTAGGTTTCTACAAATGCCCCTCTTTGAATTGATGTGCGAAGCGCGTTGATTCAAAGAAAACTTGATGTCATGATCATTGATTTGATACTGATGAGCTGATTGACTGATACGAAAACTTGATATGAAACCTTGATATGAAACTTGATATGAAACTCTGATGCAAAACTTTGATGTGAAACCCTGATATAAAAACCTGATTCAAAACTCTGATGCCAAACCCTAATATGAAACCCTGATTTGAAATTATGAATTGAAAGTTGACTTGATGCCCCACTGATAAAGTTTGAATTTTTAATGCCCCAGATTTGATATAAGATATGATGCAGAATCCCAGTTTAATGATATGATGATGCCCCCTCAGAAATGAAAGCATATTGATCTCAGATGTGAAAGATTTGATGAGCACTGTTGATAGAATAGATCCAAGATGATTACATTTCTGATAAACAATGATGTTGAACAAATGCCTCAGTGTGCAAAATATGCAGATTTGGTCTGAATGGGTCAAAAATCTCACAAAATTAGGGTAAAATAGCTTAAATAGGTTGAAAACCCCAAATTTACTATTCATTTTCACTTTTCACTGTTGATATTTTTCTCTGATACTGTGACAATTGATAGCGATGGTGGTCCCTATTCGAGAGCATCGATTTGAGTGAGTGTGCTGATATCAAAGACCTCCTGACTACGGGCCTCTGGTGAGTGGTTTGAACCTTCCTAGTGCATTTATTGCTCATTAAAATAGCATTTATTTCATGTTTTTAATGCTTTCTAGATAGAAAATGGTAAAATGCAGTGTAGGATAGTTAAAAAGCCGCCTAGAGTAGGGAAAAGCCACCTCCGCACATTTAAGAGCCACATAGGAGCAATCCATAGCCGCCTAGGAATTAGGGCAAAGATGCAACCCAATTATCTAAAAGCCGCCTAGGAAACCGTATAATTTTAAGGTTGCCTAGGATACTTAAAATGTCGCGTAGGACTTTAAAAGGCCACCTGTTAAGCAAAGCGTCACCTCCGATGATTAAAGTGTCGCATGTAAGGTTTTTAATGTCATGGGGCTTAAAAAGATGTGTACACTTATTAAAGTGTCACCTACCATAAAGTTTGAAAACTTGAGATAGAATAGATGAATTGCCTTTGATCGATCGTCAAGATAACTTAATTGAATTCCAAGCTATAAAATTTTACGTCCATAATGTCATTAGTGTGTAGGATATTACAAAATTCATATTGATGAATGTTTGATATGTCAATTAGATTGATTAAAATGATTAGAAATTGTCCATGTGTCTCAAGATCTAGAGGTTAGGAACAATAGGTTGATGCACTCAAAATAGAGCAAGGATAGATTTAATGTGTTTGATTGACTTAGAATGATCCACCAATAGAAAGACTAATATGATTCACTTTGTTTCAAAATGTAGGAACATTACTGCAAGTTGCAGGTACGAGGAGTCGTGTCTTGGATTTTTGATTTGGTTGATGAGCTCATGCCTCCTGAGCGGCGGACTATCGATACATGTGGTCTCAGTTTTCTTCTGGATCTCCCTTGGTTTCAGCTAAACTGAGGTCTTTTGACAGCTATGGGAGAGTGATGGCACTCTGACCATAACACGTTCCATCTACCCCTCGGCGAGATGACTACCATGCCCAAGGATGTATATAGATTATTGAGGATCCTAACTCATGGAGATCAGGTATATTATGATTCAGTGTATGATAGCAACATATGTAGATGGGTGTTTGGAGACAACACCATTGCTGATGATTGTATTACTTGGGCACAGTGCTTCATTTCCTATTTTGCCAGCATTTTTAGGAGCAGTGATCGGAGGATTACTACTTCCAGATAGGAGAGGTCATGGATTAGCGGTCATATGGGGCCATATACTAGAGGATTTGATTACATATCCTTGGAGATTTGACTAGGGTTCTTGCATGCTAGCCCAGCTATATCATGATTTGCATGAGGTCATATACAAACGCAGTGCATCTCTTTCAACAGGTACAGTTTTGTTACAGTTGTGGACTTGGGAGCATATCCCTATCACGAGACTAGTTTCAGCACGAGTGCAGGCCCGAGGGTATCTGTATGCATTTTTATATGATGGCATGGCTATCCAGCATCATCTGGGAAAGGTTGATTTTTGGCGACACACTATAGATGATATTGATCAGGTTGTATGGAGGCCATATCTTCTTTGTGAGAGTTGGTGAGAGGATGATGATGAGTTGCCATATATGTTTTATCCTCGGTGGATGATTGGGCGATCACCACTATGTATCAAGAGATTTTTCTTCAGGAGAGTGCTCCGTCAGTATGGCTGGTTTTGGGACATGCCCCGAGGTATGGCACTTTATGTGAGAGTACAGGCAGAGAGATCTATGTTGGGAGCACAACTTGATTATTGGTTGGCATGTTTATAGATTGATCAACTGGGATATGTTATGTGGGATATGATGATGCATGTAGCTGATGCAGGGATGTCTGGCGAGTATTGAGAGTGGTTTCTGTGACATCACTTTGTTAGACTCATAGATCTAGTAGAGCCTATTCCTGGTGTTGATGAGCTTTCTGATGATGACGGAGATGATGATGATGGTGATGATGGAGATGACGGAAGGAGACCATAGAGATAGAGATTTTAGAGGGCACCTAGGGCTCCTAGAGCACAAAGAGCTACAGGACCTTGGATGTGGGGTGGTCATGTTAGGGGCCGAGGTGGTGGATTTAGGCAGCCTAGACAGAGATTAGCGCAGGCATAGGTACCTCAGAGACAGGCTCCTGTCAGAGTAGGTGTAGAGTGGGCTAATCAGAGACATATACGAGTCCATGTGGCTAGACAAGTTCCATTACAGGGATAGATTCCTCAAGTTGATCCACAGAGTAGCACGACACCGGTGATATCACAGGTTCCATTAGCGCCCTAGGTACCTCAGGCTCCTCCAGCATCACAGGCACCTCTAGTTCCTCCCATTGTGGATGACTTAGTTCAGGATGTTCAAGGTTTATAGGCAGAGATGACTGTAGTTACTAGTCGATTAGATCAGGTTACGACTATGTTGCAGCAATTTTTGGCTACTTTAGCACAGTTACCTACCAGTGCGAGCACTCGTCAGGCACCACCTTCTACACAAGATAGAGAAGGTGACAGGGATCTTGATGGTGCAGGGGGTTCAGGTACTAGTATTGCTGGAGATGCATCAGGTGCCCCTACTGGGTCATGAGATAGATTGGTATCTATGATATCTGGATATTGTATTGATGTATCATATGTATTTTTTATCAGGACTTTTGATGTATGGATCATTTGTTGATGTATCTTTGATATATTGATTTGTGTTATAGACACTGATGGTGGACATTTGTCTATGATGATCTTTGACTCCTCTTTTGATGATGTTGTTATGAGATTTCTTTTATGCATATCTACATGCTTCTATGATGCATTTATTTCTATTATGTTATGGATGCAATGTCTTAGAGTAGGACATAGATGAATGGATGCAAATGATGTTAATGCAACTTAATTTTATATGATTTTCTGATTTAATCATGATTTATGGATTTATGCAATGCACTGATATGGATGCAATACTTAGTGCAATGATAAATGAATGCAACTACCCTTTTTGGTTTTTTTATGTATGCAATTTAATTTATGATGCAATTGTAAATGATTTGGATAAATGACTAATGATTAATGTTTCTTTTCTTTGCTTTTCACTTGATATGAATATATAATGATTAATGATTAATGCTTATGAATGCAAAAAGAACAATCTCATATTGACGATTTGAAACCATTAAATGATGAAGTGTTGTCAACATTAATTTCCCCCCTTGAACTTGGAAAAGTGTTAGAAATACAAGCCATTTTAATCTAACTTGAAAATGCAATTAATCTAACATGAAGATGCAATGCAACTAATTGTCCTTGAGGTTTGTGAAAGAAATGCAAACAGAGATATATTTTCATCATTGAGCGTTGTGGAACTAGGAGTCGATACAATCCTTACTGGTGCCACTACGACCATAAGAATATGAATATGACTTTCATCTCATTTGGTAACCCCTCCTGCGAAACCAAGTACAACCCTCACTAGTTGAATGACCAACTATGGGATTATGAATACCGGTTTGATCAGATTCAATGTTGCAAGTGGATGTTGGTATTAAGATATTGAAAATCTATATAGCCAAGGTATCCTTTTGCATGAACAAACAAAGGTTAACCCTCCTTCCTATATGAATGTCCTCGATGGTTCTTTGATGACCATTTCATTAGACTAATCCATACAAGTTAAAATGTTTTCCTCAAGATAGTCACACAGAAGCTTAAGAAAACATCATGTCTCCATCATTTCCAATCTAGTTGAAACATCATTGATTAGCTAAAAAGAACATGACTCAAAAAAGGTCAATGAAAAAATCATCAAAAATTTCCAAGTGTTTGTGAAATGTATCAAGATTTTCAAATAAGAATTTTAGACAGTCTAATCATTTAGGGTTTGTCAATTTTTAATCCTGATAAAATAAGTCAATGAAACTCAAGGATCATGTTATACGATCAAACTATTTAGGGTCGAACAATGATATCCATCAAAGGTTCCAAAATATCTCTCCTCTAAATCTAAAAATCTGCTTCTAATGTGTGACCAAGATGTTGCACTATTGAATCCGTTTGGTACCAAAAAAAACCATGATGCGTGCCCCCAAGTGATAAATGTGATCAATGTGAACCTTAGGGCAACTGAACCTAGAATGCGACAAAATGCAGCTCTGAGACTTTATTAGGAATATGTACAAATGATGGATGCAATGAGGATATGGACAAATGAGATGATGAAACACAATATGTACAAATGTGACTAGGAAATACCTAAGGGACAAAAGGCGCCTGTTTCCAGGTTTTCACCTTTTGGGATTATTGCTCTTTTTCTCTCTTTTTTTTTTTTTTGCTACCAAGGCGCCTATTGCTAGGTTTTCACCAAGGCACTTTTTCTCCTTTTTCAATTTTTTTTATTTTTCTCTTTTTGAATGTTTTTGGCTTTTAAACTTTCTGATTTTTTTTTTTGTATTTTGAATTTTTTCCATTTTTTTTGTATTTTTGACTTTTTCCATGTACAAAGGTGATGCTGACTCATCTGATACTCTCAAATTATACTCTTTCCTCTGAATCAGGTGTGAAACCTCTTAAGATGAATTCTATTGATAGGTTCTTGCAATTCATCTCCATCACAATCGGCCAATTTGTAGGTCCCCATTCCAAAAGAAGAAACAATGACAAAAGGACCAAGCCAATTTGCTTCCCACTTTCCTTTCTTTTCTCTATCAACCTGATTTTTTAGATTTTCTCTTAATACTAGATCTCCCACTTGAAAGGTTCTTGGTTTAATATGCTTGTTATAGTTCCTTGAAATTTGATTCTGATACACTTTCAAATGATCATAGGCTTGAGTTTTATGTTCCTCTAACATCTCCAATTGTTGAAGTCGGGCAACTCTATAATCCTCATCCATGATTAATCCATGCAATGACACTCTTAGGGATGGTATTTCAACTTCTAAAGGTAGGACAGCTTCGGCCCCATAAACCAATGAAAAAGGTGTAGCTCCTGTTGGGGTGTGAATACTAGTCCTATAGGCCCATAATGCTAGATTGATTTGAAGATGCCAATCTCTTCCTGACTTGCCAACTTAAGGATTTTAAGGATGTTCTTGTTGGTAGCTTCTCCTTGTCCATTACCTTGGGTATAGTAAATGGATGTAGAGTGATGTGTAATATGGAATGTGTCACAAAGTTCATCAAAATCTTTGTTCTTAAATTTTTTTCCATTATCCATGATGATGGCATGAGGAATGCCATATCTGCAAATGATATGATTTAGGATAAACATGGAAATTTGCTTCCCTGTTGCAGTTGTTAAAGGGACAGCCTCAATCCATTTAGTGAAGTACTATTTTGCCATGAGAATATACTTGTTTCCATTTGAAGAAGGTGGATAAATCATGCCAATCAAATCAAAGCCCCATTGATAGAATGGCAATGGTGTGACAAATGGGTGTAAATCTTGTGCCGGTGCATGGATCATGTCTCCATGGTATTGACATTTTGCACAAACTTTGACAAACTGACAAGCATCTCTTTCTAAGGTTTTCCAAAAGTACGCCATGTGTAGGATTTTCTTAGCTAGGTTTAAACCACTCAAATGTGACCCACAAATCCCCTCGTGGACATCTTTTAAAGCTAATTTTGATTCATCTTCCTCTAGACACCTAAGGAGCGTTCCGTCAAGACCTTTATGATACAATGTGTCAAAAAGGATGGTATAACAAGCCACTTGTCTTATGAAATTTCACTTTTGAGCATGTGTTTGGTCTATAGGTAAGGTTTGGTCTTTTAGGTAGGCATAGATGGGTCCATACCATGGTGAGTCATGCCCATTTAAAAGGGCAATAATTTGGGCATCAAGTAGGTCAAATGCTGGTTTAACCAATTCTTCCACCAAGAACTCATACTTTTCATTTTGATCGAGCATTTGAAGTAAAGATGCCAAAGTAGCCATTGCATCCACTGCTCTATTCTTATCTCTTATAATTTGTTCAAAAGTAACCAAAGCAAAGTATTTTTTCCAATCATCCACCAATCTTTTGTAAGGCATAAATTTTTCATCCTTGGTATTATATTCATCATTAACTTGATTGATGACTAATTGAGAGTTCCCATAGACTTGTAATTTTGTGACATTCCATTCCAAGGCCATCTTGATACCTATGACCAAAGCTTCATACTCTGCTATGTTATTGGTGCAAGGGAACAATAACTTGTAAGATTTTTGGATTGTGTAACCTTGTGGTGTAATCAAAAGAATGCTTTCTCCACTACCATTTTTGGTGTAAGATCCATCAAAGTATAAAGTCCATGTCTTAGCTTCCACATTAACAATTTCAAAATCTGGAAACTCCACATGAATAGGATGTGTAGATTCTTGAGGATATTCAGCCAATTGATCGGAAATAACTTGACCTTTGATTGCTTTCCTATCAACATATTCAATGTCGAATTCACTAAGCACCATTACCCACTTTGTAATCCTTCTAGTTAAAACTATTTTGCTAAGTAAGTATTTTAAGGGATCAATTTTGGCTATGAGCTTCACTTTATGCAACAACATATAATGTCTTAACTTTTGAGAGGTAAATACCACTGCTAGGCAAGCCCTTTCCATGAAGCTCTAGTTTAATTCATATTTGATCAATGTTCTACTTAAGTAGTAGATAGCTCTTTCTTTTCCTTCATCATCTTCTTGTGCCAATAAGACTCCTAAAGATTTTTCCATTGCTGAAATATAGTGTAACAAAGGTTTTCCTTGAATTGGTGACATCAAGATAGGTGGATTCATCAAGTATGTTTTCAACAATGTAAAGGCTTTATCACACTCCTCATCCCATGTGAAGACGGTGTCTTTATGTAGCAACCTTGTGAAAGAATGCCATTTTTCCACCAATTGAGAAATGAACCTCCTTATGGATTAAAGCCTTCCTTGAAGTGACCTCATTTTACTAATATTATTTGGAATGTCCATGTCTATTATTGCTTGTACTTTTCAGGATCTACTTCAATGCCTTTTTCTGAAACAATGTACCCTAGGAGTTTTCCAGATTGTACCCCAAAAGCACATTTCTTTGGGTTGAGTCTCACTTTGAATTGTTCTAGCTTTGTAAAAATATTTTCAAGTATGGATAAATTGTCTTTTCTTGTATGTGACTTAGCTATAATTTCATCCACATAATCTTCCATAAAGGTGTGCATCACATCATGGAAAATGGTAGTCATTGCTCTTTGATAAGTGGCTCCAACATTTTTGAGACCGAAGGGCATTACATTCCAACAAAAAGTACCCCATGGGCATGTAAAGGTTGTCTTCTCTTGATCCTCAGGTGCAATGTGAATTTGATTATACCCACTAAATCCATCCATAAAAGAAAACATAGAATGACCCGCAGTGAGATCCATGATAGCATCAATGCTAGGCAATGGAAAGTCATCTTTTGGAAAAGCAAGGTTTAAATCTCTGAAATCCGTGCAAACTCTTATGGTTTTATCATGTTTGGTAACCGATACAATGTTGGAGATCCATTTCGCATGTGCAATTACTCTTATAAATACTACCTTGAGTAGTTTTTCCAATTCTGCTTTGACTAAAAGGGCTACATGTGGATGCATTTTTCTCAACTTTTGCTTGACGGGATTAACCTCGGGTTTCACATTTAAATGACGCATTATGAAACTTGGATCTAATCCGGGCATGTCAGCATATGACCATGCAAATTTGATTTGTTTTTCTTGAAAGAATTCAATGAATTATTTTCTCTCCAAGGGACTCAAAGACGCTGCCAAGTGAATAAATTTAGGATCCTCTTCTGTTCCAATGTTAACCTTTTCTGTGCATTCAATAAGTATAGGTGATATTTCATCTTCATGAGCTGGTAAGGTGTCCAACCTCTCTCCCTTAGGTGCCACAATTGGGTTTTCACCTTTGGAAACATCCTTTATTTTTACTTTTTTGGGGTCTAGCACTGCCACATGGTGGCTTTCACAACTAGACCTTCACATTTTTTTGTATATTTTCTTTTCATTTTTTGGATTAAGAGGTTAAACACCTACCCCTATCATCATGTCCACAGTGAATTCATTGATGGAAGAATTGGGTTCAATCGCATTGAGGTATAAGGCCATTGCATTGTCATTTGGGAAGTAGAGTAAGTGATTTGGCTCGCAGAGATCCCAATCAATAAGTTCGGGGTGCATTAAAGACAAGGATTCATTGGATGGGATTTCATTTGAAGGTTTTAAGGACATGACTTTGTTTTATGGTTCATACATTGTATCGTCAAGGTCTATGACATGTGCCTCTTCAAGATGGTCCATGGAAGAAGGATCAAAAGCCTCTTCATTAGAGTCCTCTAAGATTTCTATAGGAAAGAAAGCATGTGGATTAAACACTAGGTTAGAATCTCCCACCCACGAACGTACCCAAGGTTCACCTACCCATTGAGTGTAAGGAGGTTCTTGTTCTACATTAAAGTGTTGAGGTTCACTTGATGTTTGAGTTGAATTCGAACTTTGAGTCACATGTTCTTGATTCTCAACTTTAGGAGGAGTTGCATAAGTGTGAATGGTATCAATCTCTATGTCATGAAAAGATTCTTTAAACAAGGAATCCCACTCATAATACCTATAATCATCTTCACTTTTAGAACCCACCATATGAATATGTGCACGAAAATCATGCATGGGACTTGAACTTTCTCCTTTATGTTGAAAACCTATGTCGGCTTTCTCTTCTTTTGCTCTCCAAATTGGTTCAATAGGTTCTAACAACCCTCTATGTCGAACTCCTAAGGGTCCTCTTCCCTTATACCCCATTTTCTTCATGATATCAAATCCTTTTCCATATTCATCAGTTTGGATGTTGATATGTTGCACCCTTTCATTGGAGTTATCTGAATTATCCTCCTCTTTATAAAGCCATTGTAATACCTCATTATCCTCTTTTTTCATTTCTTGCTTATCACGTTCTCTCACAAAATAGGAATTGTATTTATGAGGTTGATGATCTTTGGAGGGCTTCCCATGTGTCCTTGGAGATGTAGGTAAATAAAATAGGGAAATGGAATATCCCCTACTCCTTTTGAGTGAATTTTGCATTGTTTCTCAAATTGGTTCATCAGGTCACCCATCTTTTGATAATGATCTTTCTTAGTTTGTTCCCTTTCCTCCTTAGTGGGTTTCAAAGTTTCCATTCTCAATGTTG
>MU227912.1:1930342-1942417 GCA_018584345.1 Thuja plicata
TTTTTTTGATTTAAACTATACAATTAATTGATTAAAATCAATTGCATAATTTGATTAATCCCTTTTAGGCTTGAATTTGATTATTTGATTTCATGATTATTTAATCCTTTGATTTAATTTGATTTCTATCCACTTTGCTTGATAAATGTCCATTTGATTTTATTTTGATCCTTTTTAATGCATTTTGATGATATTTGGGGCAATTGGCTGAGATTTACAAATTTGATGTTTAGGATACACCTGGTCAAATTTAGGTGTCTACACCTAGTTTGCTTTAGTTGTTTGAAGATTGGTCACACTAAGAGAAAGTGTAGGACAAGAGTACCTACTCCTATTGTTGAGTAAATAAGAGCACAAATGAACCAGACATGGGTAAGGAAAATAGAGCCAAGTATTAGTGAAACTACTGAAGCCGAGGTCACCCAATCCAATGGATCAGGTGATCACACCATCTCTAACTAAGAAATAGAGGTATGTAAGGAACTGCATTTAAATTTCAAATCTTACATCAGTTCCTAATATGTAAATGTACCAAAGTCCATATTTGCATATGTTGAGATGCACCAGGACATGTTTGTGACAAATGCCAAGAAGAGTTAACTGCATTATAGGTGCCAATTTTGTGATGGCTGAGTATGGTAAGCTGAGTGGTATGCAAGTTTTGTTAGTCGGCCAATGACAGCTGGTTAGCACTAACTCAACGTACAGAGCCTTTATTGCTTACCTACCTTGACCTTTCGAGTCTATATAAGGACGAACCGTTTATTCTTCATTTTACCTTGTGATTTTCGGTATTCACAAAGTGATTGAAGAATTTGCATAATTGATCTTAGCGGATTTTGTATTGAAGATCTTGCCAGTGTGTCGTCGGCAACCCTAAGGTGAATAGTGTGAAGTGCTACTTGCCGAGGTACCCTGTTCTTCATTTTTGAACCCTAATTTCAGATATTATGGCTGCAAGTTCTTCTGCACCAGTCAAAGGTATGGAGGAGGAGCTGAAGCAAGTTAAGCTGGTGAGAAGTGATGCGTGTGCACCTCCTAACTTTTGAGTCATTCCTGAAAGTGCAATTTTAGGTTATCTGAATGGATCCCTCTCATCTATTCCACCAAAGGTACTTATAATCCACGATGTTAGATCTTGTTACATGGTTAAGATTGGTGAAGTAGGTGATAATGAATTGAGGGAATCCTACAACAAGTTGTGCGAAAATGGAGTTCTGAAGGATGAATTCAAGCATTTAGCCGACAAAGGGTTAACTCGTGCCCTACATTTTCCACCAGACTTCAAAGATGAATGGATTAAGGTTGTTCTAAGCCAAGTTCATAATATGCATATGTGGCTGGACAATGGACCAGTTAGGATCACTAAAGGCATTATTCATCGAGTAACTGGATATCCTATTGTCAGTGGAAAATGAACGATGAGAGATCAAAGTAAAGAAGATATAGTAGCTAACACATGAGCTGTCTGGAATAACAGAGGTATGACTATCTCTACAATTGAAGATTTAGAACTTGAATTTGGAGTGAGAGTGATTGCACATAAGTTCTATCAGTCGAGCCGCCTGGATAGTGTTCCCTGCACAGGTGTGGACCAAGCATGGAAGATAGTTAAAAAGAATCACACCTACGACCTTGCTGAGCTACAGTTGACACAACTAGCTGAGAACCTATTATCGATCAGAAAAGCTGAGAGCTCATCATGTAAGTTTGGTTCTTTACTAGTTTTCATATTCTTCTATGTACAAAATTCATTTCCTACACTGGGAAATATTTTTTGGAAGAAGGATAGACCTATTACTGTGCAGATTAGTGAATGTATTCAGCAATTAGGCAATAATTTCAATAGTATTATGGGAAACTACTTTGTTGAATTCAAAAAGAGAATGAGGTTGAGTTATAGAATTCCTAGTTCACTTGTGGA
The DNA here is from genome assembly GCA_018584345.1 of Thuja plicata. Classification (NCBI taxonomy): domain Eukaryota; kingdom Viridiplantae; phylum Streptophyta; class Pinopsida; order Cupressales; family Cupressaceae; genus Thuja; species Thuja plicata. The sequence goes on from MU227912.1 coordinate 1,932,267, forward strand.
AAAGCACTATGATGAGATATGTTTTCTAGTCGACACAGATTACATATACATTCAGGCTGTGACACCTAGGGTATCATGGCTAGAGCCATTTCCCTATGAAGTTAACATTGATGAACCATCAATAGCTATCACAGCACTCCTAGCAGAGGAGATTGATACAAAAGCAAAGATATTTAGAAATTATGATGAAGCTAAGGCAAAGATATCTATGAATCTAAAGGCAGGAACCATGGAGAGAAAGAGGAAAAATATTGTGAAGAATCTAAAGAGAATAGTTGGATTGTTGAGTGATGAGGAGCCAGAGAATCCACCTCTAGGCATATCTACTGGACAAGAAGAAGATATATCTGAAGAAGAAGAAGAAGAAGTAAGTGAATCTAAGGAAGATATTCCTGTTAAGGCAAAAGGGAAGAAACCAGCAGTAGCCAAGATAACTAAGCCTAGCCAAGCAAAACCTAAAGTTACCCCTCCCATTGCCAATCGTCCAAGGACAAGGGCATCTGCTACTACATCTCTAGTAGTGAAAACAAAATTATATGAAAAGAAGGTTGGAGAGAGTAGTTCTAGATCAAAGACTAAATTTGCAACAAAGGTTGTGTCGAGCCTACAAGTACAGAGACCAAGAAGGAAACTGCATTTGGATCCAGAAAGTGATGAAGAAAAGACTGAAACTGATGAACCCAGCAACATACTAGCAACAACATTCAAAAGACCCATTGATATTAATGAGGTATGTGATAATTTGAGGAATTCTGCAGGGTTATTTGGCTTTAATTTTATCAAGTATGAGAAATTGAATGTAGAGGAAAAGCATAAAATTCAGGAAGCTCTACTAGATATGATGAGCAATATCAAGTTAACTCCTATACATATAGGAAACAATGTGTTGAGTGAACTATATGAGTTTCTATCTAGTAAATGGGAATTTGCACTTACTACTAAAAGACAGGTTAGAGAAGGTACATTAGCTAAGGTTATCCCTGAGCTGACTAAGAAACAGAGAGCTAAAATTATTGAGGAATACAAGCATAAATTTCTACCTAAACTCAGAGGATATGTTGTTTTGAAAAATGATATTGAAAGTGTAGTACAGCAAAGTACAAGGATATGGAAGGAAATCTTTGGATTGATAGCTCCACAAAAGGAGAAAACTGATGAAGGAACATCTGATCAAAAGGATAAAGAAGTGGAAACCACCCCTACACCACAGAAAAAAAAAAAAAAGAACAAATCGCTACTAAGCCTGACAAGACTGAAGCAGAACCAAAAGAACAAACAGATGTAGTAAACAATGTTGATCTGACAACAAACAGTCCAATTGACATCATAATTGATGACTCTAGTAATTTGAATGTCGAGGGTTAGGATGAGCTGAGAGAAACAAGTAGAGAATTTCCTATTAAGGCTACTAAGGCTGAAGGAGAGAAGAGTATAGAGAAACCTGAAGATAAAGTTGAACAAAAGGAAGCAGAGAAGGAGAAGACATATGAAAAAGAGGTAAATATACAAAATTCACCTATTTTAGAGGTTGTGAAAATAGTTTTAGATAGTGGAGAGGAGATGAGGGATACTGACAATGATCCTAAGGAACAAGAGGCAGTGAAAGTGTTGGTTGATTTACCACACTTTGCATCATCCACTCCCACTGGACCTAAAACAGGAGGTATGCCTGATCAACAGGAAATTTTGACTGAATTGAAAGATGCAATGGTGACTACTACTAAAACAAGAAAAGGTATTGAGGAAACAAAGCTGAGCAGTAGCTCACCTGAATTTAAGAGGAGGAAAGTTATGAAGAAGAAGTCTCCCACACTTGATGTCACATTAGATGAAGTGATTGTGATTCCACAATGAGATCCCAATGTTTTATCTTAAGAATAGATTGAGACTCTTCAAGAATTACTCAAGTGGAAGAAAATGCAAGAAGAAATGAAAAGAGAGCAGAAGAAAAAGCAGGTGTTACATGACATCAAGGATATATTTGTAAAATCTTTTGACATGGAAGATGAAAATCCTCAAGCTCCTATTCTTGAACAGTTAGTTCATATTGTGTAGAAGGTAAATGATGACAACATTGAATCAAATGAGAAGTTATTGCAATGGTCTGAAAGGATATTTGAGAACAAACTACTGGCAAAAATCTCAGGAGAGATTGCGACAAAGCAGGTTGAACTTTCTTCTCTTGTAGAAATTTTGGAGGAAGTTGCAACTAATGTTTATTCTTTGTATAAGAAGTTGTGTGATGTTGAATTCTTCACAAAGGATAATCTACAAGCTATAGGGAAATTGCAATTAGACTTGAATTCAACTGGGAGTTCACTGAGTATGGATGCTAGCACTAGCTCCTTACATTTTAACAGGTTGACTAATGCACAAAGGAGAATAGTCGATCTCATGGCTGAAGATGGTCGGATAAGGGCCAAATTGATTAGTATTCAGACCAACCTGATACCTCATCTAGAGGTAATTCAGAAAGAACTTTCATTTGCAAAAGAATTGGTTAAGAGAAATGCAGATCTCTCTGCTGCAGAAAGTTTAGTGAGTCTAGCTGCCGAGCTAGAAGTCAAATTAGAGGTTATGAAGTTTGTTAAGGACAGTTGGGACACTGCATTTTCTTCCACCTTACAACTTCATAAATATTTTTTGGATAAGTACAACTTAACCCCGCTTGCAATCAGTGAAAAAAACAAGGGGGAATATGACAAGGATACAACGTAAGAGGAACAGTATAGGTATAATTGTAAATATTTTTTTGACGGCATGTATACTATGTAAATTTTTGTATGTAGTATGGAGTACATTCTAAGGGGGAGTACATTGTGTACTTAGGCAACATTTTGGATGGAATGAATTGAAATGACCACTAATATCAAAGGGGGAGATTTTTAATCCCTAAGTTTTCTTGATGATTAGTGACCAACACTTAGTCATTTACTTAGGCAGTTTTAGTTGGTTATCACTGTGGCCGAGCTAAAACTATTCAAGGCCAAGAAACATTGCCGAGCAAGAATATAGGTTGTCGAGTTACATCATACCAAGCCAAGTAGAATATTTAAGTGTCGAGCGACAGAGATGTTAAGTGCCAAGAAGAACAGTTTTTGCATACATGTCAGGATTGATTCAAACTTTGAGGTAAAATGTTTAGGTTGACTTTTATGAGATTTGGGGTGACATATGTAAGCATTTAATATTTATCTACGAATTTATTTACGCATTTAATTGTTTTATCCTATGCATGGCATGGAGCCAATCATAAAATTGGAATGCATTGGAGGCATAAATATTAGATCTTGATCGTTGATCGTTGATCTAGATCTCGCTAACTGATATGTAAAGACATATAAGATTGCTTCTAACCCTATTATAGAAAATACACAGAGAGAAGGGTTGTGTGTTCATGAGAGATGAATAGTGAGTTATTTTGAGAAGAAGCTTAGATCAAGCAGAGTGACCAAGCAGTGAATAGTAGAGTAAAGACATATCAGATTGTAAGATCACAGAAGGTATTGGAAAGAGAAGATCTTTCATCAGCATTTGAGTGCATAACGAAGGATCACTACTTGAAACATTCTAACAGGTGTATCAGGTGACATCTCTTAACATAGTGGTTCCAACAGATCTACTTTAAATCTCTTAGCCGAGTGCTTACTTTATTGTAAGTTGAAATCCTTTCACAAGGTAGATTGTAATGATCTTTAGTTCTTAACTGAACAGACCTTTAACCAGGTATATTGCATTTTGTAATCAAACTCTTGTAGCCCTAACAGGCACACCTTATTGCTGCAGTAGTGAAGATTTTGTGGGTGTCATCCCCACCCCAGTTTTACCTATTTGGGTTTCTGGGTTATCAAAATTCTGAGTTATGGGTTATATATATCATGTTGTGGATGATATCTGATGTTAGGTTAAATTCATATATGTATGAATGTGGATAAATTTGTTTTAAGTGATTAATTTTTAAGATCTGACTCCCCCCCCCTCTTAGTATCTTGCTTTCCCAATATTATACTTCCAACAGGGTCTTCACGAGGAGGACGTGGCATAACCTCAGGATGAAGGATTCACTTAATATTTTAATGTGTTATCATTTCATGAAGTTGTTTTGGTGGCTTTTGCTTAATGTGGCAGTTTGTCATAGATTTGGTATGGATTCCCATGATAACTTTTGCATCCCGCAGAATACCTCTCATGTGTCATCACACCATTATGTCTTGGTGATGCAACTTGATGGCCAATGCAATTATTGTCTTAATTATGATTTTAATTATTGGCGAATTACTTCTCAGCTAAGTTTCTATATTTTTTTTACTAAGTTCAAGGGTTTTTTGGCTCTGCGCTGAAGTTATTTTGAAGAGTGTGGTTCTCTGGGCGTTGATAGTGGTTTTTTGGCTCTGAGTTGGAGGTATTTTGAAGTTTGTGGTTTCCTGGCTCTGAGTGTGCTCTACCTATTTCAGATTATTTCTGAATTTTGCACTAGTCTTAATATGGGTGGCGACAAACATAGAATTGAGCACGATAAAATTCAGGAGGAATTCATCACTGACCCTTCATGGAAAATATGGTTGGTTACAATGAAATAATTTCTCATCAATTTGCAACGTCTTGGAATGGCAGAAGACTCTCTCTGAATGACATTTCATTTGAAATTAATGAATAATTCATTGGGAAAGCCACTAGTCGCAAATGGAAGAAGACCAACAAAACACCCACGAAGATAGATTTGGTTCAGTTCTTCAGTGGCCCAAAAGAGAAACGTGTTCCCAAGCATGGTGGCTACAGCATGGAAGACCTCCTAGAATTCTGGCCCAATATGTGTAAGCTTATTATCAAATACTTCAGGTTGGAATGACGGTGTGGCATTTTCTACTATTATCATCTGTCTTTCCTGAATCACCTTAGGCATAAAGATTTAATTTTTGTTTCATTCTTTTTACTGCACTCTATGGAAAGTAATGTTGTTGATGTTGCAGAAGCTAAGACCTTGGGTAAAAAAAACATGTCATCCGGCACCAAGGGTTAATGTTGTGGCTCTATAACTTCCACAGTGCTCTTTGCCCTCCTCCTGTCATTTCTATAATTTTTTACTCCCCGTAACATCTCAATCCCTCACCCATTGTCTCTCTAGATTATGGTCTCCTTCCCACTCCTACTGGTTCCAAAGGAAAACATCACGATAATACCCCAGTTGTGAGCCCTCACTCTTATGATACCCTCCTTGTCCTAGATTCTCGAAGAGATAACAAGAGAGATCAAACCCCGGAGGCCTCTGTCATTCGTCGTAACAAAAAAACAAAAAAAATTATCCTCAATCTTGATGCTACTGAAGATGTTGACACCCAACAGTGCCACACCCGCTGCTCTAATAGGTTGGCTAAAGAAAATGGGAAAAAAACCATCAATATTCTGCTGAAAATTGAGGAGGCCTCAGGGGAATATGATAGCAAAAAGGGCACAGATAATAAATTGAACCTGAGTACTGATGATGTAAGGGAAATCAAGATTTGCAACATTGGCTCTGGTGGCATAGTGGGTAAGTTCAAACACAAAATTATCGAGCTAGAAAAAACTGTGTCCTAGCTGAAGGAGGATATGGAGGGAACTAACAAACAGCTCTTGGATGTTAGTAAATTTTCTCTCAAAGTCATGGAGGCCTCCACTACCACCCTATGTCTGCTGCATGAAAAGGAGTCGGTTGGTTAGGTTGCTGAGGAAGATGATCCCCGAGAACTCTTCAAATTCCTTCAGAAAGAGTGGGCGGACATTCTGTTGTCTAAGCGCTTGTAGAAAGGAAACTGACTGTGTTTATGGTTTTCTCTATGGACATCTATCCTAGCCTGTTGGGTTGTTTTTGTTTTTTCTGCAATAGCCTTTGTGCTAAGACTGTGGTGGTGGTTTTTATCCCGACATGGCATGATATGAACAATTACTTGTTTAATTTGTACTTTATTTTGAACTCTGTTAATTCTGGGTTTCTGGATAAGTGGTGGTGGTGGTCTGTTTTCCTTAAAATGGTTTTTGATAGGGGCGGGCTTCTTTTCTGCTCTGTTATTATTAGTGCTCTTGATCTGGTTAATATGTTGTTTTAATGCATATCTAGTGTGTTGTTTATTGTACCACGGGCCATCACCCTCTTGCTATTGCTTTCTATACAAAAACATTCAAATACATATAGCTTAAAAAGTTATTTAAAATCTCAGTTGACATTGAATATGGTTTCTAACTTAAAACTACAAACATTAATAAAAGTTCATCCATATGTTTAATTTAATCCTATTATCTCGTGAATCATGTCTCTTGGAAGAGTTTTGACCGTCTATATATACAATGTGTATAATGTTAGATAATGCAAATACTCATGACATTTAAATCATGAGTATTATTGCAAGGTATTATACATATTCTAAGAATACAATTATAATTCAAAATGGTTTAAATTATTGACAATTAGCATGTGTGAATCATGTAAGTTAAATATTCAATATTATATATAAGTGAGTTGTTGAACATGATGTGAAGTTTATATAAGATATAATTTTTAGAAATATTAAATAAAGTATTATTTAGAGTATGGTGTGAAAAATATTTAAATATAATTATGAATAGTGAGTAATATAATATTTAATAAATTATAGAATTTTTAAGACAGAATAGATAATTGATTTATTAAAACATATAAATAATAATTTAAAATTTAAAATTTAGCTTACAAATTGAGTCAATTATTCATTAAACATTCAAAATTCATAATTATTTATTCATTTCAAACTACTATACAAACTATAATAGAATATCTAGTATATAAACTAATAGTTTAATAAATTATCACATATATGTTTTTTTATTATAAAGTTATGTTGGTTTCCCAATTCTCTTTTTGTCAATGTTGTCAATTTCAACAACTACCTCCTAATTTTATATTGAAATGATAATGATTGAAAAAAAGAATCCCAAAAAATCCTTCACATTTTATATGAAGTGATAGCATTTGGGGAACATATCATAACAAACTCAACAACTTCCATAAATTATGTATTGCAAGTAAAGAGTTGCTGACAATCATTCTTCTATCCTCCATTCCAGGAATTCATTTATCTTACGTTCTTTCATTTTTTTCATTACTATTTTGTCATCATTCTCACACTTTTTCTGCTGTCTTTTTTACTTACACTTTACGTTTTATTCTGTTTACTTTCTTTGAATCGGATTACTTTTTTAAAAAGTTTCACCTTTTTCTTACCAATTTTGTTTGGAGAAACTCGCCTTACTTGCTCTTCACGTTTTGTGATTTGAGATTACTTTTAGTTTTATGGGTTGTTATTAGTGGAAACGGCTATGCAGGGATTCAGAATGTACCGTTGAATGAATTTTTTAATTAAAAACAGTAGTATTTTTATTTTTTTTAATTTAAATTAATCAATAATTCTAACCTTATAGCCGTTTACTTATTAGATAGTTTAGGTTTAATAAGGTAAGGAGATTTCTAAAGTAATTTTTGAAAAAATAGAATTATTAAAATTAATTAGTATATTTAAATTTCAAAAAATCTATGTAAAATAAGTTGATAGATATCATATATTAGAAATTAAATGAAAAGAGAAAAAGAAATTTATATCTAATACATTTATTTGTTCAAAATAAAAATTTGTCTTCCAAACAATTATTTCAAAAGGATAATTTTAAAATTTCTTGTTATTTTAGTGAGAAGCTACTATTTAGGAATTAAAAATAAGCCATGGGAAAAAAAAGGTGGAGTTGGAAATAAGCATTGTCAAATACACCACGTGACTCCACAAATATGTAAAATAAGTTTTAAAAGTAAACATTCATAGAGCCACACTTTTTTTCTTACGTAGATAAAAATAATGAGATTATATAGATATTGGTTTATTTATTTTATATGCTAGATTATAATATTGTGAAATACATATTTAAATTAGAAGTCATCTTTTGGTTAAGTTGTTATGAGTAGAGGGTCTAGTATGTCAAAATTGTTCGTATGTGGTGACTGATCGTACAAATACTGTAGTGGGGGTTTGGGGGTGGTAGCTCCCAAGGAAAATCTTTTAGGGTTAGGGTTTATTTCGTTAATCGACCTTGTAAATCGTCTAAAAATGCTTGATAAATAAACAATTGTGTGATGTGAAATCATTAGATTGTAATTTGCTTTTCGCCAGATGATAAAATAAGTGGACGGTTGTTTCTATGGTGGACGTAGCTCATATTGGGCAAATCACATTAAATCTCTGTGTTATTGTATTTTTATCTTCTCTTATTTTTGTATTATTTTAATATTGTTTATTGCTCATATATGTCCAAACCCTAACAACTAGCATCAGAGTAGTGTATATTTCAGTGACTTAGTAGGAAATTTGATATTCAAATGGGAGAATTGATAGAGGAAGACATGCTTATGGTTGATAAGTTCAACGGCCAAAACTATTAGCAATGGAAGATGCAAATGGAAGATTATTTATACCAGAAGGATCTTTACTTACCATTGGGTGGAAAAACAAAGAAGTCGGTGACTATGGAAAATGAACAACATGAAATTCTTGATAGGAAGGCACTAGGAACAATAAGGTTGTTCTTGTTATCGTTGGTGGCTTTCAATATAACAAAAGAAATAACAATAAAAGATCTAATGAAAGCATTAGACAAACTATATGAGAAACCCTTGGCCTCAAATCGGGTATTTATTATGAAATGCTTATTTAATATGAAGATGGAAGAAGGTGGGTCTATTAGAGATCAGTTGAATGAGTTTAACACCCATGCTTCAGAATTAACCTTGAAATGAAATGAAATAAAAGAAAGTGTGTTGTCATATAGCAGAGGCCAGATCTAGAGAATCAAGTATATCATACCTTGATAATGCAAATGCTTCTTTAGATGTGATCAAATATGTTGATGCAATAGCTTTTGACTAAACATAGATAAAAATAAAAAATAAAAAATCCAAAAAAAAAAATCACGCAAAGATAAAACCTTATGGAATAGATGTTGTGATTCGTCACAATGTTGAATTGTAGAGAAATAAGAAAAGAATTGAGTGATGATGAGTATAGATCTACTTCCTTGATAGAAAACACCTTTGCTTGGCCTCAGATGGGGCAAAGAAGTTATATCTATGGAAGAAAATACCTAATTGGTTCTTTGGAAGGAAGGAATGAATGCTTGAAACTTGATGGCTCTTGAATGCTTGATTATACTTGCTTGTATATGTACCCTAAAATGGTCGCCTAGACTATGGGCCCCCATTTATCATTTTATCAATTTATCAAATTTTTGAATTAATGTTTTGAACATTTTCAATTCATATCAATTTCCTTGATCAAATTGTAATTAATTTAATTATTTCAATATTTCCTAAGGTTTGATCATTTTTATTTAATTAAAAGATTTAATCTCCCTTTTAATTAAATAAAATTCATCTTATTTAATTAAATTAAATTTCTCCTTTTTAATTAAATAAAATTCCTCTTATTTAATTAAATTAAATTCCTCCCATTTAATTAAATAAAATTCTTCTAATTTATTTAATTAAAAGAAAACCCCTCTTTTAATTAAATAAACAAAAATCTCCACTTAAAACACTTTATTTGATGAAAAAGGAAATAAATTAAATAAAAATCTCATTTTCTTCACATCATCCTAAGTGGTAGGCTTTTTGCCTCTTAATCATAGCCTTTGATTTTTGCCTCTTAATCTCAACCGTTCACTTTCCTTTAAAAGGAGACCTCTCCTTCTCATTCAGAGATCATCTTTTTCATAGTATTGTTATGCTGCAACTTTGGAGAGCAATTTTGGAAGAGGATTTGAGCATTCAAGCTTGGATATTGCAACTTCTCTCTTCTTGTCTTCTTCTTGCATCCATGGCTATTCATGTAGATTAGATTCATATTAGATTAGAATCATATTTCTTTCCATAGATTAAGCTTGCATATTTCTTTTATAGATTAATCATGCATTGTTATCATTTAGATTAATTTCCTTTTATGCATTGCAATCATATAGAATATATTTTATTTTCATGCATTGAATCTCTCATTTCATGGTGTACTTTCATGGGCATAACTAGGTCAATCTGAGGGCCTCCATTACAAACCTTTGCACTCCATGACTAGAGAGCTATGAGTCGATATTTGAGGCCT
>MU227912.1:1959141-1972778 GCA_018584345.1 Thuja plicata
CTTCTTCCAAAAAAAAAAGAGAAAAAAAAATTCAAAAAAAAAATATATTTAAAAAAAAGAGAAAAAACTTCGTCCTATGGCAAAAACCACTCCCTTGTGGCGCCTTGGATAGGTACCATGATGAAAACTTGGCAATCAGGCATCATGCATAGTTCTTTTACATCTTTCATCCATTCTGTATTCTCTCTTTGATCTTGACAATGTTGATCTATACACAAACATTTGGGCTATCTTGTAAGCTATCTCACGATGATCTTGCTTTCATTCCTTTCATGTTTAGCCTTCATATCTATCTTCCTACATTCATTTTCGCCTTTCACTATCCTTTTCCCCTTTGGTCTTTGATCTAATAAAAAAAAAAAAAAAAGAGTAAAACACGGTGCTACGAAGCCTCTTGACATGTCTACTCCTTTGGACTGCATCCTTTCCTACTCTCGCATTACGCTTTTGTGACTTATCATATGTTGGCCTTTCATTGCTTGTCCAAATGTGCTTTACATGATATTTTTTTTTCCCTAGCTTGGGTACTCTTGAGGAGTTTGCCTTTGAGGATTTCTTCGCTTCATTCTCCTTCTTTCTCCTATCTTCCATATCTTCAACCAGCTTGCTAATCCCTCCTGCCCTCCACCTTGCTAAGAATTGGGACTGCACGATGTGATCTTGCTTGAGAATTTGATGTGCATTTTGTCTGGGGGCATCCTTTGTACATAATTATTGATCCTGAAAAAATAAAAAAAATGATATATTGTTAAAAATTCTAAAAATCAGAAAATATCCTGAAAAAATGATCATCTTAGTGAAAACCTAGCAATAGGCGCTTTGATGTATCTTCAAAAAAAATTATATATTCCAAAAATTCAAAAAAATAAAAAAATAAAAAAATTCAAAAAAAAAAATTGCCTTGGTGAAAACCTAGAAATAGGCACCTTGGTAGCAAAAATTCAAAAAAATTATAAAAAGTCCTGAAAAAAAAAAGAAGAAAAAAAATGAAAAAATGAAAAAATTGTAATAAAATCCAAGTGGTGAAAACCTGGAAACGAGCGCTACTTGAGACCTTTGCACCCCTGTTTCTTAGCACGTGTCCGCGACACTTAGCCTTTCTCCATCATGCCTTGTCCTTGTTGTCTTGGTTTGGAATTGGTCTTTGTCTTTGTCTAGGGGGCATAACTGTGTTAACTTTGGTCTCTTGGATGCGTTAGTCTTTAGGACACCTCACAAATGGTGTTTTTCAATACCACCCCAATTTTATTCTTTAATATAACCCTTGACATTGAGTGTTTTTCAACACTTATCAGTTTGGTCTTACCCTATTTTATCATGTGGTCTTACCTGCTTGCGCGCATTCAATCCTTATGCTCAGAACTCAGTATCAGTTAACACACTTAAATTTTTAAACGCAACACTTAATGTTTGAGCTATGTCATGATCTTTTCTTTGTGTGCTGACTGTTATTGATTTTTGTTGAGTGCCCTTGTCTAATAAGTCTCTCTGTGATGCATAGCTAGAGGACTTGGGTCATGGGACACTTTTTTATTTGCTTCCTACTTTATGCTTCACTATTTTTGCACAACCGTTCTACTGGTCATCTTGGCCTTTATGCCTTGATGCAAGCATGGTTTTGCTACATTAAATTGGGTAAGCTAACATCACAGTCATCTTGACCTTTATGTCTTTGATGCTTATGTTAGAATCTTTCCACATTCAAATCTGATATAAATCACATTCATATCTTCATAGTTGCACTCGTGACTAGTGATGGTTGTGTGATGCTTCCGATCACATTCATATCTTCATAGTTGCACTTGTGACTAGTGATGATTGTGTGATTTTTCGATGTCTGTTAATAATGGCCCAATGATGAAAATAAGCTCCTTAACCTTCTCTAATGAATGATGAACACAAAGTCATAGGTTATAGTTGCTCTATTGCAAGTACACCTTTGCATTTTCATGTAGCTTGCATTGTTAGACCTCATGTTAGTTTGCATTTTTAGGCTACATTATGAGTTTGTGAGGGTTTTCTTCATCTTTCTTGTGGACTTTTAATCAACTGTGATCACATTCTGATCTTCTTTCACGATCTCAATCAAAATTTTCTATCCTAAACAGTTGATTAATTTTGGGGCATTCTCTTTCTTCTCTCCATTTCTATCCACCTCTTCTAAACTTCTATCTTCCATTCACTTTCACCCCACTTCTTCTTCTTCTTCTTCTTCTTCTTATTCTTCTTCCCCACTTCTTCTTCTTCTTCTTCTTCCCCCACTTCTTTTCTTCTAATTCAACCTTGGGGCATAATATTTCGTGCTTGATGATCTACCTTAGTTCTGTGATCCTTATATCTTTCATCTTACATCAAGAACCTCATATTTAATTCGATTTGATCAAATTTATCAATTTGTTGTTTCTCATCTATCTCATTTCGATTTCGATCACGAGGGGGCAGTACCTATCAAACTTCAATCCTTGATTCAGCTTTATCAATCATATCAACCTTGCTTGATATTCTTATCTCGGACATGTCAATTACTTACAAACAACAGTGTTGACCTTGTCTTATTGTGCAATCAGCTTATTTTTGTTTCGATGTCAATTACTTACAAACAACGGTGTTGATGTCTATGTTGTTTTGTGATCCCAAATCGATCTCACACTTCAACTGCATTTTTTGACTACATGTGTTCCCAGAATGATCACACATTAGTCAAAGAGGGGCAAATGTATGCACCCTAAAATGGTCGCCTAGACTATGGGCCCCCATTTATCATTTTATCAATTTATCAAATTTCTGAATCAATGCTTTGAACATTTTCAATTCATATCAATTTCCTTGATCAAATTGTAATTAATTCAATTATTTTAATATTTCCTAAGGTTTGATCATTTTTATTTAATTAAAAGATTTAATCTCTCTTTTAATTAAATAAAATTCATCTTATTTAATTAAATTAAATTTCTCCTTTTTAATTAAATAAAATTTCTCTTATTTAATTAAATTAAATTCCTCCCATTTAATTAAATAAAATTCTTCTAATTATTTAATTAAAAGAAAACCCCTCTTTTAATTAAATAAATAAAAATCCCCACTTAACGCACTTTATTTGATGAAAAAGGAAATAAATTAAATAAAAATCCCTTTTTCTTCACATCTTCCTAAGTGGTAAGTTTTTTGCCTCTTAATCACATCGTTTGATTTTTGCCTCTTAATCTCAACCATTCACTTTCCTTTAAAAGAAGACCTCTCCTTCTCATTCAGAGATCATCTTTTTCATGGTATTGTTATGTTGCAGGTTTGGAGAGCAATTTTGGAGGAGGATTTGAGCATTCAAGCTTGGATATTGCAACTTCTCTCTTCTTGTCTTCTTCTTGCATCCATGGATATTCATGTAGATTAGATTCATATTAGATTAGAATCATATTTCTTTCCATAGATTAAGATTGCATATTTCTTTTTATATATTAATCATGCATTGTTATCATTTAGATTAATTTCCCTTTATGCATTGCAATCATATAGAATATATTTCATTTTCATGTATTGAATCTCTCATTTCATGGTGTACTTGCATGGGCATAACTAGGTCAATCTGAGGGCCTCCATTACAAACCTTTACACTCCATGACTAGAGAGCTATGAGTCGATATTTGAGGCCTCATTCTTGAACAACCTTGGATGGAATGACTCATAGAAGTGTGTCAACATTTTAGCACACAGCTTGCACTTTGACAATGGTGGTTGCACTTTCTGAAATCTTGATCATGAATGTTAATAATGGATAGTGGATTATGGATGCCAAAATGAGGAGAGATAGGGGATTTAGATATATCTCACATCATTTCGAGGATTAAAAATTGAGTAGGTCGACCATGGGACTGGATTTCTCCCCAAATCTCTGGCATAGCCCCCTAGGCCAAATTTGGCTCAAAATCCAAAGTGATAGGTCACCAATGGTGACCTGTACCTAGGAAAATGAGCCCAAATTTGAACTGGTTTCTAAAGGAATTGGGTATGTGCAGGATTTCTCATTATAGCTCAATCTCTGGTCGGGGCAGATCACAAAGGCCAAAAATAAATGTATACGGCCTAGGTGAAGAAATGAATTATGAGATTGGATGAAAAGGGGAGAGACACACATATAAATAAGGGCCACCCTCGATTTTAAGCAATATGAAAAGGAATGGAAGACCCATATTTGAATTTAGGTATCAATTAAGTGTCACATGAGGTCGTACCATAGAAAACACACTAAAGTAGGCACAAGATGGTCCCCAAATTAAACACAAGTTAGGTGCTCACAATTTAGGACTATACAAGAAGAAACCTCATGTTGATGAAAAGAAAGAAATCCATAGAAGGTATAACAGGAATGGTAGATCAAATGAAAAACATAAGGAAAAGAAAAATTATTGCACAATGGAATCTCATTCATCAAAGGATGAGGAAGGAAATGAATCAGACGATCAGGTTCTATTTTGACAATCAATTAGGATGCAGATAATATCAAATGTGAAGGACTAAATACTACTCTATATGCTATAAAAGAATCAAAATCCTAGATCATTAATTCAAGTTTCTCAAATCATATGACTAGTGATAGAAAAGTGTTTGTACATCTAGAGAACTATAATGGAGGGTTAGTTTCCTTTGCTAAAAAAAGGTTCTGCACCTATCTATGGTAAGGGAAATATTTCAATTGATGAAAATCATAAAAATACTAATATCTATTATGTAAAGAGATTAAGGCAATTTTTTTTAAGTGTCAGTAAGTTGTGCAATAAAAAATTTCAAGTCAGTTTTCTCGGAGGAAAATGTGAAATAAAAAAAGGCTCTGAAAAGCTTGTTGCAAAAGGGATAAGAAATGGTAATGTATACTATGTCGAGAAGAACAATGGAGGCAATTTCTCTTTGGTACTAAAGACTGAATGCTAGGTATGGCACAAAATATTGTGACACATCAATTTTCATAATCTAATTAAGATCGGTTCATTGAACATTGGGAGAGACATGCCAAGAGTTACAAAACTTGTTAACATAATTTATAGAGAATGTCAAATTTGAGAGAAAAATAGAAACACATTCAAGAAAAAAAACATATTCAACCTCAAGATCTTTAGAGTTGATACACACTGATCTATGTAGACCTACAAGATCAAAGGAACTCAATGGTGAAAGATAATTCATGTTTCTTCTTGATTATTATACTAGAATGACATGGATAACATTTTAGAGAGAGAAATTATAATCTCTAGATAGATTTAAAATTTTCAAAATCTTAGTTGAAAATCAAATGGATATCATGATTAAGTGCTTGAGGCGTGATAGAGGGGGATAGTTCACATCATATTAATTCAATAGCTTTTTTGAAAGTTAAGGAATGAGAATATAATTATCTACTCCAGGACACAATAGAAAAATGGATCATTTGAAAGGTAAAACAAAATTATTATTGAGGTGGCTAGGACAATGTTGAAGGATGTTAATTTGTCAAATGTCTAATAGAGAGATGCAATATATACTATTGTTTATCATCTTAATTGAGTGTAAATCAAAGTAAATAATACAAAGACTCCCTATGAGCTATGGTACAATAAAGCACCTATTGTCAAGTACTTTAGAATCTTTGGAAACAAATGCTACATCAGATGAGACAAGGGAAATCACAGAAAATTTGATGTAAGATAGGATGAAGGTATCTTTTTAGGATAGTCTACTACAAGAAAAGAATATTAGTGCTATAATTTAAGGCTGAAGAAGGTCATAGAAAGTGAAAATGTGGAATCAAACTTATCTAAAACTAGAAACTAAATTAGAACATGTTCCTATTACTCCTGCATAAGAAAGGAAAGCTCCAGAAAACAATGAGAATTAGAAGATGAAGAGAAAGAATCAAAACAAACTCCAAGGACACTTGTTAGGTATGTTATAGAGATAATTTAGAGGAATAAATCATTCAAGACAAGGATAAAGGCATTCAGAAAATAAGACTTACTAGGATATGAGAGAGATAAAACTATTATTTAATTTCTATGATATAACCAAAGAATTATGTAGTAGATATCAAAGATGAATGCTAGATAAGAGATACGAAGGAAGAGATAGATCAAATATAGAAGAATAAAACTTGGGAACTAGTGCCTAGATCGGTGGACAAAAATATAATTGGAACTAGGTGGGTATTCTAGAACAAGTTGAATGAAGATGGACAAGTTTCCCTAAACAAAGAAACACTGGCATTTAAAGGTTATACTCAAGTTAAAGGAATTTATTTTGAAGAAACTTTTTCTCTGGTAGCTATAATGGATTCTATTGGAATGCTTTTTACTTTGCTACACACTAGAATTTTTAAACTTATCATATGGATGGTAAGCTTGTATGTTTGAACAAAGAACTTGAAGAAGTATACATTGAACAACCAGATAGTTTTAAAATCTCAAAAGATTTGGATATGGTTTCCAAATTCGAGAATGTGTCATATGGACTCAAGAAAGCCCCTAGGGCTTGGTATGATAGAATAAATAAATATTTTCTACAATAAAAATTCAACAAAGTTATGCAGAATGAAGATGGTATTTTTATTTCTCAAACTAAGTACATCAAAGATTTTCTGAATAAATTTGAAATGGTTATTAGATGTTGGTTAAGAAAGGATGATGAGTCTCTAGAGGATGATCAAGAGTTGTACAAATCTATGATTGGTGGGCTAATCTATTAAACTGCTTCAAGACCATATATTGTCCATGCACTCTTCTTAGCTACTAGATATCAAGTAAATCCAAGACAATCTCATGAAGTGGTATTAAAAAGAATATTTAGATACCTGAAAGGTACTCCTAATTTTGGGCTATGGTACAAAAGAGATGGTGATTTATCACTAAAATCTTTTACTAATGTGGACTGGGTAGGTGTGCATATGATAGAAGTACTAGTGGTGGAGCATTCTTTCTAGGATATAAACTAGTCTCTTGGATGAGCAAGCAACAAGATTCAATTTCACCATCCATTGCAGAGGTAGAATATATTACAGCAACATCCTACTATAATCAAATAATTTGGATGAAGCAAACACTTAAGGATGTGAAAATATTTTTTGATGAGGCAATTCCAATAATATGCAATAACACAAGTGTCATTAATATCTCAAAGAATTTGGTGATGCATTCAAATAAAAAACACATCTCTATTTGGTATCATATCTTGAGGAAAAAAGTTGCTAAGAAGGAAGTAAAGTCAAAATATGTGCCTACCAAGGAACAAAATATAGATATTTTCACTAAAACTCTAGCTAAGGAAACTTTTGAGTATCTCAGACAGAAATTGTGGGTTATCCCCCCGCCCCCCCTCCCCCCCCGCCCCCTTCCCTTTGAAAACTAGACTATAAGAGGAGTACATCTTTCAAGGGTAGAACAATTGTCTATCCTTTGTCTCCTAGATTGATGTTTCGGTTTATCTTAGGGGGAGCAGTGCAGATGGAAGGTTGCAAAAATTTGGTTTCCTTGACAGAGAGATAAATTGAGGCTATTACTTATCAAATCAAAGGGCGGTAAATCTTTGTTCCCTTTGTCCTTGATGCCAAATGGGGAGAAGGAAATTTAGGAGCTTGATTAGTCTATGTTTTCATTTGTGTTTCCATCAATGAAAAAGGGGGATATTGTTAGAATTATGCTTTACATTGTCATTGATGTCAACCTATGGTGTGGCATTTATGTCAGCTTACTAAGGATGAGATTTTTTTTAGGCATGACATTGATTGATGAAGAAGATTTGAAGACTAGTTGCTAAGGTTGATGAGGTTGTGACATTGATTGATAAAGAAGATTTGAAGATTAGTTGTTGAGGTTGTGATATTGATTGATGAAGAAGAACATTTGATGTATGATGGCTTATACTTGACATTGAATGTTTAGTGACTATTCTAAGAAATTTTGTGATATACTTGGAAGATAAAAGAATGACAATAAAGAATATGTAGGAAATAGTATTTGAGAACTTTATGGGAGAATTATTTGCATTCCTCTGCATGAGATGATGGCATGTCACAGTTCGGGTTTTAATGACTAATTATTGTGCCTATTGCACCATGATATTTTTAGGTGCCCAACTAATTATTTGATAGAGATATAATGTGATGTTTGGCTGACAGTAAGGCTAGTTGTCAAAGATTGAATAGACTCGTAGAATGGCTTGCATGGCTCCATAATGGGATTTCATGGTATACAATTTGGTGTACATGGTCAAATGATTTGCGTTGTTTTGTTCAAATATATTTTGCTAGCTACATAGGTGAAGATTTGTTGTCACAAGTGCTATTTTTTTGTTTGTGTTGGCTCATGACCTTCTCAGCTATTTGTGATGACTAGATTTGAATATTATTGCTCCAGATATAGATTGATAAAATAATTTGAGAGGCTTATGATAATTTAACCATGGTGTATCATCCTTTGGATTACACTATATGCTTCTTAGATTGTTTTTGGGCTGACTGATAACCTATTTTTAATTTATTTTTATATGGTACCTTTAGGACCAACTTTGGAGGAAGTTTTGATGTGTGTATATGGATTACATTATTTAAAGAATGACTTTTATGATGGATTTGGGTCCTCTTTATCTAGTGGGTGGACCACATTGTGTATTTATGCTCAATGTGGCCGACTTTGCATTACTAATGCTTATATTTTTATGGCCAACCTTGTTGATGTTTCTGATAGACATATCTCTATATATTTAGGCAAAAAAGGATGAGATGGGTATGAGAGTGTGTGAGGTTATTGCAAATATTGTGTGAGTTAAGTGTGAAGGAAAAATTGTGTGAAATAGTGAGTTTCTTTTGAAGATTTGTGGAGATTTATATTTACTATTTTCATGAGGATTAGTTAGATCCTTGGTAGTGTGCCTAAATTAGTAGGGATAATGAGTTCCTTGGCTTCTTGCATAAAACTTTGTAATTTAGTATTTGCATATAGTGAGTGTATTTCTCATCATGGTTTTTTGCATTTTGGGTTTTGTACATAAATCTTGTGTTCATGTGTATGTGCTTTATGTGATGATTCACCCCCTCCCCCTTAGCACCCAATAGTATTTAATAGACTGCTCCATACCTACCTTGTCACCCTATACTGGCCAATTCGGGCTCAAATTTGAGTCAGTAATCAATTTTGAAATGAGAATTCTAATAATGTGCATGAAATCAAGGTTAGATCAATCATAAAAAGCATGGGAGTCTTAGATACTGAAATGGGGCCTAGCTAAGGACCAAAATTATAAATGGATATAATTTAGGACATTACATTTAGCCCCCACTTTAGTAGTAAGATGAACCTACTTCATACTCATGATAAAGTAGATCAAAGTAAAGAAGAGAGCTCTTATTAATGCAAAAGAGATGAGCAAAACACCAAGCCCCCAAGTGACTTAGGTCCACATCAGTCTAAAACCAATACAAAAGAAATATTTATAAGAGGAGAGGAAAAAGAAAAGACATGAACACACTAGCCTAGTAAGGTTAAACTTACTATGGGTTACGTGTAGAGAGAGAGAGAGAGAGAGAGAGAGAGAGAGAGAGAGAGAGATGATGGTCTAGCANTACTATGGGTTACGTGTAGAGAGAGAGAGAGAGAGAGAGAGAGAGAGAGAGAGAGAGAGTTGATGGTCTAGCAAGCTATGTTATGCTAGTCAACCCATCCCAAGGATAACCAAGCAAAGCATTGTATGCAAGGAATTACTTTTGAAACAAATAGTGCAATAGGATTTCTCCAAAGAAAGCATTGTCTTGAAAGGATTCTAATAAGAGAAAGAAGAAAAATGATTGCCCTAAAGAAAACATTATCTCCAAAGAAATCTTCTATAAGGAGATTACAAAGCAAAAGGCAGAGTTTGCTAACTTTGAAAAGGTGACTGTAAAATTTGTTTTTTGGTATTGCATAATGTTTAAGAAAGAGCTAAGTATATACCCCCACATTAAAGTGATTGCATACTATTACAGTTTTAGGTGACTCTACAACACCCCCTGAATCAAATGAAAGACCAAGATAACTTACATAAGAGAATGGAAAGACAATTGCATTAAGATGCAAGAATGATATTATTGATAATGGACATAACCTAAAATATACATAATGAGTTTGTTTATATAGGAAAGGCAATAAGAGATAATGATAAGGAGTGGATAAGTTATCACCCATTCAATGTGAAATCACATGTCCACCAAAGGTTAATCATCCTCCATTATGCAATGAAGTATGTGCAACATGTGGAAGATGATAATGTGATGTGCACTAAAGGTAGATCTCACACATAAAGTGGAATGTGATAACATCTATCACCACCTAAAGTGGAATTTCTCCTACACCATGTGCTAAAACAAGTGCAAAATCCTAGGTGTCTCGTATTAAAACTACAATGTAATTCATTATCTTAAGTAAATTTAAGTAAAGTATAATTAGAAATATTTAATTACACCAACACCATGATAAAGTTGACAAAAAGATCTTTTTGTCAAATCCCATTTGATGAATTTGACCTGTGTTAATTACACCAACACCATGATGAAATTGACAAAAAGATCTTTTTGTCAAATCTCGTTTGATTAATTTGGCCTTTGTTTGCCCAAGTTATGAGAAAAAAGAAAAAACACCCCCCTTGAGGCATATAAGAGGTTGAATTCAGGCCGGCTCCTAACAGCTAATATAGGTAGACCACAATGCATGGGAGGAAAAATTGTGGGCACTAGAAGAACGGGTCCCACAATTTACAAGCACCACAAAGATCAAATCGTGGTCCCCATGATGTAATCGTTCCCATAGAATCCGCTTAGCACCAAATAACCATGTGCCAGAGATGTCTATCGCTCACTCATCCCATACGTAAAACCCAAAATCAGCAACCACAGGTACCACACTATTATTGGGCTTCATAATAAATAGATGGGATGCCAATCTCAGCAGTCAATAACTTTTGCCACACCGAACAGAGCGGATCTGAGCACGCCCATAAATAGTACACTACCAAACCACTCTTCCACTGCTCATAACATTAATAAATCTACAGACCGCGTGCAAATATCACAAACATGAGGGAATAGGAGTGTTTTTTAATATAGATGGATGAGAAACCACGACTTTTGGGACTAATAAATCAACCCTGCAATGTAATTCGTAACTAATGAACTCAACCCAAGGTTAAAGACGGGTTCTCCTGAACCGATCACACAACCACAGAATATCAAACCGCAATCGGCATCCACCCACAAAGTCTGGACCAAACTACAAGATATTGACCACACAAAATGTGGGATTAATGTCTCATATCCTGTGCAACTCGCAAAGTGTAGGTTGAGCCAAGCAATGCGCTTCTAAGTGATACGAGCCCATGCAATAGCTGCACGGAGCACTTAACCGAATGCGTGCCCACAAACAAGGAGACTGGGCATCAAATGAAGTTGACCCAGCTACTATTGTTGAATTCAATAATGCCACACATGAGACTGTTGGACCTTTTTTATGAAAAAAATAAATAAAGTAGTATTATTTTTCAAAAGATTTGACAAATGTTTTGATATAAAATAGTCTGGTAATATAAAATTTATTTGCCCAAATCCAATAAAACTTGTCTGCATCTCATAAAATTCACCCGGAACAAAATTATGGCCCAGATATGAGGAAATTGCACAAATAATTCAGTAATAAAACCTTCTTAAGTCCCTTACAGGGCCAAATCTGACTACATAACATTGTAATTGTGAAGAAAATGAAATATGGCAGAAAACAATTTCTGCGATTTGCAAATTGGGGAGGGGCCAAATGGTCCTCCAACTAAAAAAAATATTGCCACAGAAACAACTTTATCCGAATATAGGCGCATCTATAGTCAAAATTCATTGGAATAACCTCCGGATGCAATGGTGATGCTCAAGTAGCCAAATTCTGCATCCACAATCAAATCAAGTCATGATTTCACATCTTGAGAAGGGGTCACACTTTGAGAGCTCTGATACTACATAAGAGTTTTAGGTGACTCTACAACGCCCCATGATCAAATCAAATACCAAGATAACTTCCACAAGAGAAAGACAAGACAATTGCATTAAGATGCAAGAATAATATTATTGATAATGGACATAATGAGCTTGCTTATATAGGAAAGGAAATAAGAGACAATGACATGAGGAGTAGGTAAGTTATCACCCATACAAGTTGGAATCACATGTCTACCAAAGGTGGATCATCCTCTATTATGCAATAAAGTATCTGCAACTTGTGGAGGATGATAATGTGATATGTGCACTAAAGGTGGATCTCACACATAAAGTGGAATGTGATAACAATATCACCACCTAAAGTGGAATTTCTCCTACACCATGTGCTAAATAGGTGCAAACTCCTAGGTGTCTTGTATGCAAACTACAATACAATGCATTATCTTAAGGAATCTTAAGTAAAGTGTAATTAGTAATATTTAATTACACCAACGCATACGCCCTAAAAGAAGCAATGGCTTTAAGGTAGTATACATGCATATGCAAGACAAGAACATTTCAACTATGATATGCCCCTCAAAAAGGAAAAATCAATGGAATAACACATGGCAAAAAGAGCACAAGGGGATATACTAACTTTGGGGTTGATATGCATATGCAATAACTTTTGTATATTAAGAATAATAATATTCAATTGACCTCATTCCCCAAAGGTAGTAGAACTATGAGCACAATGGAAGAAGAGCACATACGATATATGAACAAAATTCTTTTTGCATCAACAGTACGAAGACCAAAAAGATAGATGATTGCTACTGCTTTGTATTGTCCCCAAGTAAACAACGCAAAGGCACAATTATAATAATAGCACATGCACGATGTAACATATATATGACATATAGAAGAATTGAGATACAAATAGAGGGATGTTATGATGGGTTTCCTTTATCACCTTGTGATAACAAAGCAACAAGGGTTGTATAAATAAATATAAAATAAAAACACATATCAAACAACACATTACGGGGGAAGTACATTACAAGAAACCAAACATTCAAAAAAATCTATTGTACAAGAGAAGTGTTAGAAACATTGAGAGGGGGTGGGGGTGAATCAGTTTTTGTCTATTAATTACTTTTCAACAACTTAAGCATAAATCAAACATACATAGAATGAGGCTTAATATAACAACTCATAACACATGATATGATTACGGGGAAACCTTGATCAGAGGAAAACCCCGGTGGGAATTAGTACCCACAAATATTGTACTAAGTATAATGAACTTGTGAGAGTTCCTTTGCCCTGTTAAAAGCAGTCTTTACAATATGAGTACAATGACCTGGTTAAAGGTCGGACCCTGTTAAGAGTCTTTTACAAAACCCTATTAGAGGTATATGGCTCACTGCCCAATAAGATGAAGGCAACAACCTTCTGAAAGATGATATGCACTATATCAAAATGAATTGCTGTGATGACACTGTTGTCTGATTAGAAACACTAAGAGGGGGGGTTGAATCAGTGTTTGTCTATTAATTGCTTTTCAGCAACTTAAGCATAAATCAAACATACATAGAATGAAGCTTAACATAACAACTCATAACACATGATATGATTACAGGGAAACCTTGATCAGAGGAAAACCCCGGTGGGAATTAGTACCCAC
>MU227912.1:1987895-2008262 GCA_018584345.1 Thuja plicata
CAAGAAATCACACATGCAACTCTCTGCTTCTGTATTCAGCCTTTTCTGCTAGATCATGCCAAACAGTAAATCAACTATGCAAACCTCTTGCATACACATCCACTTCACATTCAGCAGCACACCTCTTACATACTAAATGAATAACCCCTTGAGGTTATCATATACCTCTTTGTTTAGGTCAGATAAATATTTTTTCGCTTAAACTAGATCGTAGGTCTTAGGTTAGGTCAGATCCAACAGATTATTCCATCTTTGCATTACATTTACTTCTCCAAAGCAGTCTCTAATTAAATCTTGAAACCATGCATTAATTACGGTTACCCATACATTAAATGATGTGGATCAATCTTTAATTAACATTACATATCCCAATAAAATTAACTAAGTCGACCAGAGATCTCAAATCTCATCATTAATCCAATTATTGTAAGTCGGCCAACATCACTGTTTCCACTCGGCAATTTCAATGGTGCTTGGCATTGAACAACTTTGCTCGTCATGAACAACTTTGCTCGGCACAAGCCAAAACTTGCTCGACACAGAACAGCCAGAAAAACTATCTTTGAAAGATAAACAACTAATTACTTTGCCAGAGTGCCAACTGATCAAGTTTCATCAACAATAGATATGGTACTCAAACAGATAACAATAGTCTCACCAGTTAAGGTTTGACAGCAATGACAAAATAACAATTGCTTGCATTGTCACTTTCCAACACTATTGTGTTATGAATATTATTAAAAGGATTGTTCTCTATATATTAATATAGATTTAGTTGCTGATGTAGGTTTGTTATTGTTAATTAATACGAATTCAAATTTTGATTATGTTAAGGTTTTTTTTTATGTAAATAGTGTACCAAAATATTTAGATATTTGTTTAATAAGAATGTTTTAATGTTCTTTTTGTTAATAACAATTAGAAATTTTAATTGTAGTAATTAGAAGTTATATTTGATTGGTTAGGAGATTATCCTCTTAAATTAGTTAGAGGTTATATTTTATTAAGAATTATATTTTGTTTGGATTAGGAAATAGATCTATATTTTATTATATAAGAATTGTATTGTACTAAGGTATATATTAACGAGTTCATTCAATCATGAAATGTGTTTAACATAATAGGATTAGATTATGTACCTTATTAATGTTAAGAGTTAAATGTTTGTCTTGTGGTATCAAGTATATGATCACGTCTTATTTCTATGATGAATATATGTTTATTAAAAAGATTAGTTATATTTAGTTGATTGGTTAGTAATTAAGGAGTGATTATTTTATTATGTAATAATATATATGTTGGAACATCTCTTTGAGGCATCATGTCAATTATTTTTGTGGTTGTTATGTGCTTGTACTAGTCGCATTCCATGAGACTCGTCTTTTTGAGGCGTCTTGTCAAACAATTCATGCGCTTTGTTTCCACTACCACTTTTTGCATACATATCTTGCTAAAGATTATGATAATAGGGGGAACAATAACTCCACCATGCATATGCTTGGATGGATGTCCATACCTATTTAAAAGCTCTCATCTTTATCACAGGCGTGCGTTGCAATTTGCTTGAGAGTTCCTAAAACCTTTAGAAACAAATGGGTTTTATATGTGATTTGCAAAATAGCTGCCAAGAATCCATAGTAAAGCCCAATTTGGATCTATTTGTTCAGTGCTCCTACTAATGTAGTGCCAAAGTTTCATGTTCTCAGGTATCCTTTTGTGTTTCTCAAATTGGTTTTGTATTTTCGATAGGAATCTAATGACTATTTTGGCTGATGAAGGTCAGTTTCTAATCTTTTGTCAAAGCTAATTAATGCCAAGAATACCATGGAGATCGGTGTGTATACTGGTTACTCACTTCTTAGCACTTCTCTTTCCTTTCATGATGACGGAAAGGTACATAATAGGGCATTCAACTGTTGTTTAATGACAAAGAAATGAAATGTATTAAATAGTTTTCCTACTTACAGTTTAGTGTTTTTTGTTGCAGTTTATAGCAATGGACATAAACAGGGAGAAGTATGAGTTGGGTTTGTCTGTAATTTAAAAACCAGGGGTTCCCCCACCCTGCATTTTCTTGATCAAATTTTGGAAAATGTAAGCTTAGATCTCATCTCTATTTAACTAGAACTGAAAATTTGTTCAAAATGTGGCTATGTTTTTGTGGGTAGATTGTGAATCTAAAGCCATGGGTGTGATATTGCAAAAGGAAATGCATGGCTCTTTTGATTTCATATTTTTGGATGTAGACAAAGATAATTATCCAGATTTCTTCAATTCATGAAATTTTTGGCTTCTCATCAAACATATCATTTTATCTACTACAAGGTGACACTTTTTTATCAAGAAGAGAAAATAAAGAAGAATTATAGCTACAAGCAAAATATATTTTTATGTGTACGACACTAATGTAACTTTAAATCATCCAAAATGGATGCTAATATGTACAAGACTACCTTCTAGAATGATACATGTTTGTAGATTGGCACTTTTATATATCTTTATTGTATTATGTAAAACTTCATTTATGCTTTCAAATCAAACACCTATCGGCGTATCCCTTGAACCTCCTTTGGGTGCAAGTGCTAGTTATTGCATTTTCACAAGTTACCTTTGGGTCTAGATTTGAAAGTAGTTGTGATGCTTATTGATTAATTATATTATTTTAAAAGGACCTTTTGGGATGTAAATAGGTCCTCTCTACTTTGTGGAGTGGACTGCATTGAGTATTTCTATTCAAGGTGGCCAACTTGATATCAATAATGCATATTTTTCTGTAGCCAACCTTGTTGGTGTTTCTGATAGACAAATCACTATATATTTTGATAGAAAATAATGATAATGATATGTTATTGAATGGGAATAACTATGATTTTTTGGGACTTAAATGTGAAGGAAAGATTGTGTGAACAAAGAAGAACTGAGAATTTGTTTTAAGGATCAAATTGGAAGGTCATTACTATTGATCAGAAGTTTTAGTTATATCTTTGTTGAATCAATCTGGGATAATATTGTTAAAATTTTAATAGTATTAATTTACCTCCCTCTTAGGACCATATTGTGTTCAATAATTGGTATCTAAGCAAGTTTCCTCTAGGTTAAGCTTAACCACTTGAGGTATATTTGGAATGGTTGGTCAACAGAGTAATAAGGTACCTTTGTTTGATGGAGTAAACTACACCTTTTGGAAGGAGAGGATGGGGTCTCATTTGGATTCTTTTCCATATGGATTTCTTGATGCAATTAGAAAGTTTTATGATCCTATTGTAGTAAGTACTCTTACTACTCTCAAAGAAATCAAGGCATACAAGAACAATTCTAAGGAAAGAAATACAATTATCAATAATTTGGGTGATTTAGAATTATTAAAAGTTATGGTTTCAAATTCACATTTGATGTATAGGAAAATCTTGCTAGTATTTATGAAGGAGATAATACTATCACGCAAATCAAGCTGCAAAATCTAAAACACAAATTTGAAACCTTGATTATGTTCAAACAAGGGAACATTGAAGGATACTTTCATTGAGTAAATAGAGTTGTCAACTCCATCAGAGGATCCAGAGGAGTGCTTGAAGACAATAAGGTAGTTTTAAAGGTGATGAGGACAATAAAAAAAAAATATTAAACCATGTTGATTTCTATACAACAACATTGAGATATGGACAAGTATACTTTGGAGGAACTATATGGTGTTTTCACTACATTCAAGGTATTTGAACATGAGGTGAACCATTGTGAAAAGAAAGATGCTACTTTCAAGGATACTAAAAACATGAGAAGGTTTTGATTCATATGAAGAAGCAAGATTTGTTAGAAAGCTAAAGAAATGATCAAGTGAATACAAAGGTAAGTTTCCCTTCAGATGTTTTAACAATGGAAGATTAGGACACTAAGCTGCTAAATTACCTCTTAGATAAGATAGGAAGAATCTTGATGTTAATGAAAAAAATGAAGTTCATATAAATCTAGCCAACATGGTAGAAAGGATGAGAGAGATAAAAATTCTTTCACAATGGAATCTCATTCATCACAAGATGAAGAGAGAAATGATTTAAATGATGAGGTTTTACTCTTTTCCATTAAGAATAAGTACAATGTTAGATCTAAAGAATGGGATACTACTCTCCATACAATATGTAGAACTTGGATCATTGATTCTAGCTTCTCAAATCAAATGACCAAAGATAGAAAGGTATTGTCCACCTGGAAAACTCTAATGGAGGGTCAATTTCATTTTCTAACAAAGTTTCAACACCTATTTATGGTAAGAGAACTATTTAAATTGATAATAATAATAAAGTTATTGATGTTTATTATGTGAAAGGATGGAGGAAAAGCCTTTTGAGTGTCAATTAACTATGTAATAGAGGTTTTCAAGTCATTTTTCTTAGAGAAAGGTGTGAAATTAGAAATGGGTTTGGGAAACTTATTGCAAAAGGGATGAGAAATGGAAATATTTACTTTTTCAAAAAATGGAGGAAATTGCTCCTTGGCACTATTTATTAAATGTTGGCTTTGGCACAAAAGGATGGGATATATTAACTTTGACAATCTAGTGAAGATTAGTTTATATAATGTTGTAAGAGACATGCCAAGAGTTACCAGACCCGCTAATACTATGTGCAAAGAATTTTAGATTGGAAAGAAAACCCAAAAACATATTCATAAACAAAGAGTACTCAACCACAAGATCTTTGGAGTTGATAAACATAGATCTATGTAGACCAACTATAATATGAGCTCTAAATGGGAAAGATACTTCATTTTACTTATTGATGATTACACTAAAATGTCATGGGTAATATTTTTGAAAGAGAAATTTGAGGCCTTAGATTTTAAAAATCTAAAATCTTGGTTGATTTGTGAGAGATGGGATTATAAGATAATTATTTGTACAAAGGAATCCTTAACTTAATGGAGTTGTTGAAATGGAAAGAATAATTTTGAAAGATGTCAATGTGCCAAATGTCTACTCTAGGAAGGTAGTACACACTACAATTTATTTTCTCAACAAAATGTAAATCAGAGTAAATCATACAAAGACCGCTTGTGAGCTATGGTTTGGAAAGGAACCCACTATTAAATATTTCATAAAGTTTGGGAGAAAAATGTTACATAAAAAGGTAATCTAGGAAAGTTTGATGCAAGATCAAATGAAGGTTTTTTATTGGGATACTCTACAACAATCAAGGCTTACCAGTGTTGTAATTTCGAGATAAAGAAAATGGTAGAAAGTGAAAATGTCAAGGTAAATGAAACATGGAATTAGACTACTTTTGAGCCAGAGATTGAATTAGAATAATTTCTTGTTACACTGATAGAATAAATAAATACTCCATAATAGAATGATAAAGACTCAGAGAATGAAGAAAAATAACCAGAACAAACTCTAAAGACACCTGTTAGGTATGTTTAGAGAGATCATTCAAAAGAGAAGATCATTGGACATAAGAATAAAGGTGTTCATACAAGAAAAAGGTTAGCCAAAATAGGTGAATACTCAAATAGCTATTTTCTCTATGAAATAGAACCAAAAAATTATGCAAAAGCTAGTAAGAATGAAAGTTGGATAAAATCCATGAAAGAAGAACTAGATCAGATACAGAAGAACCAAACATGGGAATTAGTATCTAGACTAATGGTAAAAAATGTAATTGGAATAAAGTGGATTTTCAGGAACAAGATAAATGAAGATGGACAAGTTACCAGAAACAAAGAAAGTTTGGCATGCAAAGGTTATACTTAAGTTGAAGAAATATATTTTGAAGAAATATTTTCTCTGGTGGTTATAATGGAAGCTATTAGGATGTTTTTGGGTTTTGTGCATACAAAAACTTCAAGGTTTATCAAATGTATGTTAAATATATTATAAATGGGGTACTTAAAGAGGAAGTCTACATTGAGAAACCAGATGGCTTTAAACTTAAAAGATCCAAACATGGTTTGTAGACTGAAGAAAGCATTGTATGGTCTCAAACAAGCTCCTAGGCTCTAGTATGCCAGGTTGGATAAGTATTTACTGCAACAACAATAGGAGGATGGAATTTTCATCTCTCAAACCAAGCACATCAAAGAGCTACTAAATAAATTTGGAATGAAATAATCAAAACTGGTAGCAACACCAAAATCTACTAGATGTAAGCTAAGAAAATATGATGAGTCTCCAGAAGTTGATTAGAAATTGTATAGATATATGACTGTTGGATTGTTATATTTGATTACTTCAAGACCATATATTATGCATGATGTTTATCTAGCTACCATCTATCAAGATACTCTAAGGGAATCTCGTGAAGTGGCAACAAAATGGATATTCATATATTTGAAAGGTACTCTACATTTTGGGCTATGGTACATAAAAGATGGTGATTTCTCTAGAAAATATTTTACAGGTGTTGATTGGGTAGGATGTGTAGATGATAGGAGAAGTAATAATGGTGGAGCATCATTTTTAGGAGATAGGTTGGTCTCCAGGATGAGAAAAAAATAATATTTAGTCTCTCTATCCAAAGTAGAAGAAAAATATATTGCAACATATTGTTGTACTAAAATAAATTGGATGAAGTAGACTCTTAATGATGTAGAGGTATTCTTTGATGAGGAAATTATGATAAAATGTGATAACACAAGTACCATTAGCATCTTCAAGAATTTAGTAATGCATTCCAGAACAAAACACATTTCTATCTGATATTACTTCTTGAGGGAGAAAGTTGTTGAGAAGGAGATAAAATTGGAAATATGCTTATCAAGGAATAGATTATAGAGATTTTTACTAAAGCTCTAGCTAAGGATACTTTTGAGTATCTTAGGTAGAAATTTGGGTTTATTACCCCTCCTTTTTCAAGCTAGATGCATAAAAGATATGCATTTTCTAGGGGAAAACAATTCCTCATCATTTATCTCCTAGATTGATGTTATGGTTGCTCTCAAGGGGAGAAATGATAGTAGGATGAATTGTAGAGAGGATTTTTCCTCAAGTAGAGACAAAAATCATCATTATTTTATACTTAATCAAAAGAGAAGGTCTACACTTTTTCCTTGATGTCAAAGTGGGACAATGAAATTGAGAAAGATAAGTTGTTTCAAAGAGTTCGTTGGTGTTATCATCAATGACAAAGGGGGATATTTTTAGCATAGAAATTTGTGCTTTCATTAATTTCAAGCATCTCTGGTGTGGTATTAATATTTTTCTGCAAAGGATTTAGATTCCAAGGTTATTATTGTTGAAGAAGATTTGTAAAGAAGATTAAGAAAGTTACTAAGGCTATGATATTGGTTGATGAAGAAGATGTGAAAAGGGACTTGCTAAGGTTATGATTGATGAAGCATATTTGAAAAGAGGTCTAAGGAAGTTACTGAGGTTATGACACTGATTGAGGGAGAAGATTTGATTCCAGAAGAATGGAATATACAAAATTGGAAAGAGTATTTGAAGATCTTATTAAAGAATGTATTGAAATGATAGATGCTTGTGGATCTAGACTCAATGATTGATTCCTATAAATATTCTAGTATCATATGGATAGGTTCCTAAACTAATTATTTGACAAAGATTTGATGTGTTGTTTGGCTGACAATAAGTTTGACTATTAGGCTGGTTTGGATAGGCTTGGAGAATGAATTTCACTACTCTGTAGAGGAATTTTAGGGTATCTGGTTTGATAGAATTGATTAGATGATTTTTCTAATGTTTCAGTTCATATATCTCTTGTTGGTTTTCTTTGCAGGTGTAGATTTGTTGTCAATTTGTTATTTTGTTGTTTGTGTTGGCTTTTGGTCAACTCAACTATTTGTAGTGACTTCATTCATGCTAGTTGGATTTGGATATAGGTTAAGGGGAGAGATGAGATGATTAAGATTCATTTATATGGTGTGGCATGATTTGGATGGTGTTTCATGCATTGGAGAATGTTTTGGGGAATGTTTTGGGGCTAACCAGTAACATGTGAATAACTTATTTTTAATGCATTTTCACATGTTAGCTTTAGGACCGGCTTTGGAAGTAGTTGCAATGCTAGTGGATTAATTATATTATTTTAAAAAAAATATCTTTTGGAATGTAGTTAGGTCCTCTCTACTTTATAGAGTGGACTACATTAAGTATTTATATTCAAGGTGGCTAACTTTGTATTAATAATGCCTATTTTTTATGGCTAGCATTGTTGACGTTTATGATGGACAAATCACTATATATTTTTATTGAAAAGAATGAGAATTATATTAGAGTGAGAAAGAATAATGTCAAAGTTTGTAAGACTTAAATGTGAAGGCAAGATTTTGCGAACAATGCAAAACTAAGAAGTTATTTGAAGGATCAAAATGGAAAGTCATTACTATTGATCAAAAGTTTTATTTATATCTTTGATGAATCGATATGGGATAGATTATTAAAACTTTAAGTATATTGATTCACCTCCCTCTCAACATCAGACTATGTTCAACTCAAGTAGGATCAATAAGCACTCCTCAAGAGAACTTAGCATTAATTTTTATAGAAATGTAAAGAGGATCATCATGTTCTTTAATAGCCTCCTTAGGATCAAATGTAATGCAAGGTTCAGTTTTAGGCTTAGGTTTGGGTTTGGATTGGTCAATGATATTAAAAAAATTATTGGTTGCACTACATGTAGCATCAACATTTATGGGATTAGGGTTACTAGGTGCAACAAAATTAATGGAAGAAGGCAATGAATTGGTTTGCTCAAAGGTGTTGGTAGAATGAGAAGGTAAAGGAATGGTATAGATTGCCAGTTTTGGTTAGGAGGTGAAATGGATTTGTTTCCTCTTTTTATTCACACCCTCAATGGTTATAGTATTATTATCTATGAAGTCTTGGATAAATATGTTTGAAACAATAACACTTCCCAATATCATGGATAGGTTGACAATGGTATTGGCAAAATGTTTTGGCATCATATGAGGTTGGCATAGATTTGGAAGTGTCAATAGATTTGATGGGATGAATTTTTAAAATATTAGCATTAATCAACTTCAACATAAAATTATGCAAATTTTTAGAATGAGATGTAAAAGCACAAGATGGTTCAAAAATAAATGACAAAGGAGCCACACGTGATGTTGTATCTGCCACTTGTGCATCAAAATTGTTGGGATAATTATTGATCTTGATGAAACATTTTTTGGATTTTATAAATTTTGATAAGATTGATAAGAGGTGTCATTCTTATCAAGCAGAGCCATTGGATTCAATGACTTAAACATACTCACTTGAAGTTGATAATTATAAAGCACTATACATAATTGGCTAAAAGAGGTAAACTCAAAAAAAAACTATCTCTAATTTCATTTACAAATTATAAATGAAAATTACATAAACATCCATATTAGGCACAAGACAACAAATTTGAGCATGAAAATGTTTGAATCTACCAATAAATTCAGTCACTTTTCCTTGACAGCTTACAACAAATCAATTTTTTAAAAGAAATTTGAGGGCCAATATTATTTTGAAATTGTTGAATGAAAGAATTAGAATTTTTTTTGAAATGAATCAATAGAATAGAGGGGTAAGGAACAAAACAATTCTAAGGTCTTAGTTCTAAATGTCCTAGTAAACAATTTAGCCATAACTCTATGAACATTTGAGAAGTCACTACACAAGGTTTGAAATGTTCACACATGATTCAAGGGATCACCTTTTCCATTGTATGTCTCTGGTAGATTTATTTCTATGCGTTGAAGGATAATTGCATGAATGAAGTCATGGGATAAGAGGCTAACAATGTCATAAGTAGGGATGTTATATTTGGATTGAATTATGGAAGTGAGTTATTGTTGCAAAGATGAAACACTTTGGGAAAGGTTGTTAATGGTTGTTTCATCGGATATATTGGTATTGGACATGTTGGATAATGAAGGTTATGAAATTATATTGGAAATAGATGGAGAATTGGAATATGATAATGGAACATTGTGGAAAGTAGGTGTAGATGATTGTTGGGAAATGCATGGAACATTCACAGGAGGAGGAATGTTAGGATTAGGAATTCCTCTAAGACTAATATGTGTAGGATTGATGTTTTGGATAGATGTATCCATAATAGGTGGATTATAATTAGACACATTAGGAAAGGATGTTGTAATAGGAGTGAAATTCTCAACATTGGTATTAGAATTAGAAATATTAAGGGCTTCAATACGATATTTCATAAACATGAGATTACTATCGATGATTTGAGATACTCCATGGAATAAATCAAGGTCTATTTCATCATTTTAAACTATCCTTCTCAACTCTTCAATCAAGGGAATAGCCTCACTATCAAAATATTCTTGACCTATCCAATATTCAAGATTTTCGAAATCATGGACAAGCTTTTCCACTTGGCTAGGAGACACTCTTTTTATGGAGTCATTATCATCATGAAAATTATGAGGAGAGTGATTTTAATAATTTTAGGTATGTCATTTGTAGGCATAGAGGTATCACCCACATTCCCATGGAGAACATTAGTTGACTCAACATATACACATTTGAAGGAACCCATAATTCTATAACTTCTTCTTATGAGGATGTTATATGTAGGACTGAAGGTCATGAAACTTATACACAAAGTAAGTAAAGAAGAGAATGTCTAAACAATACAAAGTACTGATAATTTGGTGATTGAAATATTGCATGGAACTAAGATCTAACATGCAAGAATAAAACATGAATCAATTTGATACAAAACAAAACTTAGTACGAATTACAAATTTGATCCATAATTGCATATATAACAAAATGAATTGCATGTAAATAAAAAATAGTCATCAAAATCATAATAAATATATTCATACAAACTATATCTAGAAACCAAATTATAATTAGTATGTAAGGATATTGAGTTCACCAAAATGTAATGAATGAAAATGGAAATGAGGGGATTGACTAGGATGAATGGACAAACTAGGAAGATGGCCACTATGTTTTGAAACACATTTGAAGGAAGATGATCTATTGGGATAAAGGAGTCTCAATTTATAAGGGGGTTTAGTGTTCCTTATTCTTACGGAAGATGACTATGCAAAATAGGAATATAAATGTAAGATCTTAGGCAATAATAGAAAGAAAGATGAAATTATATATATGTAGGCAGATAGAAAACTATAAATCTAATTTTAGACTAGACCCAAGAATCCAAGACAATGACTGATCTATGATCCAATTTTTTGTCTAAAAAGGTAGTTTATTGGTAACCAAGAGGTTTAGGGGCAAGTCTACTTGCCTTTGACCCTACAACTTTTGATGAAAATATTTTCAAACTATAGCTCTTAGTTAGGCCTTTCTATAGACTCTTCCATAGATGCACCACCTATCATCTGCACACAAAAAATAGGAAAATGTTTGTGGAAATGGGATTTCCTAAGTCAAACCCATGATGAGGAATCAACCTTGAAATCAAAATAGAAATTCTTGAAATGGAAGCATGTTTTTTTTATGTAGAAGATGTTTGTACCTCCAGAAAACCTTCATGGTGTTGAATTTCCCATGAATATGATTGAAAGTATTCTTTATGTTGTCTTGAACTTGGATCTAGGATAGTAATAACATTATTTCCTTCACATGTTCTTAGATCTAGTCATTATTCCTTGTCTTCCATGATTTATGCTTGATGAATCTGAGCTTGATTGATTTAAATGCCTTGATTTATCCTTGAATTTTTATTTCTTGCTTCTATGTGATTAGAGATCAAGTGCTTGGAGATGATTACTAAAATAAGTGAGATATATTTGATTGTGTACCTTACCTATCCATTTTGAGGATTAAAATGTGGAGGCCTATGAGGTTTTAAGGATCCTACAAAAATCAGAAGACTGTTACACCTTTCAAATTTGGGCCCATTTTTCAGGGTGTAGGATAACTCCTAGGTCAAGGGAAAGTGGAATCTCTCCATACCTACCAAAATTCCCTATATTCAACTATTGAGGCTTGTATTTGGGTCGAGGATCAATTTTGAAATGAGAATTATGAAAATATGTTGGAAATCGAGGCTGGATCAAGTATAATATGCATGGAAGCCTTGGACTGAAATGGGGCCTAGCTAAGGATCAAAATTGTATATTAATAAAATTTAGGACACTACATCTCTAAAAGAAACACTTCTACTATATATCACCTTTTGTTCAATAGGGTCCCAAAGCTTATATTCTTTCACACTATGACTATATCCAATGAAGATATATTTCATAACCTTGTTCTCCAACTTTGTTCACTTCTCCTTTAACACATGCATATGCCTCACAACTAAAAACTCTAAGATACCTCAATGAAGGCCTATAACTCAACCATTCCTCCTTGTGTGTTTTATCAACAAAAGTTAATGTAGGAGACCTATTACTCATTTAGCAAGTAGTGACAACAACTTCAACCCAAAACCTTTTTTCTAGGAAAGCACCACTCAACACACTCCTAGTCTTAGCCATCAACATTGTGTTCATCTCTTTTACAACTTTATTCTTCTATAGATAATACACAATTGTCTTCAACTTATGAATTCCACAATATTTATAAAATCTATCAAAAAAATTAGAGAAAATTCACCACCATTGTCAGTTCTCAAACATTTTTCCCTCCCAGTCTCCAACTTGACCATTGCTTTAAATTCTTTAAATTGTTTGAAAACAACTAATCTACACTTTATAAAATATACCCATGTCCTTGTGATATACTCATCAATAAATGAAACATAATGTGGATTTTTCAATGGAAGGAACATTTACTAGACTAAACACATTAGAATGAATACGATCTGACACACCATAATATTTAAGAGAACCTGAGTAAAACTAAATATTGTTTTGTTTTCTATACATTTAATGCTCATGGAAATCAAAATCAAGATTACATTAATTCAAACCTTCAACAAAGTTTTTATTTTTCAAGGTCCTCAAACCCTTCTCTCCAATGTGGTCAAGTCTCTGGTGCCATAACATAGTCTTAACTACATATAACTTTGAATTAGAATAAAAAGCATATTTAGGTACCCAAAATACATTACCATTTACTAAAGGTAAAACTATCACCTCTTCTGACAAGTATCCACAAATTTGGTCTTCATATGAGTACTATTATACTCATCAGTGTTTGCATCTATCTTATACACTGTGCCAATTCTAACACCTCTTGAAATCACCACAACACCTCTCATAATTTTGAATCCTTCATCAGAAAATAATACCTTTGTACATGAATATATAAGTTTTCTCACATATTACAAACTTCGTCATAGACCAGGGAGATCCATCACACCATTAATCTTTCTTTTTCTACCTCTAGAAAACATGATTCTAAATTTACTACAACCAATAATATTTAAATGAGAATTATCACCCAAGTACACTTTACCTTCATCAAATTCTCCATATTCAAAAAACTAATTTTCATTAGAGTTCATTGAAAATATGCAAATAAGTCAATTAAACATTCATCATCGCATGCATGAGTGGCTGAATCTCCAATGAATGAATGACTATCTTCCTTCTCAGACTTAGAATTATAATCAAGTTTCTTCTTTTTTTCTCTTTTATCTTCTTTTCAATCCTTACGAAGATGTCCAGGCTTACCACAAATCCAAAAACTAATTTTGGACTTTCTAGGAGATTTGGATCTCCGTCTAGATTTGGATTTATTTTGTTTCTCATTACTCTTTATTTTTTCCTTAGGTCTTCCAAACACAATTAGGGATTCCTTGGGATTGATGGATACCTTCCTCCTCATCTCTTAAAAGAGAAAATAATCCACCACATATTTAGTCCTCAAAATAATAGAAGTATTGTCAATGTCCATAACAAGAGAATCCCATGAATTGGGAAAACAACAAAGAAAGATCTGACATTTCTCCTCCTCATCCATCTTGACACCAACTAATTCCAATTGAGCTACCAATATATTGAATACTTTTGGGTGGTCTGTAATTTTTCCATCCTCCTCTATTATCAAGGAATATAGTTCTTCCTAAATAAAATCTTATTTACTAAAGGTTTGGCTTGGTACATCTCACCAAGATTCTGCCACAACTTATTTGTAAAGGACTCTTCATAAACATTGATTAAAATAGATTATGTGAGCCACAATATAATTAAAACCTTGGCTTTATGGTCCATAATAACATATTTAACAACCTCATATAGATCTGTAGGTATCATGACATTCTCATCAACAAGATCTCATAGATCTCAAACTATTAGTATATTCTCCATCTTCAACTTCCACATTTCAAAAAAAATATCTTGAAAAACTACTAACTTTCCATCTAAAAATTATCGCAACAAGATCACAAAGACCCTTCTATACAGGATCCCATTCAAACCTTGATTAGTTCCAAAAACCCAACAACCCACAACTAAAACTAAAGGTGATCAGACTCTAATACCATATGTAAGGAAGTTAAGTAGCAGAACAACTTCCTACACTAGCCTTAAGGATAATGTAGAAAAATTTGTAGATATTTAAAATAGTTACATAAACTTAACATTAATAACATGCATACTACAACATAATGATCTATGTGGGGAAAACCCTTTTGTACCATCCTCAATTGTAAGCACTTATAATTAGATGCTCAATTATGCCCCATTTTCGTGTTCTTGATATTTCATGTTCGTTATGCCCAATCCAACTCCATATCGCCTATATTTTTATCTCTCTTTACTCCTTCCCAGTTTCCAATTTTAATTTAATCCATTTTTGGTGTGAAGAGTATGTGTTAGGAATCCTCTTCTTAGGAATAGGGTGCCTTGGGTGTCCTCTTCCTCGATGTTTTGCATACATTTTGGATTAGAGGCTTGTCTTATTGATTTAGCGGGATTTCTAAATTCTTCTCGGGCTAATTTAAGTTTTGATCTCTAAAATGTTGTGAGAGGTATAAAAGCAACATGTCTATCCTCTTTTTGATGAACCGTGATTAATATTCCAAGTGTTGTCCTATAATTTTGCATCCAAGCATTCAATATAAAAACTTCAAGAATTTTTAAGCATCCAAAGAATCTTTGAGGGAAATATTCTCCATCTTAGAAGGATTATATCCCATGATGGCCAAGTAGAGGAGACCTCAATCAAGAAAGAAGATCTCTTTTCCATCCACATCCATCCATCCATTCTTCAAGGCAAGGAGAAATAAAGTATAACAACATTAAATATATTTGAGGAGTATTCGCAGATCTACACATTTTTGAAAGGTATCCTTGATTATTATTTACATTTCAAGATCAAAATGCAACATACAATTAGATTCAATAAACACAGAAGATAGACATCATGATCTCAATATCGATTTATGGAGGTATATGCATTTACAAAGTAGACCTAATAGTTACTTTAAATTTACATACTTTCCTTTCATGAAATTTCATTTTTATTTCAAGGTTTATTCTTCAAGGGGGTTTGACTAAGGCAACCCCCTTTCTACCCAATATTTCCCCTATTTTTATGTATGGAATAATGAGTGGCGTTCACATTGTTTTGGATCCAACAAGTACATGACCTGATGAACTGTTTGCAACTGAGTTCAGTCAAAAGCATTGGGAATAAGGCACCTTAGTCACCATCTTCCTAGGAACAAGATTCCCTTGGAACCCTCTTCCCTAGAAAAAGCCCCAAATTGAAATCATATGTCTTTGGTGTTATATGGTTTCTATTTTTGGTACCCATATGAGTCTATCTATTTTTTTTTAGTTTGTATATTATGAAACTTTTCATTTTTTCTTATTTATCTTCTATCTTGCATTATTCAATCATATTTCCTAAATCAATTCTCACATTTATAGAATAATTAAGGATCATTGCACTTTCCTACTGCTCAAGTCCTACTTGGGCCTATTGGGTCATCTTCCTTCAAATTGTGCAATAAAAAAATTGGTTGTTGCACTAGAGAACCACTCTAGAACCCCTTTTTTTCCTTAACCATTACTTTTCTTCATTATACATTTTCGTGAGCCCAAGATATGACATTTCCACTTTTTATTTATGGTTAGATGTGTTATTCATTATGTTTTATGTGCAATTATGTGCCTTAATTATATTTATATTGCATAAGCTTGGTGAGTGTTTGTGTATTACTTTCTCTGCATTTGTTAAACATATCTCTCTTTCTTTTCCTTGTGCATGAGTGGCATAACATTGAGTCGTATATATAGCGTTTTGATTAGGAGAATTCGTAGACTTATGGGTTCTTTTGATCCCGAGTCCTTTATGTTTCCTAAGAATGTTGATGAAACAAACATGCCTACTAATGAAATTCCTACTATGCAATAGGAAATGGGGAGAGCAATGAAACATAAAACATACGAAGTGAATTACTTCCCCATTTCATGAATTCCACATTAGGAAGGAAGACTATCTCCAATTGAACCAAGCATTAATTGGAAATGTGGTCTATCCTTCACTAAATAATGTAATTAAAAGGAAATGAGAATGATTATGGAATTTAATTTATCTATTAGAAAATAATCTAAAATGTTGAATAAAACAAACTAATAAAAACTGATATTGAGTTGAAACTGACGGAAATAGAAATCAAAAGACGAAAGTTACCTATACCAAAAATTTAAATAAAAAATAGTAGGGACAGGGTGAAAGGTGATCTATACCCAAGGGATAGGGTGAAATTTGATCTATACCCAACACTTTTGGATGAAATTTTCACAAAATCTGCAACTTTTACTATACTGCCCAAAAAATATTGGATAGCTCTGTAACTTGTTCCTTGCATAAACCCTAATGAACGAATGTAGAAATCGCTCAAATTTATGAAGATTATTGAATGTAATTGGAATCAAAATATTTGACCTTAGGATTTGATGTAGGATCAAGGATTCCCTCACAAATGTATAGATCTATGATTTCCACTCCAAGATATAGAATGTAGATATGCTTGATAACCACTTGCAAAAAAGGGGACAGAGAAGGAAGGATGAATGAATATGCTTGCTTGATTGATAATTCCTCTACTTTGTCATCATGGGGGAGAAAATTGCATCAATTAGAGAATATTTCCTTTGGTTTGATGGATCTTTAAGAAATCTAGACTTGGAGATCTTGAATTGGATGCTTCCCTTCAAATCTTGAATCCAAATCCTCAACTGCTCTTGATTGCTTTAAATCTTTATCACTTGATTGCCAAAATGCTTGCACCTAATTATCTTATGTAAATTATGATAAAGGGGGTCCTTTTATGCTTTAATCCCTCATCTCAAGATTCAAATTTGATCAAGACCGACCAAAATTGAAACCTTGGAAGAAGACCTTCATATCGGGCTCCAAGAAAAATTTGGCTCAAAAACCTTGGGGATAGGTCATCATTGGTGTTGTGTCCCAGGGAAATATCACCATTAGAAATGAGTTCCAGGTAAAATAGCCTCAAATTTCATGGAGATATCGGGGACAGTGAATAGGTGTAGCTAAAGAACAAACAGGTCACAGGGATCAAGCATAATGGGTATTTGAACCTCGATGTCACCAAAATGGGGCCTAATAGGTCCTAAAGAATCTAATTACGGGTTCTAAATTTTTAGGACTGTACATGTACTATTGTTGAAAATCCATCTTCTTACTCTTCTCTTGATGAAGATGAGACCTTAAGAGTGTCTCCTACTAAAGTGAAAAAAAACTTTCCAATTAGTTTAAAATATTTGAGCAATGGTGATGTGAAGAACATTCTAATATAAAATTCATCTCTTTAGTAGAAACAATAGGTAATATTATTCATAATGATGAGGATGGTGTTGATTTGTTGCATAATATTTCCCATCTTATTGATAACAATGTTAAACTTGTTAAACAATGTGCTCAAAACCTTGGTTTAACTCAACCTCACAGTAATGTTGAGACTTATATTCCTATTCCTAATTCGTTACCTAGTGTTTATACATATGCTCTGCCTCTCATGACTACAACTATTTCAAAAATTAATCCTACACATGATAGTCTTGGAAGTATTCCTAATCCTATAATTCCTGCTCCTTTAAGTGTTCCATATATTTCCCAACCATCATCCATGGCTACTTACAACAATATGTCACTTTCATATTCTAATGTTTCATCCATTTCCCGTAATGCTCCAAACCTTTCACACATTTCTCATACCAACTTCTCCATTGAATCCACTATCAATAGTCTTTCTCATCCTTGCAACAAAAATTCACCTCCATGACTCAATCCAAATTCAACATTCTCACTTGTGACATTGTTAGTCCTTTGTCCTTACACATAATTCATGATTTTATCGCTCAATACATAGAAATACCTCACTTGGAGACTTATACTGGAAAAGGTGATCCCTTGACTCATGTGAAAACATTCCAAATATTGTGTAGTGACTTCTCTAATGATCATTAACTCATGGCTAAACTATTTACTATAACATTAGAGATAAGGCCTTGCAATGGTATTGTTCTTTATCTCCTTATTCCATTAATTATTTCCAAAAACTTGCTGATGTTTCTATTCAACAATTTCAAAATAATATTAGCCTTAAGATTTCTTTGACTGATTTAATGCATTATAAACAACATGTTAAAGATAAACAAACTTATTTTATTAGTAGATTTAAAAATTTGCGTGCTTAGATTTCTTATTTTGTGCATGATATTGATGTTCAACATATTTTCATTGCTAATTTGCAAAAAGAAATTAGAGATAAGATATTTATTTTTGAATTCTCTTTATTTACTCAATTATGTACAGTGGTTCATAATTATCAACTTCAAGTGAGTCAAATTGAGAGCACCATTCCAATGGATTTGATTGATAAGAGTGATGCCACATCCCAACCATTTCAAAAGTTTCAAAAACCTAAAGTCTTCATCAAGATCAACAATTCATCAAATAACATTGATGAGCAAGTGGCAACAACATCCAAAGGTATGGATCCTTTGTCATCTATTTTTAAACCTTCTCAAAATTTTAAACCTCTCTATGAACCTTTGTATAATGTGATGTTGAATTTGATTAATGTTAATATCTTTACACTTACTCCCTCTAAATCAATTGATCCATCCAAACAAACATTTGAATCCTTTGATACCAAAGTATTTTTCCAATACCATCACCAAATTGGTCATGATACCGAGAAATGTTTTCACTTGAAGACTAAAGACCTTATTGATTCTAATGCTTTATTTGTTGAGAGTGTTAATGATGAAGGATAAAAAAGGTATTTCCTTTCCCAACCAAAACTTGCAAATTTATACCAATCGCTTGCCTTCCCTTTCTACCAATACCATTGAGTCTACCCATTCCTTGACATCTTCCTCCACCAATGTTGTTGACACTCCTACTATTTTAAAATATAATAATGAATGTAATTATGCCAAAAATGTTGTTAACCTTATTGATCAACCCTGGCCCAAGCCTAAAACTGAGATTTGTATTACATTTGATCCTAAGGAGACTATTAGGGCACCTGATGGTTCTCTTTACATTGTTGAAAAGATTAATGGTCTTCCCTCTCATGGATTCCTTATAGATACTACTTTCACAATGAATGTTATAACTAAAGAAAATCTTGCCACATGACATCCTCATCATGACTCCTATGAAAAATCAGTTGGTGATGATCAAAACTTTCAATGGTTTCACTTGTCCTACTTGTGGTACCATTACCTTACATACCTTAGAGTCTTCAGATATGCATTAGTGGCAGAATCTTTTGTTTCCACTTCTTCCTCATTTGCAACTTATCCATCTTGTCCTACCAAAGCATTCTGATTCTGATTCTTCAGGGTGATATCTTTTCTTATCCTTAGAAATAGTTTATTTTAAATTCATATTCAACTTTAGGAAGACTATCTCCAAATGCTCTCATTTCAAAGGTAGATCACTTACCAATCAATGTGTCTCTTGTTACCAGTGCTACTATTTTGATTTCTTCAATAGCAGAAACTTTGTGATTGTAAGTAGGAGGCAAGGATATTAGGATTTTAGAAACAATTTATACTTCATCCAATATTCCACCTACACATCTAATTCCACAAACAAGTTCGGTGACCTTATGTACATATGAAGTAATATTCTCCTCTTCAATGCTTCATATTTTCCTTTCAAACTTTGCAATTTGGCTTGA
Source organism: Thuja plicata (assembly GCA_018584345.1). Taxonomy (NCBI): domain Eukaryota; kingdom Viridiplantae; phylum Streptophyta; class Pinopsida; order Cupressales; family Cupressaceae; genus Thuja; species Thuja plicata. The sequence goes on from MU227912.1 coordinate 2,007,962, forward strand.
TTCTCACATGCATCTCCTTCATGTAATGTCTCTAATTTTATCCATATCTTATGTGTAGTATCCAATTCTATGACATTTGTATATTTTTCATATGATAAGGCACTCAACAAGGCTTATTTTTCTCTTACATTGTACCCAAATTGTTTCTTCCCGTCAGGAGTTGCACTAGAAAGATCAACAGGGGGAGTGTAAGACTTCTTTGTGATATCCCAATACTCTTCACTGATGCATATCAAGTGTGTAATAATATGACCCTTTCATGTAGTTGTAAGATATAAAAATATATATGTAAATATATATA
>MU227912.1:2013513-2029015 GCA_018584345.1 Thuja plicata
CCCCCCCCCCCCCCCCCTTAAGATAAGCTTAGGGAGAACCAAAACCTAGGAGACTACTGTAGAAAGCAGGAAAGATGGGTCCCGACAACAAAGGCCTGATTAGGTACCCAAGAACAAGAAATCTCTGTAAAGCGGGGAAATAGACAAAACCCAGTGGGAAAAATGCTACCCCAAAAAGAGATGGGCTAGATGAAGGAAACAGAACCTCCAATCTAGGAAAAAAGTCCCAAAGAAAGGAACAAATAAAGAGCATGTATAGCATCTCCGAAGCAAGAAACTACAAACACTGTCAGAAGTAACTGCTGGAAGCCCCACTGAAATAGTGCATGACCAGATAGAGAAGAAAAATTCTGAAGAGCTGATCAATCGAAGAGGTGACCTCCAAAAGTAGGAATGAATGAGTGTCTATATAGTAGATGATCCATCTCACCAAAATGCATAGGTGCCTAGCCACTGCATCCGCCTAGTACATAGGAACAAAAACTAAATACGTAGATCACTCAACCGAACCAAGGAAGTAATAGAACCAACAGGTGAACCCCCCTCCATAATGCTGAACAGGGAGAGGTGTGACAGGAACACTGAAATGCAATGCCAGAAACAACTGCAAGAAGGAGAATCAATAACACCGAGTGTAGAAGGTACAAGCACAGGATAAAGGGCCCAGTGTCGAAGCAAAAGAAATGATCTTCTAGACACATAGCATAGGGAAAATGTCATAGAAGGTACACTCACTTGACAAAGGTGGATGAGCACATAAGGCAAAACATCATAACCCCCCCATGGCACTTTATAACTGAGTGCAAGTATAAACAAACAAACAAGCACAGGTGCTCAAAATTCCAGATATGCAAAAGCAGGCACTTTATCTTAGTGCATTTACAAAAAAAAGAATGTGATAGAAGAGAAGAATACAATGCTCAGAAAGTTAGAAAGAAGAGTGAGCCAGAAGATTAGAAGAGATCCCAGGACCTGTAGAACCCAAGTAATTTGCCAGAGTGTGAAAGTGAAAAACTCAAAGGAGAAAGAACCTGGATCAAAATTTAGAGAAAAGACCCTTACCACTAAAAAACTCACTGAACCAGCTTTCCGATGATATCTAATTTGCTGAAAAAAGAGTCCGGATGAGCAAGATATGGCTCTTGGAAGGAAAAAACAAACATCAGACTTTAACAGCAAAAAACACTATAAAAAAAGTAGAACCCAAAACCCCAACCTCCATCATCGGAAAGAGCTTTCCGGTGATATAAAGAAGTCAGAAAAAGACCTTTGTTTGCTCCAGTTAGAGCAAAAACACCATCAGAGGTTCAAAAGGGCACCAAAAAAAAGGTTTAAAGCCCCTGGGGCTGAAAAAAACAGAGCCCCTAGGCATATGGCATGCGCAGGGGATGAAGGGTGGAGCCCTTGGACACTTATGTGACCGTCGCTAGGCGAAGAGATGCCTGCGGGGCTAAAAGCCCGTTGGGCGGTGCGCAGGCGACGGGGTCGGGCGGCAGTGCCGAGACGGCAGGGGCTAGGTGGCGGTGGGCCGGCGGAGTGGAGGAGGCCACGGTGGTGCGGGCCGCGGAGGGCCATGCAGCAGTGCTGGCCGTGGTGGTGCGGGGCGGTGCTGGGCTGACAATGGTGGAGTGTCGATGGCACAGCGGTGGCGCCATTCAAAAACCATTGGCCGCGTTAAATGTAAAATGTAAAAACCTTTAAAAAATGGTTTTTTTATATGGATTATGGAGTTTTTGGGTGCTCTAAGCTCAATGGAGATGTTTGTTTGAGCCCAAAGTGACCAGAAACAAAGCCCACCTCTAAATTCGCATAAAAAAACTCTGAAAACCATAAAACCTCCTGCTTCTGAAACACTTCAACAAAATACAAATAGAGAGCCGTAGGATGGCTCTGATACTATGTTAGATTAGGTAGAAATCCTAATCTCCCAAGAACACATGCATGCATAAGCCTGTTACATGAAAGAAGCAAAAGAATAGAAAGGAAGAAAACTATGGAGGCCAAAAAGCCAAAGGTATCATGTTCATATGCAAAAGAATAATATTCTATTATGAACAATATCTCTGTTATACAATACAAAGAGGTGATTCCTTAAAAGGGAATCACGAAACCCTAAAAGGGAAACCCTAAGGTTGGCTTAAGCAACTAGAGTGAATAGGTGAGTTAGTAATTAGATCAAAATGATTTAATTAATAACCCAAAAGTACTATTACTCTAACAGAAACCATCAATGCAAAAAAGAATCAACTAGCTATGGATAAAGAGGGGAAGAGGTTCTAATTCCTTGATTATAAAGTGAAACAATAGATCTAAATTTCTTAAAACCTTAATTGAAATGAAATATTTACCTTGGACTGTAGCAGATCTGGAAAAGCCTATTTTTTGATGTCTGTGTTGAGTTTCAAGAAATTCTACAACTAGATTTGGAACAGAAATGCAAAGACGGAAAAAACCAAGAAATATTTTCCTTTTTTGAGTCAGGTCGACCTTGACCTCTTTACGGGGGTGCAATCATACCCTAGAATGTTGACCTCGACTTGCACTACTCCAACAGAAATTCTATTCGCGAATCCTGAAAGTTGGCTGAAAAGGGTATCCAAATCTGCTCTTAGATTCGCTGGCCTGTACCTGTACCTACAAGAAAAATGGTTTTTTCATTGGGGGGAGGGATTTGCCTTAGTTAAACCCCGCTTTAGGAGTTAACCTTGAAATCAATAATTGAAATAGAGAATGCTAGCAAGTAGTTGAAGTAGATCTAACAATGAAGCTATGATATTCAATAGATATGCAATTATATTTCGAATGTAAACAAGTATGTAAATATGAAAGCTTGGACTAAATATTATAAACCATAAACCTCCATGATTATATGCTTGGAATCCACCTTCAAGGAAGAATGAATGAATCTTGAGGATGCACAAAGGATCTTGAAGGAAGATCACACCACCATCATGGATAGATCTAGGGTTTGAACGATGAATCTTGAACGCTTGAACCAAATCCCTTCAAAGGTTTGAATTCTTAAATCCTTGATCTCCAGTGGAATACTTGAATGCTTGAAAACATGTAGAATGATGGATGCTTGAATTACTTATCCTTGTTCACTTGGATTCTTGCTTAGGAAAAATGAGAGGAGGAAAGCTTCCTTATATACAAGTCTAGGGCACAATATTCTAGAGAGGCCTACATAGGAGAATTAAATTACAATTAGACCTATAACCCTAGAAGTGGACCTATATTAAATATAATTTAAGAGTTCTCACTTCGAAACCCAAAAAAGCTGACCCAGAAGCGGGAAAATGAACTTTTGAATGTCCCCCGGCAGCCGATAAACTTTCCAATTGGAAAGGGGGACCTGGGTCAAGGTTGAGGTCGACCTAGGTCATGATCAAGGTCGACCTTGACCCAGGGATTCAAAACCCCTGTAAAATGTGTTAGGTGGGATAAGCAGCACCCAGAGAGGTCCAATTAGGGTCCTAAACAGGAAGAGAAGATGCAGAAGGGCCAGAAATGAGAGGAAAACATGGTGATGGCCCAAAACACCCCCTAAGGAGGGATAAACATTCTTAACATGGAAGTGCTTCCATTTTAAGATGATACAGTAGCATAATTAGTACCTTCAAATCTTAGTCTTTCCTTCTTAAAGGTTGTCATCCTAAATCTCCTCAAGCGGTCAAGCTTTCAAAAGATTACTTAGATCTGATACCAATTGTTATAATTAAGGAAACACACAAAACTGAGAGGGAGAGGTGAATCAGTTGTGTCCCAAAATTCCAATTCTTTAACCAAATTATAAACTTAATATTTGATCTTAAAGATAAACATGAATGCAAGATAACAACACAGTACATGAAAAATCACCAAATCTAATCACATAATCTTATGTAATCTAGAAACATGAATAGGATATGATCTATAAACATCAACAAGAAACATAAAATGCATACCCATCCCTACATTTTGTAGGCAAAATATTGGGTCCCCCTTTTTTTCTTTTGTTCTTTCCTTGTTTTATTTTTTTTTCTTTGTTTCCCTTCGGGATTTGCTTCCGCGAGGGCTATTTTATTTTGTTTCTTGTCTTCTTTTGCCTCTGGGACCCAATCCTCGAGTTTTGTTTATTCTTTTGAGTCAGCCAGATTCCAGACTCCAGGATCCTCTGTCGCCCTGTCTTCTTTTGTTAGAAGGTGTGGCTGCATGGAATCCCCAGGCCTGGAGTCCAGAGGTTTGCTTGTCCCAGAGTTTGTGAAAAGATTGAAACACATTTTTACCCTAAGGATATAAATTGAAGTTACCCATCATTTTCACATTTATCGTGATTAAAACACTCAAAGCGATTACTAGAGCATTACAGTGATTTGAAATGATTAAGTGCAGATTGCTTTGGTGATTAACATCGACTAAACGAGTGACTTGCAGTGCTTGCTCGTGGTTACTTGAAGGTTAAAATGGTTACAGAGCTCCCTCATGTTTGTCTTTATTGCATTCCTCATGTTCTCAGGTAAGCCTTTGGCTCTTCTTTCTCTGGTTTCTGGTTTTCTGGTTCTCGCTTGTTTTTGTTTTGTTTTCTTTTTGTTTTGCTTTCGCTTTCATCCCTGGTTTTCATTTTGTTGTGTCTTTGCGTTGGCTTTTTTGTCACCTCCCATTGGTGGGTTGGCTCTGCCAGAGGGTTGTCCATCCTCTGTGCAGTTGTAATCTAATGTATATGTTTATATACTCTGTATGATAGTGTAGGTGCTTTTGTGCATTCTGTAAGCTATGTAAATTTTTTGCTTGTGTCTGTATATATGTCTATTTTCTCGGTCAGCCTATGAGTTGCACTTTGGCCCTCGCAGCACTTCGACCCTCTGTACATTAGGTGTATATTCTCTATATATCCTTCCACACTATCGAGCTTGTTGCGCTCCCTCACGTCCCAACCACTATGTCAAGCTTGTCAAAGAGGTAGTCGCCATGACTTGAACTTAGCACCTCACTGGTTTGAGCCATGACAACTTTCTCTCTCCTTGGTCGAATCACTTTAATGGCAGGATTAATTTCCCACGAGTGGGAATTCAAATCCTATCCCATCTTGCATTTACTTCCCCTGTGTCAGCCCACTTGTCGTCATTAATTCCATTACGCCACCTGTTGTGTGGCCACATGATGACTCATGTCAGCCGAGTACGGCTCACTGACCGGTCATGTCAAAAACAACTAATTCTTCCAGACTCTGGGTGCTAAGAAGCCCCTGGGTCTTCATTCCATGTTTGTCACCTAAACCAACGCCCCGAAGCCCCCGGGTGTTTATCAGAATCTGAATCATGTTTACTTTAGTATTCCAGGATTTCTTGATGTATGCTAACATTTTTGGGATAGGTGTGAAATGGTGATAAATTCCTTGGAGTCCCTAAAAGGATTATTCTTATATCATATATTGATGGTTCTCCGGTCTTGTAGGTTACAGACAGTTTGATCAAGATGTCTGACGTGATCGCTCCTCCCGATAGCCCGGAGCTGCCTACTACCTCCACTTGGGTGGCTACAAAAACAAAGGCCAAAAAGATGCTAGCTAAGCTACCACTAACTTCAGAGTACCCGAAGGAGGGTGCTCTTGTAGGGTCCAAGGTGGACTCCAAGTTCCAGGAAATAACAGATACAGATCCTGGACTATGGGCTAAAATGCAAGGCTTGGTTCAAGCCATTTACAAACAGAAGGTTGACGGAGATATTATGCTCATCCACCTAGCCGCCTCCAAAATTATTAAGGCTACAAATTTTCCTTGCTTGGTGTAAGCACCGAAGCTGATACTCCAATTGGCGACGCTCTACAATGCCCCTACTCAGACTATTTTGCTCGTCGATCCCGGACCGTTACACTATCTAGTGACTATCGTTAATCTGGATGTAGCAACTTTTGCTTCAGGGTTGGGGATCCCACAATTCCAGTGATCCACTATTCTCCCCCAGTCCCAGACATTAAAGGAGTTCAAGGAGGCTTCCCTTCTCTCCCAGCAGCATCTCAACATTCACTGGTTAAAGTCCCCAAGAAGGGATTACAAAAAGATGAAGCTAGAGATTCCTCGCGGGTATTTCAAAGAACCTATCCAGGGGGCATCATATTTCTGTACAGGCTCTTCGAAGAGCCCCATGCCCAAGATTTATCAGCATGAATGTATTACTTCATCTACTGCATAACCACCCACAGTCAAACATTCAATTGGGAAAATATCATAGCCAATCATGTAGACATGCAGATGAAAGGCATCCTCCAGACCTCAAAGTTCTACATGACATCTTATATACTATGGGCTCTGGCCCAACAAAGACCGGCTTTTCAAGGTTTACAGACAATGGGCATTCTTGGCAATGGGCCAGGCCAGTTGATATTATGGGATCATTATCCCTAGGTCCAGTGGGAACTCATTTTCCCAAATTTTTGTAGGGTAAATGATGCCTTCATTTACCAAAATATTTTGACACTTACTCGAGATTCTGGATACCGGTTATCGTAAGAGGCGATGAACCTGATGAGCACCTACGAGAATTACTTTATTCAATTCTAGTAACACACATATATTCAGGTGACCAGATTCTTCAGGAAACCCTATCTTCTTCCCCGTTATTGCAGGGATAGAATCATTCTTTTAGAATTCTGGAGTTGCACGCCCTCTTCACGGTGAAGAAGGTGACAAATGTCCCGTTCTTGATCTCTTGCAGGAACTATTCTTACAGCCTTGCTGCAGTGAAGGAAGCAGATAACAAACTAAAGAGTTTGGGACTGGTGGAATTCCACCATACCAGGAACAATTTTGATCCATTAGGTAAGACAGTGCTGACACTTCCCCGGGCGTCCCCACCATACAAAGAAGATATTGAATATTTCTAGGCAGATTACCAGCATAGTTTTGATCTTCGGGCCCACCAACATTCGCAGATGTCCAAAGGCTTGATGAAAGCCCTTGACCTTCAGGGATTCCTGAAGGGTTTTTCAGATGATAGGTCGCTGGAGGACCCATTGTACAAAGAGCAGGGATTAGATATGTTGGATCTCCCTCTCGTGGATTGGGCCACCCTGAAAGATTTAACAATTGAGGGGGTATGCCACCCCATTGTAGAAAATAGTCACAAGTATTTTTCTTAGGTGTGTCCCAAGAGCACTTGGAAAGGACCAATTATTTGGGGGTCTGCTTTGACCTCTGGAGCAGCAGGACCCAGCACCAGGAAGGGGAAGGAAAAAGAAGGTACCCCAGTCCAAGTACCTACCAAGGGTCCACCCCCCATAATGGCACAATTACAAGAGAAAATGGAGGCTTTAGGGCTGGCAAGCCAGAAGATAAGCGTACAACTTTCCTAGGGCCTCCTCGTAACTCCAGTGGCATCTGCCTGCGTGGCAGGATCCCCGTCATTGGCCACGATGATTAGTAGGCAGACTTTCACTGAGGTGGAGTCTACAAGTATTTTGGAGGCCGGGGTCCCACTACAAAGGAAGAAGAAACAGAGGGTGACCCCCACTCAAAGCGCAGCTGCCAGCCCCGGTATGCCTAAGATGCCTCCAGTAGATGTCAGTTTAGATTCCCCTGAACTTGAGGATGTTTCAGATACCTCTCCCCCGCATGATCACTTTGATGATATCTTCGGGATGGATGAGTTGATGAACTTGCATGGGGATATAGATCACGTGGTGAAAGAGATCGCCGCCCAGGTAAAAGAAGAGATCCCCACTGAAAAGGAAGTCCTAGAATAAGAAGCTGCCACAGAGTAGGAAGTCCAGAAGGAAACACAAAAGGAACCCGAGCGGAGAGAACACCGGTACATGAGGCTGAGGATGAGCCAAGGCAAACGATAGATGAGCAACCCATGGTTCGGGAAACTGGACCCCCAGGATCAACTGTACCCCCAATCATCACGCTCCAGATGCCTCTGGTGACTCCAGGTGACCAGATGCCCTGGAGTACATTTGGTGAGATAGTTTCAGTGGCCACATTGTTAAACTTTGGCCAGGTACCTCACCCACCTCCACAAGATGTTCCAACAATGGAAGATATCCTAGCGAAAGAGGCCGACGAACAACAACAACAACAAACGGATGAGGGGAGAATCCTTGAAGATATAGATATTGATTCAACTGATGCTAAGAAGGACAAGGAAATCCTTGAAAAATACAGGTGATGCTAATACCGGCAGAGAAGAAATCCCAGATATCATGAAAGAGGATGCCAATCTGGCAAAAAATACTGAGGCTTCAGGAGAGCAAGAAAGGGAACAGGAACAAGGAAAGGAGAAAGAGCCCGATGACAATGTAGATGCCAGGAATGCACCGCCAAATTTTGAAGGGAATCTTGACACCCAGGCCATAGTAGCAAAATCGCCCCAGCCGCCGCAATGGATGATGGAATCCAAAAAGAGAAAGGCCCCAGCGGTTACGACAGGTGTTCCACTCTCCTTGGCCGAGATGATGACCCAAAATGCAGAGGAAAAAAAGCTTCAGAAGGGCCAGACAGTCCATACCCTCTGGACTGGTCTAGAAGGAAGTACAGTTGCGACCATCGTAACACCTCCCCTAGATACGGATGTAGCGGCAGCAAGGGCCAAAGATTACATAATTATAGAGGTGCCTCTAGGGAGGAGGGATAAGCAGGGGGAATTGGACCTACTACGAGAGGCAACCCAGGCCATAGAAGCCTGGTACAATAAGTAGATTCAAAATTTGAAGGAGGAAAGAGAGACCAATGCAAATCTCCTTGCACTTATGGTGGAACTCATGCAACCCCTGGCTGAGATCCACCCGGAAGCTTCTACCTCTGGATTACCGCTTACTCAGGGTGACATGGATTCTCTAAGGGCCATGATGAAGAAGGCCCAGGCTGTGGACGGGTGGATCACCGAGTAGATAATCACTGTAAGGCAGTTTTTAGTGGTTTCACTCCCGGATCTCTATTAGATCAACATTCTCCTCAGTCAGGCGAACGCCTTTGCTGTCGTGTGGGAGAAAGGCTTAGAAAAATATGAAAAATGGAAGGCCGGGTTGGATGAGGCCTTCAACGTCAGGGAAGAGGTCATCACAGAGGTGGGAATTTTGGGAGATGAATTGTATGATTCCCTCCGGGCCCAGTACTCCAGACTCGGCCTCAAGATTGAGGTATGCAAGGAACTAGTTAAGGCCCTGAAAGAGAAGGTAACTGCTACCCAATATCCTTTGGGCTTATTTTAGGCATTTATGGTAAGGTTGTCACAAGTTGACCCCTTCACCACCAGATCATGCACCGTGGAGGACTATGTTCTCAGTAAATATGATGAGTTCATGGAGTCCCTATATCAATCTGTTGGGGACTTCGACAGAGGAAGATTATCAAGACTGTCCAAAATGATGCTCCAGGCACATGATGTCGTAAAGATAGTAGATGAATTTTGGAATGGGGCTGGAGAAGTTGAAGAGAGGCTGGAGGTTATTCGTGGCCGATGGGAGGGTATTAAGGACATAAATGAGGATGACATAAGCCAAGTTTTGGAGGCATTCAAGAATAGTAGAAGGCAATAAGGTCCTCCTGATTATGAAGATTTTCACCAGTAGAGCACATTGTTGTATTCACTATTCTTCGAGAGCAAGATCCTGGATCCCAGAGTTCTGGATCCAGCTATTTTTTATGCTTTCAGTGACCCACATCCAGGCTCCCCGTAGATGACCGGTCACTATCAGGCAGTTAATAAGGGTGTCAGAAAGTAGGTAACCCCGGGAAGGCACGTCAGCTTAGGGGATGATTTTGACAGATGGTCTTCCCAAGGTGTCACTCCAGTATTAGACACCTGGCGCATCAGAGATAGTGAGCCACTTTTACATTGATGAGGCATGTAGCCTCGATCCCTGGTGGATCAGATTTCTTCTATTCTCCCTCTAGCTCTCTTCTTGAGGCCGGTTCTTCCATACCTCTTCTCTTGTCTTATTCTTCTGACATGTCATACCTCTGTTCTTCTCAAGGTTGTTGTAACGTGGTGCAGGTAGTACCGGCCACCAGAAATCGTATTTTATTATTGAGTGTAAAGTTGAGTTAGGTTAGTTTTAGGGAAAATCTGTGTATAAATAACAAGTTTGACCTCATTCCAAGGGTCAGAAGAATTGATGATTTTGCAGTCCATAGCTATAGCACTTTCAGTATTCCATTTCTAGCAGTTGCAAATCTCAATGATCCTTAGTTCTTAGAGGCTCCCTTGGAGCCATTGTTGTATGCATCAGTGCTCATTGGAAAGCCTGTTAATGAAGAAAGAAGTGTTCTGGCAATGATGTTGTCAGCATTCTGATCTCTGGATTAATGTTCTTTTGTGCTGTATGTTTCTAATGTCCCTTGCTCTGATATTTTAAGTAGATTAATGACCTCCTTTTCCCCTCGCTATTGAATATGTATGAACTGATGGTTATGTGCGCATTCAGTATTTTAGTGTAGTATGTTAGAGCTTGGTTGATGTTTTAAATGTATTTGCATGACTATAGGTAGATGGAGTACTTCTAACCCTGGCCTATCGTTTGAAGTTTATTTGGTTAACTCACACGTGCTTGCAGGAAATCCCAACTTACCTAAATCCCCAGAGAAGATGAGCCAAGAGAACCAGCTATCCCTCCGAACAAAACAGTCACACTCCCAACTAAGCCCCCGCACTGTCGAGACCCAACTCTCACGTGCTTGAAGGCCCAGAGAATTTATTCCCTAGATAACCTTTATAGGCAAAGTTGGCCGGTACCCCGGTACCCAGTGACAACTTACATCTGTTGGCGGACCCGGTCACAAACTTCCATCAACAGACAATAACAAGAATAACTTTGTCTCATAATTCATAACTGTCTCTACACCGTTCATCAGGAACACGAATCAGTAACCTTTGTCATACAAGAAAGACAACTTTTCAACATCCAAATCATGAGCTACTCAAGTTGAGGACACACATCCATGTCGTGAACTTGCCATCAAGTTAGCAACCAAGAATATTGCATAACCGATCCACATCGATCCAATAACTAAAACAATGTCTCTTCCTGAATAACCAACATACCATTATATGATAAATCCTTCATAGCTCACTCAATTCTTCATGCGAACCTTTGTAAGTTGACATAGATAACCTATAGACATCAATGAAACTATATGTACCTTCACAACATCTTATATTTAATACACTAGTCGTACCAAAGTAATCTTCCCACTGAACATCTTAGGAATACACATGAACATTGTCATCAATAGTAGGAATATGTTGACATCCATGAAAAAACATCAATGTCATCACCCATATGCATGATATATCAACAATCTCCAACAACAACCAAATTATTCTATAGGCTAAACTGATCAAATTTATTCATCTTGATCACACTATCAACCTTTATAGACACACCGGTCCTAGAGCATGTGCCTTATCAACCAATCGACATCCTATCAATCATAATTGTATTAAACAATTAACAATTTATCCAATCATCAACATATCTGACCCTATCTCATTTGAAGTAAATATATTTGATAAGAAGATCTAAATGTTTATTGAATCATTTGGTCAATGATCCTTTCTCTTTGCTTGATATTTTTAGTGTCGTGTTCCTATTCTACTAAAGGATACACACAAGTGATTAGAGAGTAAAGGATGGGGCACTAGGATCAGATAGTTCCTTGCTCTCAATATATTTGTGTATGTGAAATGACATTGGTTTTATCTCAGTCTTATCATACATTGGTGTATATCTATATATTAAAAATAAAAACTAAAAAATGCCCTATGATGATAATAAACACTTGTAAAGATAGATCTCCATCCATATCTATTCAAAACCTCCTGTCTTTATCTACATGTTCACTTTCTCTTTTCTTCTTTTTTAATTCATCTATTCCTTTGATCTACCTATCTTTCCCAACCAATCTAACTTTCTTGTTTGCTTACTAATTTTTCTTTGATTATTCTTCCTATACCATGACACATCAAAACAATTTCATATTACATTTTGCATTACTACATCCACAACTATGTTAGTACATAATTGCATATGAGCATAATAAGCATGATCATAAATATATATTAGATCGTAACTTGCATCATAAGATAACAAATAGATATGAATTAGGTCATGTATCCATTGTTTAACATAATCCATTTGCATCATATCACAAAAACATATATGTATCAGACCATTATAATCACATCATGTACACAAACATGTTAGATGTATTATACATACATATAAACATCAATAAGTAAATATGACGCAGTCAAGGTAGGAGAATCCCCATAGGAGATGTCCAAACCTTGCAGCAACAATCAACACAACAAGAGACAACAAGAACAACAAGATTTGTATCCAAACAATAACTTTATTCATTAGAATTTCTCTATACATGTCAGGCTATAAGGCCTTCCCGGTTATAGCCATATACAAAGAAAAACCCAGTGGGAAAAACCCCTCTCTAAAAATAGATGAAGACTATTGAAGGACTGAAGAAGTCTACAAACTAGAGAATATCCTAGAAGATAGGAACAAATGAAGAACATGAAGAACATCACTGTAGCATGAAGCCACAAACACTATTAAAAAATAACTGTTGGAACCTCCACTGTAATAGAACATGATCAAGTAGAGAAGGTTGTAAACAAAGCCTGAAGAGCTGATCAATCGAAGATGAAAGGATGCCTCCAAAGAAAGAATGAAAGAGTGTCCATATTGTAAATGATCCATCTCACCAAAAAGCATAGGTACCCAACCACTACATCCGCCTAGTACGTAGGAACAAATACTGAATACATAGATCACTCCATCGAACCAAGAAAGAATTAGAACCAACAAGAGATACCCCCCATAATGTTGAGTAGGGAGAGGCATGACAGGTACACTGAACCAGACTGCCAAGAATAACTTCATGATGAAGAACCAAGAACATATAAAGTACAAGCATATATAAAGGATGGTGTCGTGGAAGGATTACTCTCTTGACACACATCATGTGGCTAATGTCGTGGAAGGAACACTCACTTGACAAAGGTAAAACAAACCCACCATGGCACTTTATAATATAGTGTGAGTACAAACATACACAAAAAAGTTCAAGATCCCAAGCATGCATGAGATGACACTTTATCTCAGTGTGTTTGTAAAAAATGAAATGCGACAGAAAAGATGTCTACAATATTCAGGAATGAAAGAAAGTTGTAGAAACATGAATAACAACTAAAAAGAAGTCATCCCATGCACGAAAAATGATCCCAGGACCTGAAACATCCAAAATATCCACCAGATTGCAAAAACACAAAAAAATGAATAAAAATATCTGGAGAAGAATCTGGGTGTGAGACCCATGAAATAAGATAGATCACTAAACCAACTTTCCAACACCATGTGGAAGTTGAAAAATGGAGTCCGGATGAGCAAGATATGACTCTTAGAGTGCAAAAAGAAACCCTAATTTTGACTGAAAAAACCTACAAGATGGAAAAATTAGAAAACCTAACCTCCAGATTGGGATAGAACTCGGAAAGAGCTTTCCAAAAATATAAGATAAGTCAAAATCTGATACTGTATGCGCAAGATATCGTAAAAAAACAATAGGCTACTCATTATGAAAAAAAGGGCAAGCTGTATGATGGGTTGGTGGCCGTCAAATTTAACCCAGACCTCAGACCTGCGACTAATGACATCAGTGGCATGGAAACTAAGGTAGTGTGAAAACTAAGGCATTTTTTTGCCTCAAAAAGTGTGCCAAGGTCGTGCATGCAAAAAAGAGGGCCCATATTTCAACTGTGTCCAAATTAGACACGCCTTATATGAAAATGGGGGTTTTGGGGCATTTCAGACGTGATCACGAGGTCGGTTTGTGCCCAGAATGCTCCAAAATATCTCCACTGCAAATCCATGCAACTTTTCGTAGAAAACCTCTCAAAAAACCAAATCTGAAGGGCAAGACCAAAAAAATCTCATGAAGAGAACGTGGGCATGAAAGGGCAGAGATTTGATACCATATTGGAGTGTTAGAGTAATAAAGTGATTCCACTTATTAATTAAACCATATTGATTTAATTATTAAGTCACTTATTATCTTTATTTCACTTAAGATAAACTTTAGGTATATAATAATTAATTATTTTATTAATTATTATTATTCAACCTAGATTTTTCCCCTTTAGGGTTTCTCTTTTAGGGTTTTGGTATCCTTTTATAAGGATTCCCTCTTTGTAGATTATTAACTAATTGAGGATGCTATTGATGACATGTAACTGATTGAATGTTTGAAGATGTTAAGTTGATAACCAAAATGCAGAAGGATAATGCAAGACATTAAATCAGTTAATGGATTGTATTGCCATTGATGTCAACTTGATATAATCTAACCGGTTATAATCAAGGTGTCAAAGACTTCAGAGGATCAGAGAGATAAATATTATGCTTTCTGTAATGCATAAAAGACAAGCATTCACTTTGTGACTACAAACACCGACGGTCAGTGGAACTCGATGGATAGAGATCACCGATAGTCAAGTCACAGTGATGCCCGAGAAAGAAAACCAATGAGCATTACCGATGGTCAGAATCACAAGCAAATTCGATGGCCAGAAATATAGAGTAAACCAATGAAGAAGCCTGAAGGGAACTGAAGTGTTGACCGACGCTATCAGAGAGCTAAACCAAAATCAACTTGAGTTCACAAATGACAAAATATCTAGCTGACAGAGCTAAATATAAAGTTAACTGGTAGTTATCATTGTTTTCATTGACAAGATAAGCCAAAGATAAGTAATTGATTTAAAGTTGATTTGTCCAGTTGGAAAGAAGATCACAACAAGATAAAATAAGAGTTTTGCTTTAAATCTGATTGGTGAGAATTGTGGATCATGCCAAGTTCAAGAAAATCAAGAACCTAAACAACGGTGATATCATGTCATTAAAGAGACAAATCAATTCATTACGAATTGGTGTGGGGAGAAAAAGAAAAGAGGATGCTAAAGAGAAACTAATGAAGAGAAACTTCATACAGTATTGATCAACAAGCTAAGGAAAGAGCTATAGAATTCTACAGACACTGAGAAACAAAGCACAACATCACCGAGCATAATCAAAGTGGAGCAAAGGTATAATAGAGATATATTGATCAGATTATTTTATGAGATTACAATAGATCTAAAAATCTGCAAGTATAAGTTGTATATGTGAATAGATCATATTGTTTCAGTTTAACCATTGATTCAGAAGGTCTCTTAACCGAGTGGGATTTAAAGATCCTTTCTATATTGAGATATATCCAATGGAGTATCAAAATTTTTGATCATGAAGATAGCATGAGATGCCAGATATCTATTGACAGGCCAAGTGAGTATTTGATCAAGGATGGTAGTATAGAAATGCCCAATATCAAGTGACAGACTAAACTTTTAAATCCTCTAACAAGGTCACACCTAATAGTGTGTTTGTAACCTTTAACAGGGTTGGCTCTTCACCGAGCTCACTTCAGAAGAGTGAAAATTTTGGGTTACCAGTCCCAAGTGGTTTTTCCCT
>MU227912.1:2049349-2083168 GCA_018584345.1 Thuja plicata
TAAATTGATTAAAAGAAATATGCCAAGCAGTAACAGGGTCGTTTGGACATAAATCGAGGGTATGATCACACTTAGGGCAAATAGGGTCCATAGTTGCGACAGACCAAATTCAGGTGGTTACAAGTACCACATATTTCCCACATCATGGTGAGAAAATACACTGCTACATAGGAATACATAGGGTTGTCACATAGATCTCCTCTTCTGTGTCACTATTCATGTCACCCCAATATGCTTCCATGCCCATACATGAAGAAATGTAACCCCACTACTAAGGTTGTGAACCTATGGTACACTACCTCATGAATTTCCCCATATAAGTGTGCCAATATGCATGGACCCCATGCATATATTCTCTCATCTTGGACAATCCCCTCCACTACCTCTCCCCATCTGATAGTGAAACCTCATGACCTCCTATCTAGTAGTAAAATTCCTCCAATGATACCACACACCACCAATCAAAATAGATCATAATACCCAATAGCCAATTATAAATAGAACTCTATGCTATCTACATCAATTTTTCTCTCAAATGCATGATCCATGCATGCTAACCCTATATCTTGTTATATATCACCCTTCATTCATGTAATGGTACACGTATATCTGATATTCATCCTCCAAGGTCACTATCATCTCACCTGTCAGTAGGTGAAAGCTACTAGTTTCATTGTGCTACTGCTCCACTTGTGTTGTAATCATACTCATATTGGCTTGGATTTTGGGCATATGTGACATGTGCCCTAGACCAAGTGCTTATAGCGTAAGGTACTCTAGCTTTGTCAACTATGACATAAATGCTAAAGTCAAGAAATTTCTCTCCCTTGACTTCAACCCATTTAAATTTTGTTGTGACTCAACAAGCCTCTGTTTCAGTCCTATTAGGAAAAGGTGTCTCAACCTTGCATTTACATATGTTAACTATCTATAGTACATTTAATTTGAGCAAGGATTTCCCATAAACCTCCCCAAAATATTTGAATGGACTACATAAGCATGTCGATAAATTTTCATTGCAAGATCATGTCCAGTTTTGAAGATATTTAAGTTTTTATTTTTGAAGTTGTAAAAGAAATTTTATGATATCAATTTTGAAGGCTCTAGAGGATTTGAAATAGACTGAAAATGTGTATAATTGGCATAGTGGGTTATAAGATGATAGATCATGACACAATATTTTGGGTACAATTCATCAATCAAACACTTGGTTCAAAAGTTATGGTCTCTGGAAGTTGGGTCTCCTAAAATAGGAAATGTAAAAATGTGTTGAACACGTAAATGAGTTGTAAAGGGGAGTTACATGTGTTTGTGTATGTTTTGAAAAATCATAAGGCATCTTTGATTGGAGATAATATGGGTTCCATTTTCTAAGTAGTTTTTAGCCCATGATTTTGTAACACCATTTGACAATTTCATGCATTGTATATCCTATATATTAGGTGCATGAGATGGACGATATGTGTGAGAGTATTATAGCTATTTAGTTACCTCTAGATTTTTGGTTGGTGATACTCCCATGACAAGCTTTCTTTGCAATTATATTGTAATCTATTATCGATTTTTGAATAATTTACTGGTGGATTTTGGAGCGTGAGGTTTTTCTTCTGAAAGGGTTTTCCCCACATAAAACACTATGTTGTGGTATGCATGTTATTTATGTTATTTTTGTTAAGTTTCTATAATTGTTGTAAAGATCTATGAATGTTTTTACATTATCCTCCCCTCAAGGCCAGTCTAGGAATTTGTTTTGCTACTTAACTTCCTTACAAGTCACACCCTTCCTTTATCTATCTGAATCAGTATTAACCCTTACTACTCTCGTCTGAGTCAATCCTAATTTTTCCTAAACCATCCTAGCCAGTGCCAATCTTACCTAACATAATTTTGATTGGCCTTAATCTAATCTACCTTAAACCTATTTAGCCTTAATCCTTTATAATATACCCATGACCACGCTAATTGTACCTAATTCAATCCCAACCTTTCTTAAACTATTCTTAATCATGCGCTACAATTAGCCTCTACCTTAACCCTATTTAGCCTTAATCCTTTCTAATATCCCCATGACCACCCTAATTGTACCTAATTAAATCCTAACCTTTCTTAAAATATTCCTAATCATGCCCTACAGTTAGCCCATGCCCAACCCTTAGCCATTCACATCTGTTGTTCCTTGTGAAAAGCATCCTTTTAGTTCAATAGTGCCCGAAACGATCGATGTTTCCCTTTTGCTAAAAACATAAATGTATAAACATTTCAAAAGTGCTTGTGCACTTGAAAGTATCACCTCTCATTAAAAAATGCACCCAACTAACCTATATATGCACCCTTCTAGCTTAGACACACTTACTTTGACCAATAAATAGGAAAATCATGCAAAATTTGGCCTAAAGTTCATGCAATTCACAAAGTAAGGATCAACAACTCACATGTGGTCTACAATGCACCGACCACTCGAATGTCTCCACCTTCTTAGCCTAATGATTCACCAAAGGAATGCGTACCATCAATCTCTAAGTCTCCTACAACCTTTTGGAAGTGTAAAGTTAATGGTGAAAATGACACTTGTGGACCCCTTCCATTTCCTTTTATAATCCTCTCATTGCCCTAAATTTGTGGAACTCGTTGGAGCTTACATAACATCCTTATTTTTCCTATCACTTTCATGCTTTTCTTAGTTGTCTTGTCAAGAAATTGATCTCCTTTGCAAAAGATTTTTGCTTAATTTCTTGAGGGGGCATCATACCTCCTTATTCCAATCCTCTAGGGCACATTCCTCCTTTCTTAAAAAAAAACCTATGAAACAACACTCAAAATCACATTGTCACAAAGAGGGAAAAAATGTAGACATAAAAAATGACTCTCTTCTGTTATCAATTATCTCATTAATTAAATATTTTTTAATTATTTAATTACCTTACTAATCTTCCTTAATCATCCTTAATCTTTCAAAATCCATCCTAATCAATTCCTAATCGTCCCTAATCCTTTCTAATCAGTTCTCGTCACTTCCTATTCAACCCTGATCATTTCATTTCTCCTTGGTAGCATTTATTAAATAATTTTATTATTTAACTAATTGGTTATTTTCCATTAATTAATTAATTTTGATTAATTACTTAACATTCTTATGTCTCATTATAATTAAATAAGTTTAGTTATTTAATTATCTAACTTTTCTATAGTAGTTGAATAAATCATTTTGTTGTTTCCTCTTTTCACATAAAATGAATAAATTTTCATTTATTCATGCTTTGCTAGAAAATTTATTTTTTCTTATTTTTAATATTCTTTCAACATTCCTTCATTGGTCAAAAGTATGAGTAAATATTTATTTACTCATGGCTTTCTCCTAAAAATAAATAAATTCAATCATGTATTCCTCCTTTCCCACTCACATTCGCACTGTCTTACAATCTTGGCCATTTGTCACCAGATTCCTTTTAGCCACTCCCCCACCATCCTCCCATCTTTGAACAATTTTCTCCTATGAAACCTAGTTGTCCATCCCCATTGGATTCAATTCAAACTCCACTTTCCATCTCTCTCCCTCAAAATCTATAAATATGAACCTCTCATTCCATCTTTTCTTTAACTAAACACACTTGACCTTTCTTTTTAGCTAATTAATTTGTGCTTGCAGATTTCTAAGGGCATAACTTCTACAATTTGGAAAGAGACTTGAGAACTATGGAGATTTCTA
Organism: Thuja plicata; assembly: GCA_018584345.1. NCBI lineage: Eukaryota > Viridiplantae > Streptophyta > Pinopsida > Cupressales > Cupressaceae > Thuja > Thuja plicata. The sequence goes on from MU227912.1 coordinate 2,053,056, forward strand.
TGGGATTGTTTGTTTCATTTTTGTCATGTTGATGTTATTGTACTTATGATCTTAATGTTATTTCGCTTATGCTCTCTTGTTTCTTGCATTCTCCATAGGATTGTTTCATTTCACATAGATTGGAGGGATTGATTATTTTCTATTGATAGTTTATGTAGGTTAGATTTTAGGCTAATATAGTAATGATGTTTATCTTTATTCTAAGGACTTGCTTGTATCTTTTTTTTTGGTCTTACTCCTATTACTACTCTATGAAAAATTATATACCTAGTCCTATACAATTTTCCTATTCTAAATATAAATTTACTTCTACCCCTTTTCTACTAACTCCCACACAACCATTTTTTTTTTTGTTCGTAGATAGTTTCACTTTTTGTGTTTATACTTATTTTAAAATGATTAAAAAATACTACTCATAAAAAACCTCATAAAAAACCTCTTTTGTATTTGTAAGTTATTAATTTTCATGATGAGGAGAACACCTAATCAATGTCTTTATTCATATTCTTTATAAATGTCTAAAACTTGCTTTCATAATAGTTACTTTTTTACTTTGAAATACATATTTATACTGAGCCCATATGTAGATCGAATTGCATGAAACATTGAATAGAGAAAAACCATATAGCTTGCACTTTGCCTCCTTGTTTTGGACTCACTTTGACTAGGATGTCCTTTGTGTGATTACTAGTGTACAAATGACACATTCTGACATAGGGATTGGAGAAATAAATTGAACATAATTTGATTATAATTGAATGCAAACCCAAGGACCTATCCATACTCTTAGATTATCTAATCACCATACCAAGTCATTGAGTGCAAAAGTGAGCAATGAACTTTCAAAATTCAAATTTAAATTTGGCACAATGTCACCTTCCTATTATTAGCCATTATGAGCCAACTAAAGAGCAAAAATTGCTAACGTGTGCGCTAAGGTGTTGTGTCCAAGGACACACCTTAATTCATTTGAATTCAAGAAAGATGACTTAGAAGAAAGATATGTTGCTCATTACAACATCATTAGAGCATACATCAACATTAGGATGTATGTAAAGGGGCACTTGGTTTGATGAAAAGGTCCAGTTGTAGGCATCTAGATGATATTGAGTTCAAATCTTCAAATCTTCTTCTTCTTAAAAAAAAAAGAAATAAAAAAACAAAAACAAACAAACATTAGGGTGTACTATATGCCTATCCAATGTCTTTGATCTTTATTCCAAACCTTTAAATATGTAACCTATAGGTTTGACTAAGGGAGAATCCCTCACAGGTGTTCCTAATGACACCTATAGTTCATTATTATAGTTCAAATGCATTAATGCTATGAAAACTTGGAGATCAAATTCAATAAGGTTAAGGTATGTGCACATAATTTAAGTTTGTACTTATAAAAAATAGTTTTACATTTGTACTTGTCACATAATAATTTTATAATTTTTTATATATTACAAATAATTTGGTAAGCACAATACACTCAAAATCTATAGAAGAACAACTTTTAACACCCACTAGGCTAAACGTTAAATAGCCTATGGGATAGTTAGCCTTGCTACCTTCAACTTAAGCATTTCAATTCTTTTTCTATACAAGACGATGATGAGCTTCCCCAATTTCTCAACAACCCCCTCACTAAAAAGTCTATATCAAGAACAAGTGAAAACATTAACATAATTCCTCATATTTGCTATGCATTTATCTTATTCAAATAAAAACTATATACATTTAACTTATTCAAAGTGAAAACTATATACATTTATCTTATTTATTATATTCTTATATTTAACACTTGATGAAGACGAATTCAATTAATTTATCATTACGAATACTTCATTATTACCTAGTTGCCTAAAATTTCTAAAAATGTTTCTCTGACCGCATTCATTAAGGATATACATACGATTTATGAATACATTACTTTATGACGATGGGCCTTAATGTCATCGACCAAGTACTATGTCACACTTGATCGCACCGAAACTATTAACTGTTCCGAGTATGGTTTTTTTATTGAAAAGAGTCTCTTTTATATTAATATTTAATAAAAATATGGTGGTTTAATTTGGAGTAGAACTACATAAACCGTGCTGTGAAACAATATTAAAACTAAAAAACTAAAAAAAATTAAAACACATCAAAATTTAAAACAATAGAGCAAATAGCTGAAACAGATAGACCATTTTTATCGATTCGTGTCTCTTTGCCCCGTTTTGATCCTGTTCGTACAAGGACTTTTCTATTTTCGGTCTGCATAGTAGCTGTTTTTGCTCATCTTTTTTCAATTTATTCTATTTTCCAGCGTTTTACTTACGCTTGTAATGGCAGCTTGATTGACACCCACAAAACAATAACTGTAGCTTTCTGGGCCGCCCTTTAACGTAAATCACTTTATACTAAGCAGCTCGCGTAACTACACTTGGAGCAATATGAAAAAAAAATACCATTCACGTTTTAGTATCCTTTTTTCATTATTATTGAGATATATATTGGTTTGAGCTGGGGTATGCTAGGGGAAGATTAAGGGTGTTTTCGAGGAACTGGCTACGCAAAGGCTTGTGAAGTTTGTTTGCCCCATTCTCTGGACTGGCTTTTTTAAAAAGCTTTTGAAAAGTTATGCTGCAAGTAAGTGTACCGTTACTGAAGAACTCTCCTCCAATGGTGTTGTTTGGATGCTGGACATGTTCTGTGAATATCATTCAATCATTATTCAGCCTTTAAGTATACAAATTGAGTCTTTAAGAAACGCCCACTTCAGAATTTTGAATACACATATCATTTTAAAGCCAAAACTCTGCTTTGATAATGTTATCTGGATTTGGGTTTGTTTTGTGAGTATGATTTCTTTGGTTTTATGACTATTAATAATAAATATGCTATCATGAAATCATTACCAATTAGGAATTACGTATACCCAAATCATTCCTTAGGCCAGATCAGATTAAACAAGTACGCTGTAGTTTGGTTTTATTGATTTGGGTTGTAAATATTTACTTAATGAGTGTATTAGAATGTTTGTCATGCAAACGAATCGTAAGATTGTACACTGCTGATGATTTTGACTAACCCAATCACCCTCAGGAAATCTTAAACGTGACAACTCTACCTGTTAAACACACAAATGGAGTCATAAAAGCACATTCTTTTGAGAGTTTTGAGTGCCCAAATCACTCCTGATAATTTAAGTAACGCTTCGGCCCAAAATTTCGAAGTGTTCAGTTCTATATATATTCATTCAATGTTTTCAATAAATTAGTCCTCAGCAGTCGAGAATTTTTACCGATTTTGACTTCCCAAAACATATGAAGCCAAAATCAGTCAGTCCTATTCTCATTTTGTCCCTGCAGGGATTTTTAAAATTTGAAGAGCTCAATCTGCTTGTAAGGGGGTCTTAGTTGGGTTGACTGTGTTTCAAAAATATTTGTATATCCTAGTTGACCAATAAATTCACTACAGAAGCCCCAAACTACCGAGCATTTTTCTTTCTACCTCCTTTCAAGCCCAAACCAGATGATGCAATCACCTTGAGAGTTTCAGTTTTGGACAGTTCAATTCAATTGTAAGGGCATTCTTCCTGTTCTATAATATCTTCATATGTTGGATTGACGCTGTTTTAAAAATATTAGTACTTCTTAGTTGCCAATAAACTCACTACAAAAGTGCCAAACTACCGAGCTTTCTTCTTCCTACTTCGTTTGAAGCCCAAACCAGATGATGCAAGTACCTTGGGAGTTTCAGTTTGGGACAGCTTTATTCAATTATAAGGACAGTCTTCCTTTTCTATAGTAGCATCGAATGTTGGTTTTGCACTGCAATTCATTCTTGCAAATAGAAACAACTATTTTATCAATCGGTTGAAAAATTTAATGTTTGTTATCTATTTTTGTAGAGTGATTAATTAGCTTTTTTCTGGCAGAAATTGAGTTGTAGTCAGATGAACGCTTAAGATTGAAGAAGCACCCTCACAGTATTGGGATTGGGATTTGATCTGACTTATTCAACTCCAGTGTTTAATTGAACCCAAGTGATGTTCTTGAACCGTTAAGATGCTTAATCTCATGACTTGATTTGGCTCATCAAGGAAACTTTAGTTGTCAGACCGGTTTGGTTCTACAGGTATCTCATGTGTTGGTTTTTATTTGTTTAATATTTAGAATTTCAGAATTTCTAAGCAAAAGAATAACTGTGCAATACAGCTAGGAACAACATTTACAGCATATATGTATACTGGATACTTATAAAGTGAAATCTTGATTTTTAATTTATACAGGTGATGGACGGGCCAATACCTGAACAGATATTTTTGAGCCAGTGTATGTAAGATTTGATTGCTTGGTGATATATTGTTGGTTCTTCATGGGCTTAGTGTTGAAGGAAATACATGATGCTGGAGAACAAAAATCCAGTAGTTTGGATCCTCAGAACTCATTCTCATTGTTTTTGGCCCATCATATTCATTTGAATTTTGATGCTATAAAGTTGCTACCTTGTTAGAAGTTGTTACCAGGTAAAACTCTAATAAAAAGGAAGGCACGCCATATATATTAGATTCCAAAAGAGGTGTACCTTTGGAGGATGGAGTTCACAGTAAAATCAAAAGAAGGATGTAAGGAAGGTGAAGCTTCGTCCAGTATAGCAACCGAGAGACCAATTATTCCTGCGTTTTCCTCGAGCCAAAAGGTTATGCTCATCTTTAGCAAATTTATTCGTGAATCAACTTTTGGGTTTTGCCTTGTTAATAAAATTAGCCTTAAAGAGGAGTTATTAACATTGCATTTCCTCTTTCTATCACTTCTTTTATTGTTTGGTGCCAATCCATTTTCAAGTTTTTTGCCCAGAATATTGGGTTACCATTCACTTTTGAATAACATTCAAATTGCCTAGGAAAAGTGCATCATATATATTGCCTTTGCATAAGTAACAAGATCAAGAATGCCTGCGAGAATTGATTATAGATAATAATTATTAAATACCTGGGATATGCAAATGTAGAAAGTCTTACCATTATAATTTCTCTTCACAAATGCCGTATTGGTTTCTCTTTTAATGGTATATATGTTTTGTATGTTCCCACAACTATCTAATGGTGCATGCTTTTGAAATTATAATGCAGACCCTAATAGTTCATAAAAAAATTAAATAACAGAAAAAAATTCTTCCTTCAAATTGCCCAAAGGACTTATACAAATATTATTAATTTTCTTACATTTTAATTAAGTAAATTTCTAGGAAAAGCAAACAGAAGGGATCTAACTCTAACAATTGAAATAGCTATAATTTATGGTGACTGAATTTCATTGACTTTCTAGGCTTATACAAATTGACTAAATCACAACTGAACGATGAATTACTGAGAAAATAGACTAAATAAACTCAGTTTTGCCAAATCTCAATCGCAGTGGCTATGGAGAGAATTTGAGAGTAATTGAAACTTGATTTTGAAGAAAACATCACAGTAAATTTTAAGGGAGGATATGAAAACTTATAACAAAGGTGAAATGGGTGCACAGTTATGCATGATGCAGGAGCACAGCACCTTGTGTGGACCCCTGAAACATGAGTATGTTGGTGGTTCTCTTGATATGCATAATTGGCTGATTTTATGAAGAAAGATAAATTTAAAATTTTCATGGAGTAAAACAATAATTAAACTATCTTTAAGCTGTATGTTAGTAATGTATTCAGCAAGGTCAGATATTGCATACAGGCAATAGGCTTCAACTTGTTGTAATGTCCCCAACTGGGACTTTACTTGTTTTACCCGTAAATTCCCAACTAGGGTTTGGATTGTGCTTGGAAATGGAATTTTAACTTAGTCTCTGTAATGTCCCTTACTTGAAGATTGCCTATTTCCCAATGATTAGCATACATCACTATGCAGAAACAATTGATTCATAATACATTTGACAGTTAACATACTTAAGCCTCAACTCCTTACTTCTCTCCTAAACATGAGCTTCAAGAAGGAAGGGGAATTACTTGTCCTTAGGATGCTTGGAAATTAATCTGCAAGCAGGCTCCCTCAGCATATTGGGAATGCATGTTCATACCCATCTCGGAACTTTTTCCCTGAAGGCATTGGAAATACATGTCCTTACCCATCTTGGGACTCACCTAAATTGTGAGGAATTACTCCGCCTCTCCCTGACAAAACCAACCTATCATCTTAAGGAGCTATAGCGAGTGATTACGGAATAGGCTATGTATATATTAATATCTCATTTATTATATATATATATATATATATATATATATATATATATATATATATATATGGGTTCCTTATCCTTAATATAATCTAGATATAATATTCTGTAAATCAGTATTTAACTCATAGATGCTTGCCAGCAATATAATAGGATTCATCTCCTTTGATGAACGCCAATTATAAATAATAATTCTCATCATTCTTTTCTGATCCTTTTTTCTTTCTGATCTTTACCAAAATATATTTTCTGATCTCTGCTTCCTATCTCTTGAATGAGTTCGATCTTCTATTTTGTATCTTTCATGTACCTTTTGCAAAGGTTGTGTCAGTAAAGGGTTGTGATCCTTCTTTAATAAATAGTCACTCCTTGACCATGATCGCACCACTTGACTTAACTAAATCTTTATTATTCTTTTGACTAAGTATTGCTGTCATTTACTGAATCACTGCCCTACATGGATTGATTAGCAACTCTCTAATATTATAGCTGATGTTTAGTCTTCAATAATTTTAATAAATTAATTTCAAATCGTTATGGTCCATCTTTTTTTTATCGGTTTTCTCCTCGTGATATATCATTGTGCCTCTTCATTAAAGTATTGTTCGGTAGTTTTGACATGCTTGTCTAAGTTGATATTGTTTGTTTCTTTATGATAATTGCTGGTTGTCATTGGCTTGAGATAAATATAATTCCTTTGATTTCTGACTTCTTTATTTGCTGAACGGTAGTAAATGTTTTAAGAACTCAATCGGTTCTGTACCCATATGCTGTTTGATGTTGTTATTATGGCTAACAATAATAGTTGCTGCTCATATTATGTCAAATCAGGGGCTATGACACTTGCGTATTATCTAAAAATTTCTCAGAACATAAAGTCCTATCATATCTAAGATAGGTTAGATCGCTTCTCATGCATCAGGATGATAGGACTGAGTGACCAGCAACAGGTGTAACCTTCAATTTTTATTGTTTTTTGATAAATAGCATGAATTTAGAAAATATCAACAATTGAACTAATAACAAAATTTTAACATATTGCCTCTCCTCACTTATATTAAACTATCAAGCAAAGAAAAAGCGCTGTGAAGAAGACTCTTCTTGAAGGTTTCCTATGTTCAAACAGTCAGAATACTACTACTGTTCTCCAATACTGTAATACATGATTTCAGAATTCATTCATTTTGTATTAACGTAGAACTTTTATTCAGTTTTAGCTCTGTTGCATATTGCTTGAGAATGATTCTCTATTTTGATGTTTGATCTTGAACTACTTCATGTTTTTTTCAAGGAACTATCTTTTGTACTTAGTGCTACTTTTTCACGACTTGAGTTTGATATTATATAGAATGCATGCAGGAATTACAGCCAATTGAAAGTTCAGGAACTGAAGAAATCACACCTGTCCGACATAGTGTAAAACGACCAAATATATCAGTTCAAATACCTTCTAGAAGTTTGGACGATTCCAATCTCAGTCCTGCAAAGGTAAATTTACCAACTACTCCAGGTTCTTCAAAGGCAAACAAGACCTCAATTCGAGCACTTATACCACGGCCAAGCTTCAAGAGCAGGGTACCTCCTCCCGAGAGTGAAAAAGCTGTTCTTCTTACCCCAGGAGTATTGTCAAAATCACTACCATCTCATGGTGGAGATCAGACACCTTGTGGTCCGAGATCATTTTCACTTACAAAAGTACTTGCACCAATGGCTGCAAAAAGGACATCTTCTCTCCCAGTTACCCCTATTGCAGATTTGACTCAGACTTCCTCTGTGTCAGTCCACGGAGTGCATGCTGTTCAGCCAGGGGCTTTAGCTGTAAGCATTTGGTTCCTTTTGATTAAGCATAATACTGTATGTACTTGTTAGCTGTGTAAACTTATCTTCATAAGTTCATTACATTTTTCATATTGTTATTTTTATTGGTCGTGGCTCTAATCCAGTTTTTTAAAGTGGTGTGAACCTGAGTCAATATGTGCATTATGAAGACATTATAGAGGGCTAGATTTCAGGTAGGGAAGGGATGGGACCCAGAATGGAAAGAAAGGAAAAAACACACATGTACAAATGTTTTATATTGTTGGGCAGGAAACAGCTTTTCTGCTCTTATCTTTTTACATTGGTTTAAACTTTAAACCCAAAGTAACAAAAGGAAGCAAATGACAAATCTTAATATAAAATCCCATATAGAGATTGCACACTTAACAAAGTTGAATTGCAAAGATGGATGGAAGGCTAGCAGAGAGGTAGTAATGTTAAGTGTATTCTGATAATAACAGAGCAATGAAGATTATTGAAATATTCAACATGCCAATTTTAAGGGAAACTCAAATCCCTTAAATTTTAAATTATGAAATAAAATTAGTTAGAAATTTGAACATGATACGTGCTTTGTAAAGTCACAAAGTAATTTGGGGAAGGTGCCATTCATATTCTGAGTGCCTTAAAAATGGGAATGTGGAATCACCCAAGAATTGCATTAGAATTGGTAAATTCCAGGAACTGGCGATTCTTCTTCTGTAAATATTTTTGTCAGACAGGAAAGTTAGCAGGGCATTTCCAGATTCTAATTTGTTTCTTTGTGGGCAGCAATGGTGATTTTATCAAAATTATTACTGTGCAGTTCATTGTTCCCTCAGGTGTCTTGTTAGATAGAACATTTCCTCTATAACATTTTTCAATTCTTCCGATTCAGGGATGGAGTTTCTTTCCAGCACCACCTCTTTTTAAAAAAAAAAAAAAAAAATCAAGTTGCTGCCAAGGGGACAGCTCCCTTTCCATTAAACTTCAAAAGGGAAATTACAATCCTCAGATTTGCAGTACTAGGTTTAATCCTTTATCTAATCAGTGTTTTGCAATAGATTCATAAGTCCTTCCTTCTTTTGAGGGGAGAGCAAGTCTGGTTGACCAATCAAGAAATTCCTGAACTCTTTCAAATTGCATTTCATGGGCCCTCCTGCCAAGAGCGTCGGACATTCCTTCAAATCTGCACTATTCTTTAATGCTTTTTGTTAACCCTTTTCCCTGCTACCATTTAAGGTAATTGTTTACACAGGTTAGTTCTAAATACAAACTCCTATATACAATTTGATTTGTACTTGGATATTGAATTATTTCAAGCCTGATGTGAATCATGTGTAAACTTTTTTTCATGCTTTGTCATTAGCCCTGATATCAACTAGCTCTTACCCATCTTACAATCTTTGAACTTTCTGCTTACTGCTATTAGAGCTAGAAATAGATGTTTTAAAACCATTAGACAAACAAGGTTAGTTGCTTATTTAAAGGGATGCAAAATATATGTGCTATTAGGGTATACTAGATCCATTGAAATATTACTTAGGCTGAAATAATGATTGTTTCACCGTAGTGAATTCTGAATCTGAGAGCTTGATACGAGCAATAGTCTTGCATAATATCTCAAGGGCATATTTATAGCAAAGTGATTTCATCCATGCTTTCATGATGGTTGAGTTTTAACATGGATTGGAGTTCCTTATCAATGTGAAGTAGATGTCAACTTGTTATTTATGTAAATCTTGACAATTGTCCTATTCCCCATCCATTTTAATTTTCATTTATCCACAATTGTTCTGTTTTTTAATGAATTATGTAGTGGTTATCATCAATAATTTGAACAAAAGAGGTGGTGTGTGCTGGAAAGGACTTTATTTCCACCACTAACTCTAAGAGAAAAGTTATGTAGATTATAGATATATTGAAGTTCCAGCAGCGTAATGGCTTGTAAAACCCAATGTATTACTGCAGTGCAATATATTAATGTGGTGCAATCAAAGAGTGTACTAACACTTCCAAAGCTCTAGGGAATAGAAAGATAGACTTATGCTCCAATGCTACAAGTAGAAGCCCCTGCAGGTGACTGTGAACTGTTAAAATCAATTCAGAGAAAATATAAGTTGAAAGAAGTCTATTAGGAAAGGGTCACCATGATGTGTTACCACTTGAGGCAGCACATTATCATTCAACACACTGGCCAAATGATTGACGAAGACCTTACTGTCACGATTTGATTTACTATGTCTGTAAATGATACCATCCTTGCCTGAAGTTCTTTTGCCTGAGCAGCATAAAATAGCTCGAGTGCTAGGAGAAGCCTTTGAACTCAATCAAAATTGGGTGTACTGGTGCAGGAGCACCTAGCCATGAAGATGTATCATGAAGTCAAACCACATTTTTCTTTATTTGTAATGTTCCATTAATGATTTTAAGGTCACAAAAGATCATTTGTATCAAAACAACTCAATTGTAAGGCTTGAAGAGCCATTTTGTACCAAGAGACCTAATAGGTCAAGATAGAGTCAACTGAGGTCAAAGGGTCAAGAACATCCAAAAAATGATTGAAAATGTTGTAATTGATTGTATTGAGTCCATTTTGTCATATCAAAGGTGTCTAGGAAGAGGTTTGCAAAGTCTGGTTGAGTTTTGTTAAAAATTGCAAAGTTGCAACATTGCAACTTTGCAAAAAGTGCAAAAGATGCAAATACAAGGTCCATCGGTCAAGGGTTAGTTAGAGCAGTTGGGAATGGTTACAAATAGTTGGAAATGGTTTATAAAATCAATGTTGGTCGAGATCTAAGGCAGAGAACAGTTTGGAGGGGGTTTGCCAAGGTGTATCCGTTAAAAGTTAAAACCCTCAAACTGTTATACAGTTTGCAGATCTGTAGAGGTTGCAGGGCCATGAAGGCTCACAAAATGTTGTAATTTCAATAACTTTTTGTTTTTGAACGATAGAATAAGGAATCAGCTTTCAAATGAGTCCACTTTTGTGTATTTCCATGATGTATTTGGTGAGAAAACATTGTTTTTCTAAAAACTGTCAAAACCCTCAATGAGGGCGATCAAAGATCTTAAAATTTTTGTATCTCTTAAACCTCAAGGTGGAATGGCCTCAGAATCGGTGAAATGTTAGTTTTTAACATGTTCTTGAAGTTTCCAAAGTGGCAGGTTATTTGATGGTGATTTGCTAATGAAAAGGTGATGCCCTAGCACTGACAAAACAGTGTCTCAGACTGGTAAAACTCTGGCTTCCTTGTGTTGCAGTGCTTTGTACTCTTTTGTACGGAAATATTATGGTGCAAATGTCATATGGTTGGAAAGAATATCGAGTCTAATTTCATTTGCTTCAAGTTTGATTGATTTTCATGGAGAAACGAGTTAAGTTGTGACCACTTTTGTAAAGACAGCCTGTTCAGTTAGAAAACATATTGGTACGGCTATGTACGGACTAATACGGACCTGACACTTGGTGTGTGGATAGATTATAATGTTGGGAACAACTTTCCTTCTTTCCAGAAAAATTCATCTTATGATTTGAGGGGTCAAATAAACCAATTTCTAAAACTTGACCTGTCAGTTCCTATGTGAGTTCCTGTCACTGTTGTTACAGGAAGGTGGCAGAAATCTATTATATGATTTGTTTATGTTCTTGGTGACCATGTATGGTCTTGTCATATCACATTTATCATTCCAAAAGTGTCTCAATGTGTTGTTTTATAGAGTTTGAAGTTCTAAATCAAGTTTGGTTTGTAGCCCTTTGTTGGGAAATGTGCCCATTTGGCATTAGAATGTTTCCAAGTTTTGTGCGAACCTTTATGCTCTGCATCATGTACCAATTTGCAGAATTACATGTGCACAATGAGCCCGTTGTGACCTTTTCACACCATCTCCTCATCTCAAATGAGAACCCCCTCTTTTCGTTTGTTAGGTTTAGGGTCTTGGTAGTAGAGTTTCAGTTTTGAGCCTCAAAGATTCAGGAATGGTTGAATTTTTCAAGTCACCAAGGTTGCAAGCATAAGCAAGTCTTAAGGGATTAAAGTCATTAGGGTTCAAAGGTAAGAATTGTCAAATCCTAAGGGAAATTTCTTTAGTGTTGGGATGTTTTGGATAGTCAACTGGTCTTCATAGTGTATTAATGCCCTATTTTATCTATGAATCTGGACTAAAACGATGAAATTTTGCAAGCAAAGTGCGAAGTCCCTACGAGGATGGAATTTCCACCAAATTTGGACCAAAAATCCCCATGGAAATTGATTTTACACCGAGTCCTCATGAAAAGTCCCTATGGAGGTTGATTTTCCACTCCAAGATTCAAGGATTAAGGACAAAACACTAAAATGTCCCTATCGAGGTCGTTTTTCCACTAGCCAGACACTTTAAAAAGTTTGGGAACGAGTTGGAGTGGAAAGTCCCTATGGATAAGGAATTTCCACATTGTCCTTATGGAGATTGATTCTCCACTTTGTCTTATAGAGCCTAAATTTCCACTTTATACACTAAGGACCAAGTTTGTCCCTATGGATTAGGAATTTTCACTTGTCCCTATGCACATAGAATTTCCACTTGTCCCTACAGGGGTCGAATTTCCCCTTGATGAGCAAATGAACAAGTAATGTGAATTAGTCCCTGTAGGGGTCATTATTCCACTCCCCAAAATGAGCAAGTAAAGTGAAGTTACATTGTATTAGCTTGTCCCTATGGTGGTCGATTTTCCACCAGCAAGGAGGATTGGAAAATCATGTCTGGATTGTCCAAATGAAGTGTGAGGAGTCCCTATGGTGATTGATTTTCCACCAAGCTGAGTTGCAATGAAAAAAAGACTAAGTGCAAATGCCACCAAGTTTGTCCCTATACCCATCGATTTTCCACCCACTTGGCAAGGTGTGAGAAAGGACTTTGGCATGATTTGAATGTGTCCCTATGAGCATCGGATTTCCACTTGGGCAACATGGTGAAGCTTAGCAAGCTTTTGCAGGATAAGTAAGGGACTGAAATTATCCCTATGACAACCAATTTTCCCCTTTGAGTGCTGGGTGAGATGAAATTGAAAGTAAACATGAAAAGTGCGAGTTTCCTTATCCTGGTCGATTTTCCACTAGGTGGATGATACAAGAAAATGCAAAGTAAATGGAACCAAAGAAGGCAAAGAAAATGGATTCAAACCAGTGACTAAGCTGATTGATTTTCCACCAGCATGATCATGAAAAAGATTAAAAGAAAATGTGAAAGGAAATCCCTTATGCTGGTTGAATCTCCTTTAAAAGGCTAAAAGTTTTAATCCCACATACATTGTGGAGTTGCACAACAAAGGAAAAACTACTGTAAATTTCCATTGAATACCATGATAAATGCAATGCAAGGAAACAACTTAAGTTTGGAAGCTGAGGGAAAGCATTAAGGACTGACCAATCGAAGATAAAAATAAGAAGAAAGCACCAGATCAACCAATTGTAAACATCAAAGAAAGGTGAATTTGTGAAGGAAAATCAGGGACTTATAAAAATCTGATTTGGAAAGAATGTGAACTACATGAAGAGATTAAAGTCTGATTAAACTCTTACCACAAGGGCAGCGATCACATGGAAAAACATCAGAAAATGAAGAAAATCGAAAATATCTCAATGGGTGCAAACCTTACTTGAGAGCCCCAAATCTGGTCCCATCTTTGTCATTTCTGAAAATCAGAAGTAAAAGTCCGAAGTTTAGGAGCCTGCAAAATTCATGCTTCAGACTTAAGCCTGAAAACTTTCTCCAATAGGGTGTCGATTTGGGAAACTCGGAAAAAAATCAAGGTTGCCCTCATTCAAGTTGACCTAGGGCAAGAAGAAAAAACGATTTCCTTGTCGAAAGCCAGAAAATTTTAAGAGGGAAACACTCAGATAAAGAAAATTCAGAGGTGTCTTCAGAAATCAGACCTTGCCTTATTTTTGAGAATTTGATTTTCATCTTCAGATTTTCGCAATCTTTATCCCAAGCTATGTTTTTCTGAGTTTAAAGGATTGAAATCAGACTTTAAAGCAATTGGGGAATCAAATTTCATCTCTAAATTTAATCATTTTCAGAGTTACATTCTCAGATTTCATTGTTTGCAACTCAAGTGTTCTGAATTTCTGAATTTTAAAAGTCTGAAAACATACACAAAATCAGAAATTAATGAGTCTGAAAATCATTTCGTCAAGTAGATCTTGTAAGGTTATTACTTTCAAGCTTTGTATAGGAACATGGCTGAGGCAAGAGGTGGAGTTGCAGCTATGAAGATGCAGATGAAGAAGTGAAGGTTACTACCCAGAGCCTCAAATGTCTTCCAAATGGAAGAAGGTTGGTGATGCAAACTTCGAACACCTGAACATGAAGAAGATGAAGCGAAGGATGTATGGGACTCGAGATCAAATGCCCTGACCAATGGCTGTCGGCATTATGAGAAGTAAATTTACTATGCAGTAGGCTTCTCACCAGCCATACAGTGCAATGAACTCATGGTAGAATGTGCAAGGCATTATGATCCGCAATCAAGGACAGTCAAATCTTCTAAGGGAGTGGTGGTTGCATTTCTCAGTGAGGAGGCAGTAAGAAAAGCATTTGGAATTCCCTATCATGCAAGGATGCAGATGAGAACAAAGGAGGAAGCTCAAGCAATGTTTGAGAACAAACTAGATGTGTGCATGGACCTCGTAAAAAAATGATGGGTCCTTGAACCTAGAAGGCATCATTCCAAGCTACCGAAAAATATTATAAGTATGGACTTCAAGGATGAATACAATGATATGATCTTCTTGTTGAACAAAGTCATGGGAACTCGTCAAGGAGCACTCTTTGAGAATTGGATGTTTTACTTCGTAGAAGAGATCTTAGTTGGAATGACGATGATAAATTGGGCAAAAGTGATAAGTGATAACTTGGACATTGAGTTGAGAAACTTGGAGATAACAAAAACCTTCTACATGAACACTCACATGATTTATTTGTTAGCAAGGAATATCAGGTATACAAGTTTGATGTGCAAGGGCGAAGTAGGGAACAAGAAGGGACAACTCAAGATATATGATTGCCATTCTCAACTTCAGCTTCATGAAGAGGGACACTATAGGAGGGTAAATGATACATTTGCTATGCATATCACTTGTGTGTTACAAGGGGGTTGCCTTGAAATCGAAGGACCCATCCTTGACATACATTCAAAGAGCCTTATATCAATCAAGGAGGTATTGGGTCAAGATGTTGATGTTTCCAGCGAACTACACTTAGAAGAGTTGAAGGAAGGATTGAAATCTGTTTACTTTCAGAGGATGGAATTCATCAAGAAAGGTCAATTGGATGGTCTTGTTTATCTCATGGTCTCCATCAACAATCTGCAAAAGCATACATCAAATTGGGACGACATTCTTGATACTTGCATGGAGGGATTAGAGGTAATTTAGTTGCAACATAACAATTTGCCAAGTATTTCAATGGAGGAACTTGATGAAGTGGTGTCCGGGCTCATTGAATTTGCTAGAAGGGAGAAGGATAAAGGCATACACATTCTAGATGATGACTAGGCATCCTCCAATTTTGTTATTTGCCCATGGAGAATATTCCATTTTGCTGCATTGTATTTAATGCTATGTATTTAAAGCTTGTAGAAACGCTGGTTAGGGCTATGTTGGGAGGATCTTGGCCATTGATTTCAAATCAATCTTGGCCGTTGAATGTAATTGAGACTCCTATATAAACCCTCCTATCATTTGTAAGGTAGTGGAGTGTTGTGTGGTTCTTTGATTTCTCAAGTTTAGTTTAGAATTTGCTTTAAGTAATTTAGCTGAATGAAAGATATCTTGGATAAAACTTTGTGAAACTTGCGTATTCCATACTAGTAGTTTTCTAATTGGAAATTGCTTTACGTGGTCAACTGGAATTCAACATAAGCTTATCTTCAATTGTTACTTACCCATTGATATGCATCGTGTTGATGATGTTGATGTTGTTAGTAATGATTTGAATATCAATCATCTACCTTCGAAGATTGCACTAGCTTGGTGGAAGTTGATGACAAAGCTAAGTCTAGTAGAGTTAATGAAGCCATTCACTATCTCTTGTATTCTAGGATTAGAATAGAATCTCTAACCCTTAATCTATTTGCAATTTATTACAAAGTCTTGCTAGAATTATAACCAAGCACCTATATTGCCATATCATTGGTAGATAAAAGTTGATAAACCTAGAGTTAATAGCGTTGGATTGCCAACATACACCAAGCCAAAAGAGCTCATATCCACATAAAGTAGCAAGTACACAAGTAGGAACCTTGGAGTCGCCTCTATGATCTTTTTGCAATCTTAGCATACTTGGTGTATTTGCTTAAGAGAGGATAGAGTATCCTTTAGCACTTTATTCTGTGTTGGTGTGGTCATAAAACACTCATCAACAAAATTGGTGCTAGAAAGAGTGCTTTTGTTCGAAGTCACTCAAGAAGTGGGATGGATATACACCATCTTCAGAAGATGGAATCAATAGCTGCAAGTTGGTGGGGGACAACTTGCAGAGTCATCACATCCATGGGATCTTAGCAGAGGATGGAGATAGTGATTGTGATACAGACACCTTGAGGAGTTCTTATCTCCACAGTACAGTTGGATTTCACACCCATGTGAGATTGATAGACTGTAGAGGGAGGTTTGGTATAGTAGATGCTTCCAGATGTTCTCACCTCTTTATGATGGATGATGTGAGTTTCGTTTATATTGCGATCCAGGTGGTGCCTGGGTTAGCACTGTATGTTGGATGGGTCCCATTGGATTGCTTGATCACTTCTATTATGGTGAAGTTGGGATCAGTGTTGAGCAACAAAAGTTTGGGAATGTTCTTCTTGGCGAGCTTCTATTCTGGATTTGGGATCCACGTATAATTGGTTGGTCACTCTTTAGTGCGAAGTGGGATCCTTCGTGTGCATCAGGGTTCCAGTCTGGGTTCACTGGGGAGTTTTGCAGTGTGTACATGGTGTGGATTACTGGCAGTCTCACTTTCAGTCCTCGTGCACATGATTTGTTTAAGATGCACAAGTTCAGTGCACAGAGATTGGATAGTTGGGTTGTTCATTTCTATGCAATTGTTGTTATGTTGATGCGACAATTGTGTTTCAGTGTGGGACATTTCTCAGTCTTCCTTTGGATTTCCAGTTCAATGGAGTTTCTTTGCAGTCGTGATTGCTTGGGGACAAGCAATGTTAGGGAGGGCGGATTGCGATTTCCCCATTTTTCGTGAGCATCAAAGTTTGTGGGATTAGTCTATTATTTGACTCTCGTAGGCTAACCGGATGGATAGAGGGTCTTAGTTGGCAGTGCCAGAGGCTATTTTCCTCAAGAGGTCAGGAATGTTCAGGTTTGCTCTTCATTTGGGTCAGTTTGGTACACTTACTATTTATAGTAAGTCATTTATCCAACATTTCTACATTTGGCAGGGCACTTGGATCGGCCTCAATTGTAGTGATGACCCTTGGCATCTTTGTTGATCAAGTATTCAGGGATTTACTAATTATAGCAGGTCAGGTGTTGATAGAGATGGACCCTTACTATTTTTAGTAAGGCAATTGGATGCACAATGGATACAATGGTTAACTCTTAGGTTCAGTCAGAATTGAGAAATAATGATTAATGATGGAGTTATAACATTATAATTATTATTAAAGTTATACTTTAATAATAATTAATTATTAAGTGTATATCATTGATAAATTAAGTGGACTTTATTTAAAAGGGAGTTTTAAATGTTTTAAAAGTATACTTTATAATAAGTGATAAAGTGTTATTTAAAAGGGAGATATAAGTGTTTAATAAAGTATACTTTATATTTTAATGTGTGTATCAAAGACCTTCGATCTGTTGTTCTCTTTTGTAAAGGTTCTGGGTCCGATTAGGATCTCAAGTTCGAAGATGGCGGTCGGCTCTACAAGTGGCTCCTGACATTTTTGCCTGTTCACGCGGAGGGCGCCACCTTGGCTCTTCTTGGTCTGCGGTCCGGGTGATTTGGCATTTTGTTTGTGTGGTGTCGGTCCTGTGTGCTTAGTTTTGTGTGCTTTTGGGCTGCCTTGTTTCGTGTTGATTGTTTTTCCTTTTTCTCTCTCCTATTCGCCTTTGGTTCGCTTGTGTGGCTTTTAGTTTTCTCTGGAGTATGCCATTATTTTCTGATCCATTTGGTTTCGCATGAGATCTCTGGCGATGGCCGTAGAGGGGAGTAATGAGGGAATAAATGTCCAGGTCAATGGAGAGGATAACATGGCAAGTGGAAGCAAAACAGGAGCAAATACAGAAAGCTTTATGCCCTCGTATAAAGCGGTTGTGGCAGAAAAAATGGTTTTACCACCCTTGGCTCTATTTGAAAGCAAGATTGTATTTAAGAATGCGAAACCCGCAAGTGGAAAGGAGCACGGAGGAGGAATGGTCGAATCCAATGGAGATAGACACGAAGGAGGAGACCAACCCCACATCCTTGCAGGAGACAATGACGATGGAGGAAGGAAGGTAAGACTCCACCCTTTGGAGTTAAGACCCTTGCCTTATCGCCAAATGTGGACATGGTAAAGGCTATTAAGTCTAAGCAAACTAGATTAAAAAACATTGATGTCTTTTTCTGTTGTATGGATTTGAAGTTCTTGCCTGCTAGGAAATTTTTAGATGATTGGTTTAATAATATATGGGGTAAGAAACTTGGCATTCATATTAGCTTTAGCCGAATGATTCAAAGAGGATTATTTGTGGTTTTTCTTAAAACAAATGCAATGCAGGAAAAGGTTTTGATTAAAGGGTATTGGCAAGTAGGGCAAACAATGTTTAAAGCCCTCCCATGGTCGTGTAAAGACAACGTTGATAAGATCTTAGCCCGTGCATCTCCCCAGTGGATTGAACTTAAGAATGTTCAACCTGAATTTTGACACTTTATTCCCCATATGCTTGAACCTCTCAGGTCAGTGTTGCAAGTTGAAGAGGCAAAGTCACTCTCCCCCATTTAAATGCCCGTATTCTGTTAACCTTGCACCCTAATGTCTCCTTCCCTGATGCCATTTCATTAGATGTAGAAGGAGAAACCTTTGTGTGGGATATTGTTAAACTAGGAGACCTAGGAGCATGCTTCTTCTGTAAACTCAATGGGCACAATAGAAGAGACTGTCCTCAACTAAAAAACATCCATAAGGATTTCTTTGGTGCACCGGCCAACAATAACACTGAGAATAGTAATAAAGATGTAGTCACAGTAAGTAATACCAATGAGAACTTGACCAATAGTGGTGTCTCTCCCCCACATACAAGTACCACAGATACCCATGTCGACCAATTTGTATCCCTCTCAAATCCATTGTTTGAAGGAGAATTTTAAGTTCAGAAGGCAGGTCATACCATTGCTAAACAGACTCCTTTTAATTGTCAACCCCAGTACATCCCAGTGGCTAGAGAAAAATGCAATGATGAAAACATCCAAAAAAAGAACGCCCAACAAATAGTTCTATCTAAACTAAAAAACAAGAACAATGATAGCAAGGGTGAAAATGGGCAGCATTTGGTTGGACAGTTTAAAGAGTTATTTGACAGTGTACCTCCCAGAGGGAATGAGATAATACCCACTGTTGAGACTCATCTATGCTTATTAGAATATACTGACCAAGAGATGGAGGAACATGACTTCATTGAGGTTGTTAGCAAGAAAAATAAGAGAAAAACTTATGAGAGAAGTAACAACTTAAAAGACAAGGAAATAAATAATAGTCAGAAGAATAAAGATATGCCAGAATGCTTTAACAGGCTATACAAGAACCAGAAACCCCCCACCAAAAGTTAATGATGATGAATGTTCATAGTTGGAATGTCAGAGGCCTAGAGATGTTCGACAGGAAGTATGTGGTTAGGAATTGGTGCAATAAAATCCAGAATAAAGATATCATTTTTTTACGAGAAATCAAGGTTACAGGGGCTAGGACATATAATACGCTTAAATTCATTTGGAACAGAGCATCATGTATCTTTTCAAATCATGAAAGAGGAAAAGGTGGTGTTGCCATACTAATTGGGAGCCGATGGAGTGATAAGATGTCAAAACAAGGGGTGTCTCCTTGCAACAGGGCAATTTGGGCTATATTCAAAGACAAGGAGCAAGTAATTGGGGTGTGTAACATATATGCACCCAATGATTGCAGAGAAAGGAGTATACTATGGAACTGGATTTCTACTAATTTGCCACATGCTAAATGGATATTTATAGGAGACTTCAACATGATAGAGGATAAACAAGACAAGAGTGGTGGTAACAAACATGAATGGAAAGGCAATGAATTTTATTTCTGGTCAAAATTTAAAAGAAGATTCCACATAAGTGACCCATTGGGAAAAAAGAGACAAGAATACGATAACATTTGGTTCACATGGTGTAATAATCAAGCAAATAAAAACAAAATATATTGCAGATTGGATAGGATATACTTTGACAACAGTGCTATTGGGCTTTCTCATCCCTCGGGACAAAATCCTATCTGTGTAACTCCAGTCGCCATGTCTGATCATTCCCCTATCCATAGATGCATTGTAATCAATAATTCCAATGGTTAGTACCAAAATCAAAAGAGGAAAGGGGCTTTCAAACTCAATACTGCATTATTGGAAGATGAAGATACTATGGAATCTATTCTAATGGCAACTACCCTATCCAAATTCTGTAATACATACTCCTCTGCCAGAGACAAATGGGATCAGCTAGTAATAACATGGAGAAACATGTTCCAAATTATTGGAACAAAAATGGCTATGGATAGGAACTATGAGGAAAATAACCAACAAAGGAGAATCATCACATTAGAGACAGCTCTGCAAGAGGAGGGGAATAATGAAGAATTAGAGCAATCACTCATTGAAGTTAAAATGCAGTTGAGGAAGATACAAAACTATAAAATTCAAGGCCAAAAAGTTAGGGCCAAGGCCAGGTGGATTAAAGATGGGGACAGGGGATCCAAATACTTCTTCAACATAATCAGAGCCAAGCAAAATAGAGAAGAAATAATTGGTATACAAGGTGAAGAAGGAATTACTAGGAACAACAAAGAAACAATGGAAGCATTCAGTGATTTTTATAGAAAATTATTTGCATCAGACCACAAAGAGGGCAACTTTGAGGCAGTGGAGCAGTGCATCAAGGTCATCCCCAAGAAGGTTTCAAAACAGGATGCCAAGGGACTTGAAGAAAAGCTTAGCCTTAAGGAAATAGATGAGGCCATTGGATCCCTAGCTAATGACAAATCCCCGGGTATTGATGGTCTTCCAGCAGAATTCTACAAAAAGAACCAAGAATGGATAGCCAATGAATTACTAGAGGTCTATGAAGAGGCCTTTGAAGTAGGGTCCTTGGGGAAAAACATTAATAAAGGAATGATTAAATTATTACCCAAAGAGGGAGACAAATCTCAAGTCAAGAACTGGAGGCCAATTACCCTACTTAATATCTCATATAAAATAATTGCTTAAGTCATGGCTAGGAGAATTAGTAACATGCTAAATAACATTATTTCTGTTACCCAGACAAGGTTTATCAAGGGAAGATATATACTTGACAATTTGATTACCAGTTGGGAAGCCATGTATTGGGCCAAAATGGATGGACAAAATGTAGTGATGGTGCTATTAGATTTTGAAAAAGCATATGATAGAATTGAATGACCATTTGTTTTGAAAATGTTGGAAGCCTTTGGATCCCCAGATTATTTTGGCAGATGGGTAAATATCTTGTTTCAAGACTCCTCTACTGTGATTAATGTCAATGGGGAATTATCATAATCAATCCAATTAAGTAGATCCATTAGCCAAGGATGCCCTTTGGCACCAGCCCTATATGTCATTGCTGCTGATGCCCTATCATACATTCTCAAGGCCAATGAGTTTGGTCCACCAATAAAAGGTATCCATCTTCCTAATACAAAAGAACTTATTGTACAACAGTTTGCTGATGACACAACCTTATTCCTAGAACTAGAAGAAGACAATTTTGATAATATGCTTAGTAGACTTCAGATATTGTCTTGCTTCAGGAGCTAAAATTGCAGTACATAAGTCTACCATATTGGGATGGAACTCAGAAGCCCCGAATTGGCTTGGCAGAAAAGAGTGGTAGTGGTCGGGGCCCTCAAATATTGTAAGATACTTGGGTATTCCTTTCTCTATCTCCCCAAATATGAAGGAGATGTGGACTTGGATTTGTAAAAAAATTGAAAACAAGCATGTGAAATGGCAAACACACATGCTATCCCTAGCCGGAAGAACTCAAGTGGTGTAGAAAGTCTTGTCATCCTATGCTATTTACTATTCATCATCGTGGATGTTTGCTAAGTATCAGTTTGACAAAATGGGGAAAGTACTAAGAGGGTTTCTATGGTCGGATGGACTTGGGAACAGGAAAGGGCACTATGTCAAATGGGAGTGGTGCTGCTCCCCTAAACATCTTGGGGGATTGGGGCTTAGAGATCTCAAGACACAAGGTATTGCTTTAGCAGCCAAATGGATTCTTAGAGCCTTGGAAGGGAATGAACCATGGAAAGTACTAATCAGGAACAATATTGCAGGGGCAACTATCAAGAAAGGGAAAGAATGGAAGTAAGTTCCTAGTATTGACATTTTATTGGGAGACTTTGAGGTTAAAGTATGTGGGTCCAAGGTATTTCAATCTATCTGGAAGGCACGGTGCCAAGTAAGGCCTTTAATCTGTGCAAGAAATGCTGTGGGGAAAAACCCACACTTTGCTGTCATTGATAGATCTATTTGGTGGGGCATTTACCTTAAGGATAAACCATTGGCATTAACACAATGTTGTTCTTCCAAAGCATGGCAGAGTAAGGGGATTTCCCTAATTCAGGATATTCTGGTTGACAATAAGTTGAGTCCTTGGGAGGATATCAGACTTAAATATAACCTCCCAAAAACACACAAAAAAACATACACCCTGATCACTAAAGCTATGGGCAGATTCTCTCTTGGTAAGATTTTGAATATTAATCAAATGATGGAGCAATTAAATTGGAATAATGGTAAAGGTCAGAAAGATTTTTCCTGCAAAAGTATTTATAATATGCTCAAAACTGATATGAATATCACTAATAGAATCATGCAGAGTTGGGGAACCAACTGGATAGGTAATAGATGACATTTCTTCTTTGATTTCTTTTGGCATACACAAGTCGAACCAAAGATTTTATGTTTTAGATGGATTCTTTGTTTAAAAAAACTAGCTGTTGGTTCTTTTATGTCTCATTGTGGTATACAAAATGTTGTCTGTTCCATTTGCAAGTGTCCGGAAACCTATGAGCATCTCTTTTTTGAATGTCCTTTTGCCAGTAAAATTTGGTCCAGTCTTTTTGGTTGAGTCATTGCCTAGAATTGTCCTAATAATATATGTTGGTATGAAGTTGTGCTGGGTTTTGTGGATGTATTTGATTACAAATTGAACAAATTCTGGGTTGTCTTAACTACTGTTACCTTGTGGACCATTTGGAGGTTAAGGAATGAGGAGATTTTCCAAGACAGAAGGAGAGATCTTATTGAAATTTTTATTAAACTCACACTTTTCCATATTGCCACACAGGTAACTGCTGTCATTGAAGTGCCAAGGGAGAGATTCCAGTCATTAATCAAAGAAGGAGCCATGGTCATCTTTAAGAAAGAGGTGCAACCCACTTCATACTCTGAAGACCCCCAAGGAACCAACACACATGAACATACATCCAATATGAATCAGGGCATTGTCAATACAGGGGCAGTGGATAATCAAGATAGCCATAACTACTGGGCCAACGAAGAAGAGGACCAGATTGCTAACAGGAATGAAAACCAAAATGAGGACAACAATGATGGATGGGACAATGTTGTTCCAAGAGAAAAATAACAGTGGATGCGATGAATCATAAGCATAGTATTCTGAGATCTTTTTTGTGAAAAAGTAACTTCTTGTAATAATTTTATAATGTTGGCTTAAGGTAGATCTAGTAGGATGGTAAACTTTAGCAGATCACTCTTCTGTTTCTTTAAACTCTTTTAATGTACCTTTGATACTCTGTTGATACTCTATTTTAATATAAAAAAATGTGCGCATCAAAAAGAGGGGAATATAATTAAATGTTATATTTCAAATGCAACAAAAGCAAATATATTAAAAAGCTAAGTTATGATTTAAGTTATGCGAGGTGTGTGTTTGAAGCTACTAGGTGGATCTTCAATTGAGAATTATAAAAGGCTTCATTGGTGAAAATGAATTCATTCATGATTTGGTATTTGCTTTTATTGTGTGGAGAAAGAATTGAAACATGGGTTTCAAATATGGAGAGCTTGGAGAATTGAGAATTCTACTAGGTCTATGCACTTTGAATTGGTTGCAAGATACCAATGAATTGTGCAAATGCTTTGGCTTCATACAGAGGCCAAGATTGATTCAACTGTTAGCAGAAATTGGTGATTAGAAGCTCCATTTCATTTCAGAATTGTTAGCAAGGGCAGAAGGCTTCATTTTAGGCAGATCACAGCCCATATATGGTTCAAAGTTTTAAGTTATTGCTGACCGCAGGTCATATAGAGCAGCGACAGACTGTTAAGAGGACAATGTTTGGGGTTTGGGTGGCTAGTTATTGATTATTGGGCGCTTCTCATACATTTCCCAGCCTAGGCGTCACTTCCTAGAGCAGCCAAGTTTCATTTGTGGTGTCTATTGTGATCAACGATCAGTTCCAGTGTAATGAGCCCAACCTGGCTCTGCTACGAAATTAACTGATCTTTGCACAAATACAAATTGATCGCAATAATACTTCTTTATTTTAATTAGAATGGTATTCAGTTTCAATTTGTATCTCTCATTCCAGACAATTATCTCAGAATATTTATTTGATTAAATTCTGGAAATACATTTAAAACTTATTCAGCAAATAAAAATAAAAACATTAAAGAACCTGTAAATCCTTCCAGCAAATACGTTTGACAATGGTGGATCCTCTTCACACCCCGTATGATTTTCAACCATCAATTTGTAGCCGCGTGACCTTGCATTCTGTCCTGCGTGGCCAAGAACTCGGCTATCTCTGCTGTTTCAAACTTGTTATACCCACGTGCGGCCAATACTGGTCTTGACGCCCAAGGGACATGCTGGTCTCAGTCAAAATGACCCACGATGGGATGTTCTCAGCGCTGATTGGTCTTCAAACCCCAAACGCAGCTTAGACTCTTCCACGCTGCCTGTCAAACACAAATCCGATCCATTCCAGATTGGATACGGTACATCATTTCAGCTTCCAGTACGGTCTCAGCTCGAAACACAAATCAATCACAATCGTTGGATCAAATTCTTAACTCCAATCAAATCGACCTCTTGATGCAGGCCCTAGTTCAAATTAAATTCAGTTCTCAGAATGAATAACTATCTTTCCTCCAGTTACAGACAAACAGCTCGAAGGAAGAGAAATTGGTTATACAACAACTACCAATTATATCTTAGCTCAGAAGAATCAGTCTTCAAGAACTAAATCAACCCTTATACTTCAGTAAGGGCACAAATCAGAACTTCTCCTTAGAGAAAACAAACAAAATATAATATAATCAATCGATGATGAATGAATGCCTTGCCTATTGCTTTTATAATTGAAAAGTGTCTTCTCTCACACACTTTTTCACTTGAAGCACTTTTATACTTAGGCACATATTGAGTAATATAATTTATTAACTCATTTGGCTCCAAAAATGACCTTTTCATCAATATCATGAAATTATGGCATGCAAGGTCCCTGTTTCTTGTGCCCAAGATTTAAAAATTTTCATCCCGGTTTCGACGAGCTATAACACTAAGGTGCCCAACATATAATACCAACAATAATGGCAACTTAGCAAATTTAATTAAATAATAATAATAATAATAATTCACCTGTCTTGCGAAAACAACTGAAGAAGCATCAGAATCGAAATCTGTCTGCACTGGAGTGATTCTGATGATAAAAGATGATAAACGAACCTGACGGGGTGACTTACTAAAAATAGACGCTCTCTCCAAGATTCTTGGAGCCCAAACCGGAAGCCAGAAATGAAAACTGAGAGCATCATTCACTCTAACTCATCTGAGCTCATCAGAACTATCCATCGACTTACTATAAATAGTTAGTTCACACCAATGACCCTCTAAACACCTCGCTAGACCACGAGGATCGCAATAATGACCTGGCACCATCCATTCAATGACCCTGCTAAAAATGGGGACATTACAGTCCTTCCTTCCCAAGATTGCTTGTCCCCAAGCAATCACAGGAACAAGAAACATCACAATCCACCTGGATCCCACTGAAAATTGTAAGCCATGCCCCTAGCACAAAGTGCAGGCTCCTGTAGCATCCTCTGAAAAAAAGACGGTATAACTTTATAAAAAGATCCATAACAATCACTCACCCACACTCCCATACTGAATCTATCTCTGCTCGGATCCCACTATAAATGAATCTCAGGACCATCAAAAACCAAGATGTATGGGTGACTCAGATCACATACACACTGAACTCCCCCTGCACACCCAACTGAAACACCAACTTTGTCAATCCTCGCGTCCCTGTCTAACTGACACTCACAGCCAACCACACTGTGGATATGATAACAAGCATAGGTACCTGAGTCACTACCACCAAATCCAAACTCGGCAAAACCGACCTGGGCATGAAGATACTGCAAGTGATATAACTTGCAGCTGTTGATCCCATCTGCAAAAGATGGTACTAACCCATCCCACAATGGATGGTATGAAACTGGAGCCAACCCACCACAATGAAAAACCAAATCCTCTGCTTGTGGGTCGAAAGAAGAATGATGAGCACACCTCACAGTATAATGCCGGTAGAAAGCCCCAATCTAAGTCAATGGCTCATCACTACCAAATTGGGAATCAGGAGATGGCTCCAATCTCTGACTCCGCCTAACTGCAGGCTGGGTAGGATCCTGGGCAACCCTCTCAGCAAACCCAACCACAAAATCCCTGCTGGGAAGCATTGTAGCTAAGGTATCTACAATCTTCCCCACCAAACGCCGTATAGCGCAAGAGCGTCTAATGAGGGTACCCTCAGATCCTCGGTACAAACTCCCCTACAAGTCTGCACTCTCAAGAAGATACTCCATGATTGTCTTGGTGCAATAAAAATCATACGTGGAAGCGTCAACCTGCTCCCCCGCAACCCACAGCTGATCCTCTTGCAAATGTGGCACTGCCAACTGTCTACTGCCACCAGCTGTATGAAATGTGGTAATAGATTCACTCCCCGCAACAGGAAGCAAATCACCGTGAGAGCTCATCCCCACTGATGCCCTCACCCCCTCTGCACCTACTGCACCCATAACTCGGACAAATGTGTCAGCCACATCATCACATCCCACATCTCCAACCGTAGAAGCAAACTCACCACCAACTACCTCAATGTGCAACTGAACTGGGTCTGGGCTTGGTGTGGACCGAACATGGTCCAACTCTACGGTCACCTCCTCCAATCGTGACTGTGACTCCTGGAAAGCCATCTGGGTACACTGCAGTGAGTCCACAGTCACCTCAAGCTCCTGGGTAAGCTCAACCACCTCCTCCTCTTTCCCTAACAATGTCTCATAACAGGTACTGCCCCACTCCAAAAGGTAATCCATGTCAGCAACTAACTGTGTATAATTATGCTTCAAGACCCTAATAGCCTCTCGAAGCGCATGAACCTCTGCTAGGGAAAGGCTACTATCACTGTGCTCATCTGACATAGGAGCACCCCAACCAGATGCGGCTAACATCTGACGAATCGCATCAAAATGCTCAACAACTGAAGAGATGTCTCTGTCATTCACCTTCAACTAACTAGACACATGATGCCTCTGTAAGCCCTGCCTCCTATGCAAGCTCTCTGTCCCACTAACTGCACTGTGATAGGAGACTGAATCAAAACTGCTTGCCCCATGTGTGCTACTGTCCTCGCACACATCTGCAACTGCGATACAACTCGTCGGTATCTCAACCAACACCTCAGAAGAAGCTGAAACCGTAGTAGTATTGCCAATAACAGAGAGTCCCTGTGAGTCCTAATCCTGGGACCCATCCAAAAGCACCTCAGAGTCATCGCCCAATAGCCGATAAGGAATGTGATACCCCATGCAACCTATATCATCAGAAGTGTCCATACTCACTGCATCTACATCCCCTAACAGATGCTCAACTGCTATCTGCTGACTCTGCACATATGAATCAATGTCAGGATGTGAATCAATAACTCCCGAACATGAATCGACATCTTCCGACTCAGCGATAACACCCTGATCATCAATACCACAACAAGGTAGCTCCATGCTCTCGCCTATCCCACCTGAGAGAGGTCCTACCTCTCGCTCCGGAGCTACACTACAACCGCTGACATATAAATCTCCAATAACAATTCCCTCCTTGAGAGAATCTGGATCATCAGAGGCAACTACTGTATCAACTGTCTCTGCACCAACTGTAGCAACAACTCGGGAAGACTCAACCTGCTGAAGCTCAGTATTGCAGTCTACCACTGATACTGACACGTCCACATGTATATGTGTGGAGTGCCTATCATCAGATCCATGAGTAGGTGCTGTACATACTGGTACATCTCCATCTCAGACACCTGTCGAGGAAAACTCAAGCCTCCTACCCTACGATCTCGATGTCGGCCTGCTGAAGGTAGAGACCATATATCTTGCTGCCCTATCTACTGTCTCTGAATCCGACAGTCTTGCCGCCATCCTCTGCTGATGAAGCCTAAGTCTCTCCATACTCTCCATTAATGTATTTATTTTATTACTATTTCCCGCACTGCTGTGCCGGCTCTCGGAGCGAAGCCGCCTGTATCTATCCATAGCTCAAAATATGTGAGAGTGCTGATCACTCTTAAATATAATAGCAGATCTGTATAAATAATAAATTTCCTACACCACAGGGTGGCAGGAAACCACTCTGATACCACTATAATGAGCCCAACCTGGCTCTGCTACGAAATTAACTGATCTTTGCACAAATAATAATTGATCGCAATAATACTTCTTTATTTTAATTAGAATGGTATTTAGTTTCAATTTGTATCTCTCATTCCAGACAATTATCTCAGAATATTTATTTGATTAAATTCTGGAAATACATTTAAAACTTATTCAACAAATAAAAATAAAAACATTAAAGAACCTGTAACTCCTTCCAGCAAATACGTTTGACAATGGTGGATCCTCTTCACACCCCGTATGATTTTCAACCATCAATTTGCAGCCGCGTGACCTTGCATTTTGTCCCGTGTGGCCAAGAACTCGGCTATCTCTGCTGTTTCAGACTTGTTATACCCACGTGCGGCCAGTACTGGTCTTGACGCCCAAGCGACATGTTGGTCTCAGTCAAAATGACCCACGATGGGATGTTCTCAGCGCTGATTGGTCTTCAAACCCCAAACGCAGCTTAGACTCTTCCACGTTGCCTGTCAAACACAAATCCGATCCATTCCAGATTGGATACGGTACATCATTTCAGCTTCCAGTACGGTCTTAGCTCGAAACACAAATCAATCACAATCGCTGGATCAAATTCTCAACTCCTCCAAATCAAATCGACCTCTTGATGCAGGCCCCAGTTCAGATTAAATTCAGTTCTTAGAATGAATAACTATCTTTCCTCTAGTTACAGACAAACTGTTCGAAGGAAGAGAAATTGGTTATACAATAGCAACCAATTATATCTTAGCTCAGAAGAATCAGTCTTCAAGAACTAAATCAACCCTTATACTTCAGCAAGGGCACAGATCAGAACTTCTCCTCAGAGAAAACAAACAAAATATAATATAATCAATCGATGATGAATGAATGCCTTGCCTATTGCTTTTATAATTGAAAAGTGTCTTTTCTCACACTTTTTCACTTGAAGCACTTTTATACTTAGGCACATATTGAGTAATATAATTTATTAACTCATTTGGCTCCAAAAATGACCTTTTCATCAATATCATGAAATTATGACACGCAAGGTCCCTGTTTCTTGTGCCCAAGATTTAAAACTTTTCATCCTGGTTCCGACGAGCTATAACACTAAGGTGCCCAACATATAATACCAACAATAATG
>MU227912.1:2084465-2145618 GCA_018584345.1 Thuja plicata
GATACCAATGAATTGTGCAAATGCTTTGGCTTCATACAGAGGCCAAGATTGATTCAACTGTTAGCAGAAATTGGTGATTAGAAGCTCCATTTCATTTCAGAATTGTTAGCAAGGGCAGAAGGCTTCACTTTATGCAGATCACAGCCCATATATGGCTCAACGTTTTAAGTTATTGCTAGCCGCAGGTCATATAGAGCAGCGACAAACTGTTAGAGGACAGCGTTTGGGGTTTGGGTGGCTTGTTATTGATTGTTGGGCAGTTCTCATAAATTTCCCAGCCTAGGCGTCACTTCCTAGAACAGCCAGGTTTCATTTGTGGTGTCTATTGTGATCAACGATCAGTTCCAGGTTTTAATATTCTGCAATTAATAAATTTCTCAATGCATTCTTGATGACCATTGTAAATAATTGCAAATATTTGAATTGAAATAAAATGTGATATTTGTGCATAGTTTGCAAGATAATTTTAATTTCATGCATTGGTATATGTTTTGAAATTGCAAAACCATTCAAATCAAACACATACATTCAAAAATCAGAACTTAAGGATTGCATGCCGACCATTTGATGAAATGTCAAGAGGTCAAAATTTAGTTTTCAAGGGTAGAACCAATGAGGTTCTTACAGTATGAGACTCAAGATCAAAGCCTTCACCAATGGCTGTCAGGATCATGAAAAGTGAATTTACCATGCAGCAGGTTTCCCACCAGCCATCCAATGCAATGAACTCATGGTAGAATGTGCAAGGCATCATGATCTGCAATCAAGGACCGTCAAATCTTCTAAGGGAGTGGTGCTTGCATTTCTCAATGAGGAGGCAGTAAGGGAAACCTTTGGAATTCCCCATCATGCAAGGATGCAAATGAGAATGAAGGAGAGAGCTCAAGCCATGTTTGAGAAGAAACCAGATGCATGCATGGACCTCATAAACAAAGGATGGGTTCTTGAACCTAGAAGGCATCATTCCAAGCTACCTAAAAAGCTTATAAGTATGGACTTAAAGGATGAATACAACGATATGATCTTCCTATTGAACAAAGTTGTGAGAACCTTTCAAGGAGCACTCTTTGAGAATGGGATGTTTTACTTCATAGAAGAGATCTGAGTTAGAATGGTGATGATAAATTCGGCAAAAGTGATAAGTGATAACTTGGACATCTAGTTGAGGAGCTTGGAGAGAACAAAAACCTTCTACACGAGCTCTTGCATGATTTATTTGTTACCATGAAATATCAAGTATGCATGTTTGATGTGCAAGGGTGAAGTAGGGAACAAGAAGGGACAACTCAAGATATATGATTGCCATCCTCAACTTTAGCTTCATGAAAAGAGACACTATAGGAGGGTAAATGATACATTTTCTATGTATATCACGTGTGTTGTTAGAATAACTGAGAGGGGGGGGGGGTGAATCAATGGCCTCAAAAATATTCCAATAAATCAACCCAAAAACTTAGTACCACAATTATAAGCCTCTAGTTATCTTCAATCCTACAAGATGTATGTCTTGAAATACTCTTATCAAATAACTACTGCTCGGAGTTCACTGTTAAACCTTATTCTTAATCTTTACCAAATAGCAGTCTAGCATTTACCGAAATATAGTAAATAACTTAGTGTTTACCGATCAATCCTGTTTTAGTAATGTATAAAGAAAAACATGAAAGCAATGACTCATAAACACATTTGACACATGGATTTTTAATGTGGAAACCCTGTTAAGGGAAAAACCACTTGGGACCGATAACCCAAATTTTTCACTCTTCTGAAGTGAGCTCAGTGAAGAGCCAACCCTGTTAAAGGTTACAAACACACTGTTAAGTGCGACCATGTTAGAGGATTTAACACTAACAATTTATCACTTGATATCTGGCATTTCACTATGCTATCTTCATTATAAACCTTTTGATACTCCTTGAGATGTATCTCAGTATATAAAGGATTTGTTTAGATCCTGCTCGGTTAAGAGACTTTCTGAATTAATGATTAAACTGAAACAGTATATGATCTGTTCATAAATACAACTTAGACTTGCAGATTTTCAGATCTATTGTAAGCTCATAATACCTTTTTGATCAATGTTTCTTTTCTGTCCTTTGCTCCACTTCTTTCTGCTCGGTGATGCTGTGCTTCTCTGTTGCTCGGTGTCCGCAGAATTATTAGCTCTGTTCTTTAGCTTGTTTGATCAGGTCTGAATGAAATCTTTCTTCACTAGTATTCTTTTTAGCATCCTCTTCTCTATTCACTCCCCTAATTCATAATGAATTAGCTTGTCTCTCTTATAGACATAATTTCACTGTTTCTAAGTCCTTGACTTTCTTGTTCTTGGTGTGATCCGCAATTCTCGCCTTTCTTGCTTTAAAGCTTTACTTCAGTTTTATCCCGCAAATTTCTCTTAGACAACTGGAATAAAACAACTTTAAAACTCTAGCTTATCTCTGGCTTTTAACTTGTCGATGAAAACAAAGTAATCAACCAGTTAACTCCATCTTTAGCTCCTGCCAGCTAAGTCTTTTGTTGTTTCTGAACTTCAGTTCTGATCGGTGTTTAACTCCTTGTTAGCTCAGTCTTGACTTCAGTTGTCCTCGGGCATATCTGTCTGTCGGGGTTGTCTGTCCGTCGGGTAACACTGTGGTTTTGCTCATCGGTAATGCTTGCTCGGATTTCTTGCTCAGGTATCACTGTGACTTTTCTCTCGGGGTTCTCTATCCGTCGGGGTGCATTGTCCGTCGGTGTTTGTTGTCACTTAGTGTATACTGAACTTTTATGCATTATTGATAGCATAACCTTTATCTCTCTGGTTCTTTGAAGTCTTTGACATTATGTATACAACCAATTAGATTATATCAAGTTGACATCAATGACAATACAATACATTAACTGATTTAATGTCTTGCATTAACTTTCTGCAGCTCGGTGATCACCAACTTAACATCTTCAAACATTCAATCAATTATGGTTCATCAGTGTGTTACAAGGGGAATGCCTTGGAATCGAAGGACCCATCCTTGACATACATTCGAAGATCCTTATATCAATCAAGGAGGTATTGGGTAAAGATGTTGATGTTTGTAGCAAACTACACTTAGAAGAGTTGAAGGAGGGATTAAAATCAGTTTACTTTTAGGGGATGGACTTCATCAAGAAAGGTCAATTGGATGGTCTTGTTTCTCTCATGGTCTCCATCAACGATCTGCAAAAGCATACATCAGATTGGGACGACATTCTTGATACTTGCATGGATGGATTATAGGTAATTGAATTGCAACATAACAGTTTACCAAGTATTTCAATGTAGGAACTTGATGAAGTGGTGTCCACGTTCATCAAATTTGCTAGAAGGGAGAAGGATAAAGGCATACACATTCTAGATGATGACTTGTTGGATGACTAGGCATCCTCCAATTTTCTTATTGGCCCCTGGAGAATATTCCATTTTGTTGCATTGTATTTAATGCTCTGCATTTAATGTTTGTAGCAACCCTAATTAGGGCCATGTTGATAGGATCTTGGCCATTGATTTCAAATCAATTTGGGCCGTTGAATGTAATTTAGACTTCTATATAAACCCTCCTCTCATTTGTAAGGGGGTCTTTTGGAGAATTGTCAATGTGATGCTGCCATAATTGAAATAAATCATTGAAGTTTGGTGATTTAGTGAAGATTGTGGGGTGTTGTGCGTTTCTTTGATTTCTCAAGTTTAGTTTAGAACTTTAAGTAATTGAGTTGAATGAAAGATATCCTGGATGAAACTTTGTGAAACTCGCCTAATCCATACTACTCGTTTTCTGATTGCAAATTGCTTTGCACGGTCAACTTGAATTTAACATAAGCTTAACTTCAATTGATACTTACCTATTGATATGCATCGTGTTGATGAAGTTGATGTTGTAGTAATGATTTGAATATCTATCATCTACTTTAGAAGATTGGATTAGCTTGGTGGAAGTTGATGACAAAGCTAAGTCTAGTAGAGTTCATGAAGACATTCACTATCTCTTGCATTCTAGGATTAGAATAGAATCTCTAACCCTTAATCTATTTGCAATTTATTTCAAAGTCTTGCTAGAATTAGAATCAAGCACCTATATTGCCATATCATTCATAGAGGAAAGTTGATAAACGTAGAGCGAATAGCGTAAGTTCCCTTGGATTACCCGCAAACATCAAGCCAAAAGAGCTCGTATCCACATAAAGTCGCAAGTTCGCAAGTGGGAACCTTGGAGTCACCTCTATGATCTTTTTGCAATTTTAGCATACATGGTATCTTTTCTCAAGAGAGGATAGAGTGTCCTTTGGCACTTTACTCTGTGTTGGTGTGGTCATAAAACATTCATCAACAGAACCCTAATGCACTTATTAGACTAGAGGGAAAAATTGGATCATGATGGAAATAGAAAGGCAATTCAAAACAGCTGATCCTAGTTTTGACTAAGATGAAAGCCAGTATAGCCACTCAAACAATCAGTTTATCCATGCAAAGTAGTTCCTTGCTGTCTTTATTAAATGTGTGAGACAAAACACAATGCATCCTCAAAGTGTTTCATCATAATTACCCTTGGCTTTGCTATAATGCACCTACATTTTTTGGCTGCAGTAACTACACATTGTTTGTGTCATGTTGTAGGAAGTTTTTAACATACATTCATTTTTTACAGTCAATCTGCATAAGAAATCAATTATGGTCTAGAGGAAAATAACTTAGAAAATAATGAGAGAGGAAGTTAAAGTAGGATTGCCTGACAAAGAATTATAAAAAACCAGCATATGAAAAATTTTCTTTTGAAAAGGAAAGAGTAACATATTAATTAAAAGTTTATTTCGTGAAGAAAACAAATTTAAAAAGTGATTCTCAGGGATGGGTTAGGGCACATTGTGGATTGCTTACAGTGAGATTCTTGTATGGATGAAGGATATATGTTCTACATTCTTTCTTTTGGACAGTCGTAACACTACTGATTTGGCTTGGCAGACTTCATAATGTTCTGCACATTATTTTCCCTGTTTCATGATGATTTCTGTGTTATTATGTTCTGGGTCTACCTATAAGCCTCGCTTTCTAGGTTGTAAATAACTGTTCTTATCTGACCTCATCTTCTGACAGAGAACAGTTGACAGGGGAAATTTTTCTCGGTCACTATCAATGCCTTTGAATATTAATAAAACAGGGAATTTGAAGAGAGTGGATTCCTCGGGTGCCATCATCCGTGTGACGCTGGTCACTCCTCGTAACACTGAAGATGGAGCATTTGCAATCTCAAAGGAGGTTTCTGCAAAAGATACTGGTACCTTTTTCATAATTAGCTGTTTTCTATTAATAATTTTGTTTGTTACTAGAATAGTATAATACTGAAATTAATAATTTTGTTTGTTACTAGAATAGAGAGCTGTCTAGAATAGTATAGTACTGAAATTAATCATCTGTTTAAGCTCAAATGAACGTTGCTATTTTCCTGAGATTCTTTTTACCAAACATTTGCATCTTTATTCATCTAGGTGTTTTCATTAGTGAAGAGACTAGTTTCATTTGATGATATATCTGAGTCATGGCATACATTGGATTCTTAGCTCTATCATATTCAGCAGGTTCTGAAGATGGTGGTGAAGATATTCCCGAAGAAGATGCCGTTTGCAGAATTTGCCTTGTTGAGCTTTGTGAAGGAGGGGAAACTCTTAAAATGGAATGCAACTGCAAGGGGGATCTTGCACTGGCACACGAAGAGTGTGCAATAAAATGGTTTAGCATAAAGGGAAACAAGAACTGTGATGTCTGCAAGAAAGAGGTTCAAAATCTACCAGTGACATTGCTGAGAGTGCAGAGTGTCAATGCTGGTAATACACAAACAACAGGTGGAGCTCATCATGTAGAGGTGCAGCATTATAGGTAACTTCTGAATCAGCCAAATATACTTTAATGGCAAAAAGAAAAATTACTTAGATGCTGCATTTGAACATCGATTTATCAATAGAGAGCTTTGATTTATGATATAAGACATGTTTCAGTGTAAAATAGTGCCACATTTGCTAGATCAAACCTCTTCACTGGCACTGTTACATGCAATCTAACCTGTAAGAAATTAGTGGCAGTCAATTCTAAGGCACAGATGAAGTTGTATGGTTGATAACCTATGTTGCATAGGTACTCGTACGCATACCCTTGGGACGTGTACTGGGTACTGGTACACGTACCCAAGTACCGGGCACTTAGTGGAGAGCATCATAGCTAAGGACCTTGATTAAGATTTCTGATTTTTGTTTCAGTTTTTTGTTTGCGTATCAGCTTGCTGTTTATCAAGTTTATTTCAATATGTAATCACTAATCAGTTTGAAACTTTGATACAATGATTGTATGACATTTCAGTTTGTGTACTTAATCTTCAAAGTTAATCATTGACAGTAAACTTTATCACTGTTCTTGTTTTGAAAACTTAATGTCATTATATTTTCAGATTTTCTATAAAATATTAAATTATATATAAAAAAACTGACGTACCCAAAGTACCCGTCTCCTATTTTGAAAAAATAACTATAACCGTACCCGTACCCGTCTCCGAAGTACCGAAGTACCCCCGTTTCCGTGTAACCTTGTTGATAACCTATTGATATTACATTGGAAGGGATTTTGTCCTCTCTATTTGCAAGACATCCTCAAATTCAGAATTGATAGCTTGATGTATTTTGTAGATTATTGTTGATTGCTTTGGCTGATTGATATTTTATTATTTCTTGATGGGTTGATGAGTAAATGCTTGAATGAATCCTTTGAATGATCTTTCCTTTATACTTTATTGGTGAAAGAGTCACCACCTTTCACAAGAATTGAGTCACTACCCTTTATTGCCACCTTTTAGAATAATAATATATTTCTAAATTGATTCCTTCATTCCCAATTGATGATTGGTGGTTGAATGCCCTTTCTTCATTGAAGTGATCTCCCTTTTATACCTTATGTTTGAGGGAGTCACAACTCTTGACTGTTATGGCTTTTGCAAGAGCTACAACCTAAGTTGCCGTTTCGGGTTTGGGGACGGATTCGGGTTCGCGAATCTGGTTCGTGGATAGTGAATTTTTTTTCCCATTAGATTCGTATGGGTTCGTGTGTGTATATATATATATATATATGCATTATATATACAAAAAATAAGAGAAATATACATAATTCTAAAACTAAATCATTTCATAGTATGAATCTATGATGCTTGATCATTGATCAATGCCAACTCTCAAAGATAAACATTAAAAATTTAAGGTATACTTGATCATTGATCTATGTTCACGATTCTAAAGAGAATCAACACATTGAATTACTGAATTACAAAATGAAAATTCAAAATATAGTTCATTAAAGTTTGAAACATGATTCAATGTTCATCAATCATGAAAGTGTTCATCAATCATCAAATGGATTATCAAAAAAATCCGGATCAATGGGGTCTTCAACAGCTGCAAGTGGCTGATCAATATCATCATTGGAACAATAAATGGTTCCACTAGCACTAGAGGGTATTGTGACCGTCTCATCATCATCATCATCATCATCATTAGCCAAAGTGGATCTAGCAAGATCCCAAATGGTCATATCCAAGTTAGCAGTCTCAGGTGCTACATCCCAAAGCTTCTCTGGCCCCTTCTTATGTTTTGGATCCTTTCGTGCCAGGAGGCGCAAGTTGTTGTGAATATACACCAAGTCTTCTGCTTTTTTTGCAGCCATCCAGTTACGCTTGAGTCTATATATATGTGTTACATTATCCAATCGGCTCTCAAATACATTACAAAATAGAATTAATACTTATGCAAAGAGTAAATACAAAGTCGGCGACCTTATACTACCAAAGCATAGGTTATCCACAATCCCAATCCAACTTAGCACATTTGGATTCCATGTCATATTCCCTTAATCATCGCGATTGTTCATCTGCCCTATATCTCTGTTACTTTGTCTTCGCATGTCTTCAATACACTGTAACTCACTACGATCAACAACAAAAATCGAGCGACCTTAACTGAAGGTCATACATACTCCAAAATGTCCTTGCCTAAGCTCGCAAGTCTTCATTCGCCATATACTAACTTCGCTGTCCAAAACTGTACTGCTATACTCTATATTTTTGTTTACTGTACTTAGTCACTTTGCAATTTGCATGTTCAAAACTGTAAACAACTCCAAGCGATCATCATACCAGATGTGTTGCCATAAATGACAACCTTCAAGTGTCCCATATCACTCCAAAACGAATCACTTGCCAACAATCTCCCCCTTTGGCATTGATGGCAACACTTAGTGAAAAATGACTAAGTGTCAATACCAAAAAGATGCCTGTGTATAACTTTTACATATCTCCTTTACTCTATACAATTTTCATACATTTTTCATCTCTTATCTTCTCCCCCTTTGACATCAATTGTAAAGGTATACAAAAATGTAGAATACATCAAAATTGTACCACTGCTTACCAGACAATTTAGACCATCTTTAGTACATCTCGGAAAGAGTTTTCCAAGATCTTCACTTCCTCTGTCCAGGTCTTCACCAGTATCTGACTTACATGAATTAGCCCATTCAGTGAAAACGAAGAAGTCTCTGCTGCCTTTAGCTCAGTAGGCATATGTGCTGTAAGGGCCTGCGCTGTCTTCTCCATGTCAGAGATATGGACCTCAAGAATTGATAGCTTGGGAGTGATTAGACTCTTCAACATACCAAATCTTGCCATAACTCTCCCTCTTTTTGTATCCAGTACACTCAGTTTGTCCAAAATCTTGGACACCTCTCTGTCTACCTCCAATACAGATTGTGAGGAGGTCTCACAACTGTCCATCATTTTATCCAGAGTAGTTCTATCCTTCGCTGCTATATCCTCAATGTTCTTGATATGTCTGATAGAGTTTATACAGTAACTGTATAACTTCCTTCCATGTGCGACACAACTTTTAGCCTCAGATGCAGTCTTGTTCAGTATGCCCAAGTCCCACGGAATAGACTTGCACGCTTCTTCCAATTTCTTCGCGAGATATTTCTTCTCAGCCTTCTCTTCAGCGATCTTCTCTAATGACTCATAGTGACTGTCAAAGTCATCTAGTGTCTTGTTCAAGTTCTCTGCATCATCTTTTCCTTGAAAATAATAGGCGCTGGAAGGAGTTTGTTAAGAGTGTCAACTGCTCTTGTCATTACCTTAGTCTTATTCTCTCCTTTCCGCTCAGATCTTTCTTTAGCCTTAGCAAATGTGATGTAGGATAACTTCATCAGCTCATCCACATTCATGTTTTCAACGTTAGTGCTCAAAGTCTTGTCTCCACTTGCCAACAATAAGGGTGAAGAATCAGATGTAACAGTTTCCTGCTTCACTTCAACCTTATTCACTGTGTCTTCCACTCTTTCATCAATGTTTTCTTTCTGATTTTCTTTCTCTGTCACATCCTTTTCATTGTTTCCTTCAATGTTTGTATCCTGCACAAAAGGTTCATTCACATCCTGCGAAGTGTCCAATGACATAGGCACTCCAAAAACATAGAAAGCTGGTTGCTTCACAGTGCTCACATACTGACTAGCATCTTCGCTTAATGATTTGTCAAGATTTATTTCCGCTTTCCTTGATGATTCACCTTTCTCAATAGATTTGGGCTTAGGAGCCTTAGGTGGCGAGATGTTCTCAATTTCAGTTCCCATCAATACTTTTTCCATAGCTTTTTGTGTCTCCTCAATTACTTCATCATATCTCCTTCCCATTATTTTTACTAATCTTGTCTTGGTTCTCAGTAATGGTTTTTAGTTCACTCAATATTCTCTCCATCTCCTTAACAGATACAACAGGTAACATATCTTCAATTGTTTGTTCTCTAATCACTTCATCTTCTTTCCGTGCTAATTGCTTCCTTATCTCCAATTTCTCATATAACTCCTCAGGTATACTACCTCCAATTTCTAACAAATTCTTCTTAAAAACAAGTGATTAATTACTATGTCTTCAATCAGACGTTTGTCAGATGCCTCATACCTGTCATAATATTTTGCCAATGAAACAAGCTTCCCTTGCTCAATTACCCTCTTCTCTAGAATTTTCATGTCTGGCTTCCAGAGTTGTCTCACATTAGTGGCCTTTTATTCAACTTTCTTCTCTTCTCCTTCTATCCTCTGTTTCTTAGGAGGCGAGTCCAGTTTAGTGGACCTTGTGTTTCTTCTAGGCAATTCCTTTGTTATCTCTTCCTAGGATGTATATTGTGGTGGTGAAGGTGTAGATACATCAATTATAGTAGAAAGTGGAC
The DNA here is from genome assembly GCA_018584345.1 of Thuja plicata. NCBI lineage: Eukaryota > Viridiplantae > Streptophyta > Pinopsida > Cupressales > Cupressaceae > Thuja > Thuja plicata. The sequence goes on from MU227912.1 coordinate 2,094,726, forward strand.
TGATTATCTTCGCATCTTTTGGAGGTGGAAGGGCTGCAGCAGCAGTGCTTACCAACCCAGAAGCTCTCTCTGTCGTCTTCCTTCTAACTTCTTTCATTTCTTCCTTTGATATACCTGCCTTGGCTGCTAAGTCATCAACTACATTTTCTACTTTCCTTTTTCTTGATGCTCTAGTTTGTTCCTTCCTAATCTTTGCAGACATTTCCTCATAAGTACCCCATCTCTCTTTTGATGAATCAACTTCTGAAGATAGAATATGTTCCACTTGCATAATCAAAACTTCAGAAGTAACCTCATAACCCAGTGGATAACACCACTTCTTTCTAGGTAGAACTGCCTCAAAGCACACAATTAGTTTCAACCATGAAACAGATTGAGTCCTTGTATTTCTCTACCACTGCCTCAGGAATTCTCTCCCTTGCCTTCATCTCTCTTTGTAAGATTTTGATCATAACAAACAATTCACCATCTACTACCCATGTGTTGTTCAGTCTCCTATAACTCTGAGAAATATGAATAGCAGTAGGTACACTGTCCTTCCATGCTCTAGGGTGCATACCAGGAAATTTGTGAATAATGTGAATATACATATGTATCAACAAAGATCCAAATCTGAATCCCTTTGACTTATCCTTCTTGATTTGTCTTACATTCTCGAAGAATTGCGTGTTAGTACTTCACAAAGATTATACTTGATGTTTTTCTTAACCATTTTGTAAGCCATTAAGATTACTCCTGTTGATACTGAATTGAGTCGGCTGCTATAATGGAGTTTATAGCCTAAAATCATAGAAATCAATCTGACTTCCTGTTGGAATACATCATTTACCGTCATCGCTCTTCTGTCCTACTGTGAATGCATTAAGGTTTCTACCATCTTCTTAGTGTTCTTCTCAGCAACAGGTACCACACTAGTGTAGTCCAAACCTGTTATAGCATGAATTAGGTTGCTGCAGATCTTCACAGGCTGATCTCCAAGCCATATAAACTGGTCGTGCACTCTGCTCAGAATAATCTTTATCCATTCTTCTTCGTCAAACTCGAAAAGTTTGGTTACCTTCATGATACTTAGGTTGTTAAGATGTGCGAACTCATCCTTCATCTTTCCATCATCTCCTATCATGTCTTCCATCTCACTAGCAATCTCATCATCCCCCAAAGAGTCATACTTACAATGTATGTAAGCCCTAATATCTTCGACATGAAGAACGCCGTAGGGTGTTTGTGAAAATGCACCTTCGGGATCATCCTCAGTTGATTTAAAAGGGTGTTTCTTAAATTTGTATCTAGGTCTCTCTGCAACATCGAAAATCATCGGAGTATCCATAGTCAAAGCTTCAAAATCGATCTAAATGCCTCTTATCTGCTGAAATGCGAATTCCTGTTTCGATCAAACTCTTCAACACACTTGCTTCGATTCTTCTTCTGCTCTAGACTCTATTCTCCTCAGGCTCTGCTCTTCAAATGATGTTCAAAGCATGTTCTTTCTATTAACCTTATACTTTGTTGAGTGAAGAAATGACACAGTTCCCAATAAACTCATTTCAGCACATAATCCAGTCGAATAACAATCTGGCAATCATAGGATATAGACTTGTAAAACCATGCGATCACAGATATGTGTTCCAAAACATTTCTACATGCTCTCCCTAAGCTCGCAAGAGCTTACTTCTCATATTCAGGGGCTGAATAGATTTATGATGTTTTCTTCCAATGCTCCCCCTAAGGCCATGCTCAACCATCTAGGTTGATGTAGCAATGTTAGCATTAGGCGAAGACTCAATAGCATCTACTGATTCTTCTTGAACCTTTTCCTCACTAGACTCCTTTATCTTCCATACCTTATTACTGCTGATATCCTCTGCTTTCCTAAAACAACTGTCAAATTCACTCCTGTACTCTGCCAGACTCTTACCAGTATCACCAATATTCTTCTTTATAACTATAGGAGGTGGTCCTCTTCTGTTGTCAGTTCCATTGTACCTGCAAAACTTCGCTATATGCCCTGGATTGTTACATTTGTAGCATATAGGAGGTGATCTGCTCTGATTAACCTGCAACTTACAATATCTTGCGATGTGCCCAAGGTTATTACATTTGTAACATGTGGTCTTAGATGCTGCCTCTTCACTAATGTAATCTTGTTTGAATCTTGATTGATCAGGTTTCCTGCATTCTTCTTTCTTGCGCCCATATGCATAACAATTAAAGCAATAACCAGAAAAAGGTTTGAAAGGGGCTTTACATCTGCAGTCTCTCTTCATGTGTCCAACCTTGTCACATCCAAAACATCTACCTCTGAAAGGTCTGATCTTCTCTTTAGGTTCTTCAAGAGTAGGTCTTTCTCCATCAGTCTTTGCATCAGATTTTTCTTCACGATTCTTTGAACATTCAGCTTCATTGAAGCCAACACCAGTACTGTCTCCTTTAGGTTTATGTCTGTCTCTCTGTTCATTGATCAAGTCTCCGCTCATGTGAAGTCTCTCAATATGTTTCTTTGCCTCAACAAGTTCTCCTTTTATGATCTGATTATATTTCTCTAATTCCAGATACTTGTTCTTGTAGTGATCAAGTTCAGTCTTCATTTGTCCCATTTGAATATTAGCATCCTTTAAGGTTTCTTCAATTTTGTTCTTAGCATCCTTTTCCTGTTAAATCACTTTAGCCATCTACAGTGAAGTAGTTTCATGATTAAGCTTCAAAGTATCTTTCTCTTGCTCAAGCTGCATTATCTGATCTTAATTATCATTGTTTGAATCCTCTTTTATCTTGCCCATAAGATCTTGTCTCTGGCTTTTGGAAAGTTCAAGTTGTTCTTTTAGTTTCTTAATGAATCCCTCTGCTCTTCTCAATTTGAATTTCAAGTCACCATTTTCTGCTTTAGCTTTGTCAAGATCTTCAAGTGCTGCTTCAAAGTTTTCCTCCAAACTTTCATAATCCATCTTGATCTCCCTTAAGTTGTTAAACTTTCTCTCCAAGGTCCAAAAGCTTTGATACCGATTGTTAGGATTAAGTAATACTGAGAGGGGGGGTGAATCAGTATTACTACACTTTAAACATGAATTTAATAATTTCCAACTTAACCATATAATTTCTGAAATGAAATGAACATAAGCACACAACACATAACTCATAATACCATGAATTGTTGTCGAGGAAACCCTGGCCAAGGGAAAACCCCGATGGGGATGGTACCCACAAATATGTACTAAAAGTATAGTGTCCCTGTTAGGAGACCTAGCCCTGTTAGGAGCTGAATATTACATTAGCACATTTCCCTGTTAGGGGAATACAAAACCTTGTTAAAGGTATACTGAGCACACTGCTCTTACAATCAGAAATATAGTTCTGTTACAATCAATCTCAGAAGTGAACAACACAAGCATCAACTTATGCATAGATAGTTCCAGTTGTAGCTTGCATCAACATCTACCTGACATCACAATGCATTCATTCCATTTGTCATTCCCATACCATATCCACATCACACTTCGCTTTACAAAAAACTCTTCATATATATATGTATTACATTATCCAGTCGGCTCTCAAATACATTACAAAATAGAATTAATACTTATGCAAAGAGTAAATACAAAGTCGGAGACCCTATACTACCAAAGCATAGGTTATCCACATTCCCAATCCAACTTAGCACGTTTGGATTCCATTTCATACTCCCTTAATCATCGCGACTGTTCATCTGCCCTGTATCTCTGTTACTCTGTTTTCTTATGTCTTCAATACACTGTAACTCACTGCGATCAACACCAAAACTCAAGCAACCTTAACTGAAGGTCATACATACTCCAAAATGTCCTTGCCTAAGCTCGCAAGTCTTCATTCGCCATATACTAACTTTGCTGTCCAAAACTGTACTGCTATACTTTGTATTTCTGTTTACTGTACTTAGTCATTTTGCAATCTGCATCTCCAAAACTGTAAACAACTCCAAGCGATCATCGTAGCAAATGTGTTGCCATAAATGAAACCCTCAAGTGTCCCATATCACTCCAAAACGAATCACTTGCCAACAGACCCACAGGTCCAAATCCGGACCTTGCTCGGATCCAGCATGGACCGGGCGGCAAATCCGGACTCGGATCGGACCTGGACCCGGATCCGGGGTCCAGGGTCCGAATCCGGCAACTTAGGTTAAAACCTTTCATCCTTAATCTCTGCCAGTCATGATTAGTTTAAATTTAATTTTAATTAAATGCTTTTTTTTAGGAATCTCTGCCATGTAGCATTCATTTGGTGCCACCTTCATTCACTTTCAATGGCCTATGTTATAATTTCAAAGAGCTGCAATCTTATCTTGATGGGGGCATGACAATCCGTCCTTCCCAAAGTTGCCTTTAGCAAAGCAATCTCAACCGTATCTGTCACTAGGTCATTTTGCCAATACTAGGATCCCAGATCAACTTTGGAGATTTGTAATCCCTAGATCCTCCCTGTGATGTAGTTAGCTTATATTGCATTACTCTGCTATAATTTTAGGAATTGGAGGTTCTGCACCAAGTGATGCTTCTTTCATTATCTTGGTTATGTCCAACTCTGCACTTCCATGATGTCCCTGAAGTATGTTGAAGTGTTTACCAAATGGCCAATATTGAATATAGTCCTTTAATATCACAAGGTTGATACCATCATCTAAAGTGTGAAGGCAATTTATTGTCCAATATTCCCAGGCTCGTGTACTTGTATCTCCCTATAACTCTTAGTGATAACTCTCAATAACGAAATCAAGAATTGGCAAGGTCCATAATCACGTAACAATAACATTAATCTGAAAATTGATTTCCCATTTGGCATCAATCATATTTGCAAATAAATGATTTGGTTGGCCCAACATTTGCAAAATGTTTTGGATATCACTTCGAGTCAAAGCAAAGGGCAATATTTTCACATATCAAGGTGAAGATTAGAAGCTTGACACACATCTATGACCTTAAATATGATGTTGCTTTTCCAAAATAATTCTATATCGTTTTGGTCCACTTTCAGTATCCTCACATTTTTGTTACTAGTCATTGGCTGATTGTGATTAGATTGTTGTGTAATATAGCTTCCTTTTGATTTCTATTAGTCCAAACAACCTTGTAGGTCAATTTCCGATAAGCCGTTGATTGACTCCTTTGTGTAAGAACCAATGTGATGTTTTCTATTAATGCTTGTCTTCCTTCCCACTTATCCAAAATGCAAAATATAGGGGCATTATAGTTATGCACTATAGATGATACTGTTTGCTTTGCAATAGTGGTGAATTTTGTTTTTCTTGTCCAAGATTAGCAGTAGAAATACATTCTTATTATAATCTAACAAAACTAATTTCCATTTTATTGTTTCCTCTTCTTCCTTTCAGGTTCAAGTTCTCCCTCCAATTCCTCATCTGTCATTGCTTCTGTGTAGCATACTTGTCCCTTCCCAGAACATCTATGATCTGGCTCACATGGTTCCCTGCAATTTAAACACTTTTTTTTTTGAAGCTCCTCTTGGATTCCTCCACCTTGTTGGGTTTAGAAAGTCATGCCTTTGGTTGTGAAGTATCCTTGTCAAAGGGTCGCTTAAGTGACTTTGATGATATATTCTTGGGATAGGTCTTGTTTTAAGGTGTGGAGTCTTCCAACTTAAAGACCTTTGAATAGCTCCTTGTAGAGATGATGGTTCAAAAGTTCTGACCAATCACCTAAATGGTTTTGAGAGTCCAATAAATAATATCTTGAGTATTTTTGCCCTAAAACAATAATTCCAACTTAAGATGAAAATCTCATTATATTTGTAAAATTGACTTTATAAAAAATGATAAAATTTTATTGTAATAATTAAATTTATAAATCATGCAATAATTCACAAAATAGAACTTATCTTAATATTTCTGCGATAATTTTCTTTTGAATTGTGATGATAATGGCTTTGTTTACTTTGACAGTGCTTTCAGATCTGCCTTATTCAGTTTAATAATTGATGACGTAATTCTGAAAATCTATCATATCTTGGATTATTTGTCTGTTGAGTTAAAGGTTTTTGTCCCTATCTCAACAGTGACAATACCAAGGATTTTCATCCTTAGCTTGCCTAAGAGCATAAAAGGATTTTCCTCCTTCCAACTCTTAGCTTACCTTGGAGGTTTTCGGCCTCGAACAAGATATGGTTCATCTAAACTTGATAAGAGCATGAAAAGTTTTTCGTCCTTCCAATTCTCCTGAACTTGGAAGGGATTTCTTCCTTCTTATTTGTAAGGCATGTCCTCAAATTCAAGACCAATTGCTTGACGGATTGATAGATTGATTCATGGCCTCTAGTTTTCTCCTCTCTCTTTCCGAACTTGTTGAGCTCTTGGCTCAATGACATATACTACTTTTTGGATCCATAGGGTAGCAGGATCAGTGCTCTGATACCATTTTATAATGTCTCTTTTTGTGATGCTTCTGATTTTTGCCTTAAAACACTGATATTTACCCAAAATGATAATAGCTTCAGCAATAAAGAATTTATGACAATATTCAGATCAATAAATCATAACACAATACTAAAAATCAGTTTTATTGTGAATTATTCAAAGTACTTAAAAATCTGCTGAATTAGAGGTTTTCATCCCTAACTCAACAGTGACAATACTAATTGTTTTCGTCCTTCGCTTGCCAAAATGCATGAAAGAATTTTCATCCATCCAACTCCTAGTCCACTCTGGAGGGTTTTTGTCCTGCTTGACCAAGAACTGCGTTTTTGTCCAAACTCAATAAAAGCAATAAGCGTTTTCATCCTTATCCTCTCATGAACTTGGAAGGGATTTCGTCCTCTCTATATGCAAGACATCCTCAAACTAAAAACTGATTGCTTGAGGTATTTGCTAGATTATTGCTGATTTTTTAGCTGATTTGTATTTCTTGACGGATTGATGATTGCTTGAACCATAGTTGGGAAACTCAGACTCACCTCGGACTCAGCAGCCCAAAAAATTGGGCTCGGACTCGGGAAAAACTTGAGAAAGGAGTCGGGAAAAGAAAAAACCGTGGTTTTACATAAGCACAAAGAAATTAATAACTCTACACACCTGTTTTGAGCAATAACAAATCATAAAAGCGATGAAAAGTGATTTTTTTAAATGTTATAACCTTGGCTGGGCATTCTCAACAAACGTCGAGAGTCTTATTCAAGGACTCCCGAGTCCATGTCTGAGTCCTTAAAAAAAACTCCCGAGTCCAAAAAAACTCTTGAGTCCAATCCATTGACTCTCCCGGACCCAACTCGGGAGTCCGTGGCAAGTCAACTTGGCTCACTCATGGATTCACGAGTCTGTCCGAGTCCGTGGCGAGTCCACAGTTTTTTCCAACTCTGCTAAGCTTGAACGAATCCTTGGAATGGTCTCTCCTTTATTTCTAAAAGAGTCACCAGCTTTCACAAGAATAGAGTCACCACCTTTCATTGCTGCCTTTTCGAATAATCATATATTTCCAAATTGATTCCTTCATTCCAATTGATGATTGATGGCTGAATGCCCTTTCTTCATTGAAATGATTTCCCTTTTATGCCTTATGTTTGGGGGAGTCGCAACTCTTCACTGCTATGGCCTTTGCAAGAGTTTAATTGCTGCCAATCATGATTCGTTTCAATTTGATTTTAATTAAATGCTTTCTTTTAGGAATCACTGCCCATGCTAACATTTCTTTGGTGCTACCTTCATTTCCTTTTGATCGCCTATGTTATAATTTCAAAGAGCTGTAATCTTATCTTGGCAGGGGCATGACAGTTTACCAACTCTGAGCACTCCAATAAGTTTGGAGTTCTCCCCAACACACCAAGAAGCTTATGGGAAAACCTGAAAACTGGGCTAATTGCTCACAATAAAATGAGAACATTACACAACTCAAAAATTATACACTTGGAATTTGCAAAAAATATGGAGACTATTAGTTTCGTAAACTAGTTTAACTTCTATTTATAACGACTAGTTTAGGCCTTGTACACTTACATGGTTTCAGGTTCCTCATATACTGTGATCTTTTACAGGATTTGGCAGGATGTACCCGTTCTTGTAATGATCAGCATGCTGGCATACTTCTGTTTTCTTGAACAACTTCTGGTAAGAGAAAACTTTTGGTTTTGTACTGGTTCAGTAAGATGTCATCAGATGATATGTGACAATAAAAAACTACCGCTTTTCATAATATTCCATTTAATAATAAAGATAATTCATTAATTGAGATGTTTCAATCAGGTTGGTAAGATGGGTTCCAGTGCTCTTGCTGTGGCCTTACCATTTGCATGCATATTGGGCCTTCTCGCATCAATCACGGCATCGACTATGGGTATGGCAGCTATGAACTCCTTATCACACTTTGTATCTTGCATTTAATCACAACACATGAGAGATTTTTAGATTATTACAATATTGTTTATTTAGGTTTGAGATGCTTAAATAGGTGGCATTTCCTCCTACTGCAGTGACCAAAAGATACATTTGGGCATATGCTGCCTTTCAGTTTGCACTTGTGATACTTTTTGCGCACCTCTTCTTTTCAGTGGCAAGTACCAAGATCCATGCATTACATAGTCATTTGATTTCTTAAGAAAGTGAAACAATAAAAATTGGCCTCGTGAGAAATATATACACATCCATCCTTTCATATTAATAGTAGTCTTGATTGGTTTATTTCATTTGAATTGCAGCTCCATGTGGAGGCTGTTTTGGCAGTTCTACTCTCATCCTTTGCTGGCTTTGGTATTGCAATGAGTATGAATTCATTGTTTCTAGAATACTTGAGATGGCAAGTAAGCCGAAGGAGGAGACCAAGAAATTCACAAAATAATCGTTTAACACAACCACCGGACCACCCTAGAGAAAATAGAAACAACAGTGATTCCCAACCTGGTCCACTTGAACTAGATAACGAACAACAAGAACATGATATTGAAAGCTTGAATCCTGCGAATAACAACACACCTGGTTCCCATGTGGCATGAATTGTAAGTTGCAGCAAAACTACTTCCTGCCCTTCTGTTTCTTGATGTGGGCTTGAATAGCAGGTTTATAAGTTATTCCAAGGTCAGGTGAAACAGATTAAAATGACATTAGATGATTTGATGAGAAAATGGATGTTTAAAGCCGTGTACTATGTTTTATGTAAGCTCGAATTTGGTTGATCTATTGCTTCCTGTTGAATGCCAGCAAGCATACCTTGCAGGTGTAAAAGTAGTGTATCTGTATTCTCTTCTCTTCAGATTCCATGCCCTGCTTGAATCAACCTTGGGGGAGACTCAAAGATGGATGTAAATTAATTGATTTGAAGAAAATGCTTGTCTTTGTTTTAAATCAAGATAAGCCATAAAAGGTTTTCTTTCATTTATATTGGCCAGTTCCAGTAGCAGCTCAAATCAGTGATCTCCTACCTCGGAATCATCAAGGTTATGCATGAACTTTTGTTAGTGTAATGAACAGCTGTAACAGTTATTCATGGAAGAGAGGTACTCATAATATAAATATGTACATAAGCATGTTTTCCTAAATAATAATGTAAAAGCCTCTATATTTTTATGTTTTCTAGTATACTGCTACGATGGTTGTACTTTAAATTACTGTTCATGAAAGTTCTATATGATTTATGATGGTTATTTCAATTGTATGCATCAACAGAGAAATGGAGAGAAAGCATGCTGAGCCCACAAGTGGTCATAAGATTGATGTAATAGAAAGCAAGGGAAACATGGGCAACTGTACCCAAAAACAGATGAAATTAGAGGAGTACAGTAAAAAATGCAAGTTCATTAAAGGGGTTCAAAACAATGCTTTGATCACTGGGTGTTGTCAACCTTGCCTTAAAAAAGGAAGAACCGTGAAGTCAACACCAATAGCCCATCCAAGAATTCATCTTGGAGAATTGCTTGCTATAAAAGCGCCTTGAGCAGTAATCACTAATCATTTGACATCAAAATATCCCTGCCAGTAACTAATTAGGACATTGATGAGGAGTAAGATAACAAAGTACAACTAGCATGGGAAACTGAAGAAACTGCAACTTGACTAGATAATGAGATCTTATTGGGAATAGTTGGGCAATTTAATGCTGTAAGACCTCAATTTGTTTTAGAAATGTAAAGTGGATATCTATCTATCTACGATCAAGGTTTGGAGGTGTGATTCATCAGGCAATTTGTCAAAACAACGTGACTAGTGCAAACTTTTCTTAAATTAATTTTTTAAATATTCAATAAAAAATTTAATCTTAAAATACTTAGTAATTGAACAAAGAAATATCATTTGTTGTTCATAGAATATCATATTTTTATTTAAACTATAACATATATGCAATTTATAATTAACTACGCTCCTGCCATGATGCCTCTCGCCGCTCCTGCCGCCGAGATTAGGTTTCATGCTTCGCCATGCCAAGCAGCTGCTGGGTGTCGGCAGCTGTCTCCTTCCCTTAGCTAGTCTTTTGCAGCTGCTGCAGCGGGACTGTTGCCTGCCTTAGGCGCTGCAGTGGGGTTTCACGATTTCTCCACGCCCGTTGTTGGAGCTCGGCTTCCAGCAACTGTTTTTGCTTCGGCCGATGGCGCTTGGCTTCCTGCAGTTGATTCTGCTTCCGGCGCTGGTGGTGAGGAAGTTTTGCATGATGAGTTTGGTGAGGATAAGGGTCCTCGTGTAGTTTTTGTGGAGCCCCCTGAAGCTGCTAGGGTTGAAACTGTGATGAAAATGAGGGATAACCGTGGACCAGTGTCTGTTTCCTGCCCCATCTCCATTGTTGTTGATGAGGATGTGGAGGAGGCCATTGCCCACAATATCTCTGTTTTTTCTAAACATGCTTTGATTTGCAGGTTCAAAGGGTTCTGGCCAAGTCTCCCGAAACTTCATGAGTGGATTTCTACTCATTGGGAGCTTGTCCGTAAGGGTACTGTGCACATCTATCCCTTGGCTAAGGGGTTTTTTATGGAAAAATTTGAAGATGTTGTGGATAGAAATAGTATGCTGTGCGAACACTTTTTCAGTTGGGAGGAAAGATTTATGCTCATGGTTAAGCCTTGGCATATTGATTTTGACCCCATGTCAGAATCCTTCATCCGGTTCCCCATTTGGGTTCGTCTTCCTAATCTTCCTCTACAGCTTTGGATTGATTCTCTGTTTGAGGGGATTGGTAATGCTCTTGGGGAGTTCTTACTGGTGGATGGGGATTCGTTGGATATTCTCCACTCTACTTATGCTCGAATTCTTGTTGACATTGATCCTTCTAAGGGCCTTCCTGCAGAGATAGTGATCAATTCCTCTAAAGGAAAATGGATTCAGTCTCTAGATTATGAAGGGATTCCCTTCAGATGTAGAAGGTGCTTTAAAAATGGGCATCTGGCTGCGCATTGTGGATTGGGTAAGGTCCCTTCTCCTCCCCCAGCTGGTTTGGTGGGGGATCTTGAGCGCTCTCTTGTGATTACCTCCCCTGTTGTTTTGCTTCCTGGCTTGGTGGGGGATGCAGTGTCTCTGGATTCCCCTGGTATTGTAGGAGTAGTGGCTCCTATTGGCTCTGCAGATGATCCTCTTGAAGGTTCTACTTGTATTTTGTCTACCTTTGTCGTTAGTTTGGTATGCTCTGGTTTGGCTGATGAATCTATGCGGAGGCAGGATGAGGCAGCTAGAGCTGAAGAGGGCTGGATAACTGTTAAAGGAAAAAAATTTAAGATGCCCTCCTCTTTTGATATGACTCTTCGTTCCCATCAGAAGGGTGCTAAAGATAACACTAGTCTTGGTTTTGTCTTTAGTGTAGGTTGGCATGAAGGTTGTTTCATGCTTTGTTCCATTTTGGTTGTGGGAGCCAGTTGTAAAACCCTCACTGTGGTCTAGATCCGTCTTGTTAAAGAGGGCTTTTTGAATATCTTTTGAGAAAACTTTGTACAGGGTTTCGGGGTCCCTTCAAAACCTGTATTTACCTTAATCAAAAACATATATGCAATTTAAATGGACCAAATACCTATTAGTAACCATATATCTTTGTTATATCTAACTTTTATATCCAACATTGACCAATAATTAAATACAAAAAAATTAATTGATGTGATAAAAAAATTTACACTTTATTTAAAATACAACTTATATCCAACACAAATGGACCATTAATTGAACACTAATATTTTTTTTATAATACTTAACATTTTATGGAAAAATAAAAGTTATTTGTTGTGATCACATTTTATATATGTGGTAGAATATATTATCAATATGAAATACTTCATTGCATATACATTGCTATCCTAACAATTGTGCACATCAGAATGATATTTTTTCACTATGACAACAATACTTGTTTTATTGAGCATCTTATTTTATAAATGGCACACTGAATAGTGGATGATTGTGATATTTTGTTTTAAAAAATAAAATATTTCACTAGTTGATGAATGTATTTACATTTTTTTAAATATAACATCTATAGGCCCTTACATGTTTAAAAATGAGACCATCTTGACTAATGTTCGGTTATTTTTTGATTTACATGTGCTCTATTTATATACAATATATAATATAAATATGTAGCAAGATTGAATAATATAAGTACAAATGCTATAACAACAATTGGACTCTATACAACTACTAGCCCCTTTCCACTAGGTATGCAGGGCTCATGTTAACTCAAAAAATGTGTTACCAATTGTTAAGGTATGCAAGGTGTAAAGATGTAAGGACCTTGGGATGTAGTATCAAAGCACCGTTATTGCTAAAATGTAAGTGCTTAGTGATGTTGGCTCAATTAGATAAATAATAGGGGAAATCGAGTGCTTGCGAAGGGAGAATAGGAAAAGAAGCAATGAGCTCAATGCCATTTAGAATAAGAGCCAAATTTAAAGAAGCTAAAACATTTTAATAAGGAATTGGAGAGATATCATGCTAAATATATGCTATTGAAATTTTCCATCTATTGACATATGACTTTTGTTGAATATTATGAGATGATCAACAAATACATAAGAGGGAGGAAAAAAGAGGAAGATTCAATATTCACCAAGGAGAAGATGAAGGAGCATGAGCCAAAACGATCATTCTTGAAAGATGAAGAGCCCAAGACAATAGAACCTGAAATGGTGAACTAAAGCTAAAATCACAAATGGTGGTAAAAAAGAAGTGATATTAGATCAGGAAGAAAATAGTCACAATAAGTCGTTAAAGACGAACAAGAGGACACCTCAATAGGGCTCCCTTAAATGATTCCAATCAAAATAGTCCCATTTTGTATAGATCCTATGATTATTGTATTCCATGAAATTGTGTTTCTTTTAGGCATTTCAAAAAACAATTCATGTACTTTGTCTATGCTTCCATATTTTGCAATTATGTCTATGAGAGCAATTGCAACTACAACATTTGATGAAATTCCTCTCTTCTCCATACTTTGATGGACGTCTAAGCATCGTTCCCATTTTATGATTTCTCTATATCATTTGCTTCTATCAACCTCTATTACTCACATCTTGAGGTAGAAAATTGGTAGGGTCCACCTAGTTAACTCCCTGTCCAAACCCAGTTTTCCTCTTCTCTCTAGGTTCCTATATGACTCCTCCCAGTGCACTTATGAGTCTCTTCTAAGGTCCCAACAATACCCTTCCTTCTAGGTGTTCTACCAAGTTTACAATATCCTTTCTACTCCTTAGCTTCTTTCTCTTACAACTTCAATGCACCTCCAAACATAACCAAGAAACCTTGCAGGCGTGTGGAGGTCTTCAAATCCATGTCTCCAAAGTATTCTTGATGTTTTCTGTCCATATCAAGAACCTTCTTTGCCAACGATTTCCTCAATCTTCACTAAACTAGCAATTTTGGCCTTGTAGCTCTTTAGCCCAATTAGGTCTCCTATTCCTAGTTTTTAGGCTTTCTTGAAAATTTTCCCTTAGCAACCAGCCAATTAAACTCTTGAGCCATCAATCAATTGTACAACTCTAAGAGATTTTGTGGGTCTCACACTCCCATGCATTCGTACAATACCTTCTTCACACCATGAGGGTTTAATGAAGACTTTGAAGGCTTTCATAGAACCCACTGTGTAATTGACTCAAAATGTTATCAAATGGATTGGTCAGGGTTCCTAATCTTCATCAAGGCTCTGTAGGGATTCAATACACACTCTCAACCTATTGGATTCACAAATTCAATCCACTCCTGCAAGTATCCTTCTCAAACACTTACATTGCTCCTTGTCGAGCATTGACAGGGCTCGGCTAGGGCCAGGTCTTAAAATTAGCAAACAACATATGTTTGCCTCCTCCTTGATATAGTACTTCTGACTCCTACTCTGTACTGGCCAGAGAACTGGCAAACATAAACAAATTTACAAAAGACTAATAAAAAATTCACACCAGCACACACCAATGTACAAGAAGAAAGGAAATAAGCTACTCTAAAATAATCCCCCAAAAAGAATGGAGGTTTAATCCATTAAATTTGAGTTTCTCAGAGAAACACCCAACCGTGACAGAAAAAACACTAGTTTTTTTTGTATTTCAAAAATGCTTAACTCCATCCTACCTTGGAAATCGAGCTTGAGGGTGCTTATATAGTCCAACCACTCGTGTTCATATAGCTGGTTTCTCTAGACAACCTAATTCCTTCATTACAACTTCTTAGGACAGAATTTGCCATGCAACTTTGCAAAGTTGCAAAAGTTGTCTTGACAACTTTTTTGACAATTTTTGCAATTTCGCTATTCCAACTATCCATAGTAGTCCAACCTATCTAGAAATATGTAAAAACACTTCTAAGGCCATATTGGGATTAAATTAACACATTCCACACTTTTTGGAGTCTTTTAGCACCTTAGACTCTTTTTCACCTATGTAGGTTCCATAAACAACTAAGTGAATCCTAAGACAACTTTAGACTCAACCTTCCAAAACTAGAACTTGACTAGAACATGTCTATCCTATCACTTGTCGAAACAACACAGACTCCCTAGGAGTCCTTATTAACTCTCTGACCTGGCTAGAGCCAGTCCAAGCCAAAATTGGGCAAGGCACTTGACAGGTACCCTAGGTTCTCCTGCACCATTCTCCCCTAAACAAAAAAAACTAAGTCACAATTGAAGAGACCAACTTTGAATCTATGCCCATCTTGTGGAAATTTGTTTCAGGTACCCATGTAGCCTCTGATTCTTCCATTCCCTTCCATTTGATGAGGTGCTCCATATACACCTTATGCCTAGTCTTTTTAGCTACCCTAGAGTTTAGTATCTTCTTAGCCCTTGGTCTTGGTTGGACTGGTAATTTCAAACCTTATGCATCTTCTACAACATTATTCTCTCCTTGACCATGCATGGGGATTGGGCCTTTGTAAGGTACAAAGTCGGCTATGTTAAACACTGGAGAAAGATTGATATTTGTAGGCAAATCCACTTTATAAGCATTGCGTCCATACTTAGATAAGATAGCACAGGGTCCTAGTCTTCTCATTTGGAGCTTGTTAGGTACTCCTTTCGGAATTATTTCTTTGTTTAGATGAACCATAACTAGGCCCCCCACTTGAAATTGAAGGTCTTTCTTCCCTTCATCAACCTTTTGTTTGACCTTGACTATATTGTCTGCTAGTGCTTGCTTTACAGAATCATGAATCTCTTTCATGGAATGAGAAAAGTCCGTTGCATATCCACTCCTTGTTGCTCTTTCACCTAGGTCTCCGAGCTCACAAATGCCTCTTGGATGAATACCATATACTACTTCAAAGGGGCTTTTACCTGCGGTCCTGTTTATAGTGTCATTGTATGCAAACTCAGCTTGAGGAATGAGTTGGTCCCATGTTTGAGCATATTCTTTGGTAAGACACCTTAGGAGAATTCCCAAGCTCCTATTTACAACCTCAGCATGTCCATTTGTTTGAGGATCGTAAGTAGACCCAAAGAAGAGGTTAGTTCCAAGCTTCTGCCACAAGGTCTTCAAAAAATGACTCATAAACTTAGAGTCCCTATCTGATACAATGCTCATAGGCAACCCATGGATCCTTATGACTTCCCTGAAGAACAAATTAGCAATTTGACATGAATCATGAGTAGTTTTGCAAGGTACAAAGTGTGCCATTTTACTAAACCCGTCAACAATGACATAAATGCCATCATATCCTTGTCTTGTATTTGGCAAACCCACTACAAAATCCATACTGAGGCACTCCCAAGGTCTGTTAGGAATGGGAAGAGGTTGATACAACCCTGTGTTTGATGAGGTTCCTTTAGCTTTTTGAAAAACAATGCAAGTGTCTACATATCTCCTGATGTCTCTATTCATCTTGGGCCAACAGTAGTACCTCTGAACTAGTTCTAGAGTTTTATTCATACCAAAATGGCCACTAAGACTCCCATTGTGTTTCTCCTGAATTAGGTTCTCCCTCATTGAACCTCTAGGCACACAAAGTTGTCCTCCCCTAAACAATAGACCCTCTTGAAGAGTATAATATGAGAACTCACTATGGAAATAGTTTTGAAGCTCTTTGCATACCTTACATGCATCTCAGAAGTCCTCATCATCCGGGTAAAGTTCTTTGAAGATGTCTATGCCAATACTTATTAACTGTACCTCCTGGACTGTCAAAAGACTTTTTCTCAAGGCGTCTGCAACTTTGTTTTGCTTTCCTTCTTATGTTTGATTGTAAAGGTATAAGCTTGCATATGTTCCACCCATTTCATATGTTTATGGCTAAGCTTCTCTTGAGAGTTTAGGAAGCTCAAAGTCTGATTGTCTGTATATACCACAAATTCTTTAGGAAGGAGCTAGTGCCTCCATTTCCTCAAAGCTTGGACTAATGCATACAACTCCAAGTCATATGAGTACTTCTTTTTAGCATCACTTAATTTTTCACTGTGAAAAGCCACAGGTTTGTCTTCTTGACTTATGACAACATTACTGGCATCACATTCAATAGTGAAGAACTTTTCAAAACTAGGTAGTATCAAGATAGGTCTGTGGCTATCTTCTCTTTCAAGGTTTCAAAATCCATGTTCGCTTGCTCATTCCACTAAAACTTAGTTTTCACTCCTTTTATGGTGTCTAGGACTGGTGCACATATCTCACTAAACTATCTAATGAACTTCCTATAGAATTATGCCAAACCATGGAAGCTTCATACCTCTGTAGCAGTCTTAGGTGTAGGCCAGTTCACTATTGCATCCACCTTGCTGGAGTCCATTTTCAAGTTCCCTTGTGATATAAAAAACCAAGGTAGACCAATTCCTGTTTCATGAACTCACACTTATCCAAATTTATGGTTAGCTTTTCCTCATGTAATCTTTGTAACACCATTTGCAAACGCTTAAGATGGTCTGCCTTAGTCTTACTGAAAACCGAGATGTCATTAAGGTATAGAACAAATTTTTTCCTATGAAGTCCTTCAACACCTCATTCATTACCCTCATAAAGGTACTAGGAACATTAGATAACCCAAAGGGCATGACCAACCATTCATATAAGCCTTCTGTGGTTTTAAAAGTTGTTTTCCACTCATCTCCCCCCTTGATTCTTATTTGGTGGTAACCACTCTTGAGGTCAATTTTTGTAAAATACTTGGCTTCCCCCAGGCAATCCATCAAATCTTCTATTCTTGGGATTGGGAATGTGTACCTTATGGTAATTATATTATGGCTCTAGAATCAATACACAATCTCCAAGTACCTCCTTTCTTTGGGGTTAAAATGGTGGGAACTGCACAAGAACTTATGCTCTTCCTTATTAAGATTTGGTCAAGAAGTTCTTGTATCTGTTTTGCAATTTCTTCATTTTGTTGTGGGGTCATTTTATGATGCAGGAGCATCCTAGGGTAGTTGGCAATCCTGTGTCACCAAAAACATGTTTTGGTTTGATGTTAATTGTTGTTTGGGATCTCGGTAATCTGGTCGGTAATTGCTTTAGAGTTTCCTTGTTGGAGTGCTCGGTTACATGTTGGCTCAGTTGCTTGTGGCTCGGTCTCGGTGACTGGTTGCTCGGTCTCAGTTACCAAGTGGTATTTTGTGTTGCTTGGTGATGTTTGTTCGGTGGAGCTCGGCTCGGTGGTGCCTCTCACTCAGTGGTCTGTGTTCGGTGTTCTTGATCATCGACGGGGTTTATGCTATCTGTTGCGCTGGCCGACTGGTGCATTTAATTTGTGGTTTCCTGTGGGGATGTGAGGACCTATATCTTCTTTGGTTCACTCTCCTATGCCGATTTAATGACCGTTGGAGGCCGACTGATGGATAACATGTTGGTTGTGTGTTTCTTGATGCCGACTTGTGTTTTATTATGTTATTTCATTTGTAATGCCAACTTGTGCCAAGTTTGTATAAAAGAGAGTCTAGGTTGATGTTTAGAAGGGAGAGAGAGACATGAAGAGATAGCTAGAGGATAGCGGAGCAAGATGATAAGATGAAAGATTGTAAGTTTTTGCAGATAGTTGTAAGTGGGTAGATAGAAATAGCAGATTGCTTGAAGGCTTGTGAGCACAAGTTCAGATCTAGTTTTTTCCATTCAGCTATAGAGTAGACTGGAATGTTGGATCCCATGAGATCTTGTTGATGCTTTTGTTGTTTTGGCCCTAACTGGGAAGGCCTTACAGCCCGACATGTTGCATGTAATGAATCTGAAAATGAATATGAATTGATATAAGTTGTTATATCTTTGTGTTGTTGAGTTTCCACTATTGTCTTGTTGTTGGCTGCAAGTTTGGACAATCCTTTATTGGATTCTCTGAGCTTGACTACATCAAGTGGTATCAGAGCTGGTTGGTTTCTTGTGGAGCTTAGGGTTTTCGAAGATATAGAGAGATACCTCCGAGAAGATTGGACCCTAGGGTGATTGCAGATCTTTCTAAGGAGGTGGAAGCGAGGATAACATAAATATTTAGATATGAAATGGCGGCAATGAAGAATGAAATCATAGAAGGTATCATAAATGTTGGATTACATAGAGGTCCGAGAACAGATGATGGTTATGAAGAAGTTGTTGAACACTTTGAAGCTGCTGGATCTAGTGGAGATGATAGAGTCGATTGGAAGGAGAGATCTGGAGGAGACAGGTATGATCGGTTGCAAAGATCCAGAGCTCGGTTGAGTACAAGCTACCGAATGGAGGTATCCAATTTTTCAAGTACATTGAGACTCGAGGATCTGATTGATTGGATTGGTGATGTAGAAGACTAATTTGAGTTGAAAGACATTGAAGATCCACTTAGAGTGAGGTTGGTATAGACTAAGTTTAAAGGACATGCTACTCTATGGTGGAAAGAGTTGCAGAGGGATCGAGAAGAGGAAGGTGAGATGAAGATCAAGCGGTGAAGATTGATGGTGATAAAGCTAAAGGATAAGTTCATTCCTGCCATCTATGAACTTGAGTTATTTAAGAAATTGCAGAATCTGAAATAGAAGGAGATGACTATGGAAGATTATACCGAGGAGTTTTACAAGTTGAATATTCAGTCTGGGCATAGAGAACTTTCCAAGGAAAAGGTGGCAAGGTATGTTAATGGTCTGAGATTCAATATCCGGGATGAGATGTGTATGTTGAAGATTGACTCGGTAGAGGATACTTATCAGTACTCATTGAAGGAAAAAGATAGGTTGAAGAGAAGACATCATGGTAATTCCCAAGGGAAAGAGAAGCACAAACAATCGGTAAAGGATAAACCAAAAGTTAACGATGAACCGAAACCTATTGAACTAAGGAGAAAGACAGGTAGAGGTCTATTCAGGGGTACTTGTTATAACTGTGGTGAAGAAGGACATTGGTCATTTGAATGTCCCCATGCAAATAGGAAGGTCGGTAGTCATCGAAATGTTGTGGTGAATGAGGTTACTGAGAATGAACCCGAGGAGGAGGGTGTGACTCTCTTGCTTAGAACTTTGCTACCCTCAAAGCAAGATGATTCTTGTCAGAGGAGGAACTTGTTTAGGACTGTGTGCAAGTCTGGTGGTAAATGTTGTAAGGTAATTGTGGATGGAGGAAGTATTGACAACCTAGTTGCCGAGGAGATGGTTTAGAAACTTGGTTTGGAAAGGTTGAGGCATCCTTGTCCTTATAGGATAAGTTGGTTGCAAGAAGGTCATGCAGTAGAGGTGAAGGAGCAGTGCATGGTCATTTTCACATTGGTACTTATAGGGATGGAGTATTATGTGACATTGTGGAGATGATTTCTTGTCATATTTTACTTGGGAGACCTTGGCAGTATGATAGAGAGGCTATTCATGACTATAAAATGAATTTGATTACTATCCCAAAAGATGGACAAAAGTTTATTTTGATTCCTTTGAAAGATGAAGGAAAAGGAATGAGGAGCTTGAGCATTGGTAGCAGATCTGAGATGGTTGTAGGGTTGGTGCAGAGACTTGGATTCAAAAATCTGAAGGTACATCGGAGAGTACTAGTGGAAAAAGGAAGCAGAAGAAGAATCGAGGGAAGAGTGTGTAAGTTGAGAGATTGGAGGACATGTATATCAAGAAATAGTTTGGGATCTATGTGCTGAATCCTAATAGATGTTCGTCGAGCTGTTGACAACGTCCTTTCACACCTGGGGTGTCTTATGTAGGAGCATCCTGGGGTAGTTGGAAATCTTGTGTCACCAAAAACATGTTTTTGTTTGATGTTGATTTTTTTTTGGGAGCTCAGTAATCTGGTCGGTAACTGGTTTGGAGTTTCTGTGTTGGAGTGCTCAGTTACTTGTTGGCTCAGTTTCTTGTGGCTCGGTCTCAGTGATTGGTTGCTTGGTCTTGGTTATCGAGTGGTATTTTGTGTTGCTCGGTGATGTCTGTTCGGTGGAGCTCGGCTTGGTGGTGCCTCTCACCGAGTGGTCTGTGTTCAATTTTCTTGATCACCGATAGGGTTATGCTATCTGTTGGGCTGGCCGACTGGTGCTTTTAATTTATGGTTTCCCGTGGGGATGTGAGGACCTATATCTTGTTTGGTTCACTCTCCAATGCCGATTTAATGATCATTGGAGGCCGACTGATGGATAACACATTGGTTGTGTATTTCTTGATGTTGACTTGTGTTTTATTATGTTATTTCATTTGTAATGCTGACTTGTGGAACATTTATATAAAAGAGAGTCTAGGTTGATGTTTAGAAGGGAGAGAGAGAGATAGGAAGAGATAGCTAGAGGATAGCATAGTAAGTTGATAAGATGAAGGATTGTAAGTTGTTGTAGATAGTTTTAAGTGGGTAGATAGAAATAGAAGATTGCTTGGAGGCTTGCGAGCACAACTTTAGATCTGGTTTCTTCCACTTAGCTATAGAGTAGACTGGAATGTTAGTTCTTGCGATATCTGGTTGATGCTTTTGTTGTTTTGGCCCTAACCGGGAAGGCCTTACAACCCGACATGGTGCATATAATTGAATATGAATTGATATAATTTTTTATATTTCTGTGTTGTTGAGTTTCCGTTGTTGTCTTTTTTTTGGTTGTATGTTTGGGCAGTCCTTTATTTGATCCTCCGAGCTTGACTACATCATTTTATAGGCAGCTTTGTTGGGTAGTGAGGCTCCTGGAATGAAGTCTATCTAATAGATAATGTCTCCCTTAGGTGGTAAGGTAGTAGGTTGTCCATCACTAACTATATCCTTATACTCACCTAATAACTCTTGAACCTCTATTGGTATTTCTAGCTTATTGTCCTCTTTCTCATATTTAGGTTTCAACAATAAAGAAAATCCCACACCTTCACCTTCCTCTAGTGTGCTCGAGAAATCCTTTTCTCCTACCAAGAATACATTAGGACCTACTGATCTCACCTCGCCTTCTTCTAATATTGACTGAATTTTGTATGTGAATCCATCCTTCTTAAAAGAGTATGCATTTTTTTCCCCATCATGAATGGCGTGTCTATCAAACTGCCAAGGTCTTTCCAATAAAAGATGACAAGCATCCATGTGCAAGACATCACATAACAACTTATCCTTATATGTCCCTATTGTGAAATCCACCCAAGCCTGCTCATTAACTAACACATGATGGCCTTTGTTCAACCAAGTGACCCTATAGGGGTTAGTATGTGGGATTCTTTTCAAATTTAACTTGCTAATTGCCTCATTAGAAACAATGTTATTAGTGAATCCCAAATCAATGATAAATTTGCAAACCTTACCTAAGAATTTGCACTTGATTCTAAATAGGGACCTCTTTTTTCTTGGCTCTTCTCTGACTGGTTCTTTGATGAGAGTCCTTCTAATCATGAGATTGTCTCCTACCTCTAAATCCAACGCTACCTCTGCAGTCTTTCTACTTGAGGTCTCTTCTTGCATATAGCTCACTCTTCTTTCTCCACCTTGAGATGATGAACTCGTTTTGGGGCATCTGTATGCAGGATGCCCATGCTGATGACAATTATAACACTTTATTGAAGATAAATAGGATCCCCTTCCTTGCCCACTATATCTTCCTCTAAAGTTGTTTCTTGAGCTTTTACCCGTATTATAGCCATCTTTGCTATTGTTTTCTTCCCCTTGTTGTTCTGTGATTTTAGTCTCCTTGGGTTCTTTGTTCTGAACTTCTTCCTCCAAAGCCTCCTCTCTGACCTCTGCCATCTCTTCCTCTTCCTCTACCTTGACTACTTGTGTCTTGTTTCCTCTTAAACTTCTCTTCCACTTTGAGAGCAAGTTGATAACACTGATGAACTGTCTTTGGGCTCAAGAGGCTTATTTCCTATTGTATATTCCACCTTAGCCCAAGAAGATACCTTACCACTTCTAGGCTTTCTTCTTCCATAGAATGAGGCCTAAGACAAGGTTTGTGAAATTCCTCTGTATAGGTACTCACTTCTAAGTCTTTTTGCCTTATGTTTTGTCTCTTCTTATGCAACTATACTTCATAGTATTCCGGAAGGTAGGTCTCTCTTATTTTAGTCACCATTCCCGTCCAAGAGGAAATCTCTCTCTCTCTCTCTCTCTCTCACACACACACACACACACACACACACTTACTTTTTAAAAACTTCCACCAAGTTAAGGAAGCACCCCTCATCCTTGACTTGGAAAATTTAATTTTTTGGGCTTCACTAACACTTTCACACTCAAAGTGGTTCTCCATCCCTTCTATCCATTCCACGACTAGCTCTGCTTCCATTTTGCCACTAAAAAGTGGTATTCCTTCTAAGGACTTGCCACTCATGGCCTTTAATTCCCTCAAGAAAGGTTCATCCTGCAAAACATGGTCTGGTTCAGGGACTTTGTCCTCTTCTTCTATCTCTTTACCGTTATCTTCCACTTCTTTAACTATCTCACTGACTCTTTCAGTCTTGGTCTCTACTGCACCAAGATTTCTTTCAATCTCTACAAGTCTTTCCCTAAGGAGTCTATTATCTTCCTCCTGATCTTCCACTTTCTTTTCCAACTCTGCGTTGTTAACGATCTTGTTCTCACCCGCTGATTCCAAATCTGACATACAATCTCCCTGACCCAAATCTTTGTGCTCTGATACAAATTTGATAGGGTCCACCTAGTTAACTCCCTCTCCAAACCTATTTTTCATCTTCTCTCTAGGTTACTATATGACTCCTCCCAATTCACTTAGGAGTCTCTTCTAAGGTCCCAACAATACCCTTCCTTCTAGGTGTTCTACCAAGTTTACAATATCCTTTCTACTCCTTATCTTCTTGCTCTTACAACTTCAATGCACCTCCAAACATAACCAAGAAACCTTTTAGGGGTGTGGAGGTCTTCAAATCTATGTCGCCAAAGTGTTCTTGATGCTTTCTGTCTGTATCAAGAACCTTCTTTGTCAACAATTTCCTCAATCTTTACTAAACTAGCAATTTTGGCCTTGTAGCCCTTTAGCCCAATTAGGCCCCATATTCGTAGATTTTAGGATTTCTTGCAAATTTTCCATTAGAAACCTTCCAATTAAACTCTTGAGCCATCAATAAATTGTAAAACCATAAGAGATTTTGTGTGCGTCACACTCCCATGCATCTGTACAATACCTTCTTCAAACCATGAGGGTTTAATGAAGGTTTTGAAGGCTTTCATAGAACTCACTCTGTAATTGACTCAAAATGTTATCAAATGGATTGTTCAGGGTTCCTGATCTTGATCAAGGCTCTATAGGGACCCAATACACACTCTCAACCTATTGGATTCAAAAATTCAATCCACCCCTGCAAGTATCCTTCTCAAACACTTACCTTGCTCCTAGCCGAACATTGATAGGGCTCGCCTGGGGCTAGGTTTTAAAATTAGAAAAAAATATATTTTTTCCTCCTCCTTGATATATTACACTGTACATAATATCAAATCTGATATCCCAAATGTTTGTGATGATTCAACGGTGGGATCTCAAGAATGAGCCATTCTTCTAACTTGTACTCTGTACAGGCCAGAGAACTGACAAACACAAACAAATTTACAAAAGGCTAATAAAAAATTCACACTAGCAAACACCAATGTAAAAGAAAAAGGAAATAATATACTCTAACATAATCCCCCCAAAAGGATGGAGGTTTAATCCATTAAAGTTGAGTTGCTCAGAGAAACACCCAACCGTGACAAAAAAAAAGCACTAGTTTTTTTGTATTTCAAAAGTGCTTAACTCCATCCAACCCTAGAAATCAAGCTTGAGGGTGCTTATATATTCCAACCCCTCATTTTCATACAGTTGGTTTCTCAAGACAACCTAATTGCTTCATTATATCTTCTTAGGACAGAATTTGCCATGCAACTTTGCAAAGTTGCAAAAGTAGTCTTGACAACTTTTTTGACAATTTTTGCACTTTTTCTATTCCAACTATCCATAGTAATCCAACTTATCTATAAAGATGTAAAACTTCTTCTAAGGCCATATTAGGATTAAATGAACACATTCCACACCTTTTGGAGTCTTTTACGACCTTAGACTCTTTTTCACTTATGTAGGTTCCATAAATAACTAACTACATCCTAAGACAACTTAAGACTCAACCTTCCAAAACTAGAAATTGACAAGAGATTTTCTATCCTACCACTTTTCAAAACAATACACAAAATCCCTAGGAGTCCTTATTGACTCTCTGACTTGGCTAGAGTCAGTACACGCCAAAATCGGGTAAGGCACTTTACTGGTACCCTAGGTGCTCCTGCACAAAAAATGGTGTTTCAAATTGTTTGAAGTTATGCTTCAAGATTCAATACTAATAAATTTAACCCTAATATTAATCCTAACCCTAACACTAATTATAACCATATAAATCTTTACTATATTATAATACTAATACTAATTTTAGCACTAACTCTAACACAAACACTAAATCTACCTCACTCTATTTCTAATTACAACCCCAACATTGACATTGATTTTAGGATTTAATTATGGTTAGTTTAAAGGTCAATTAGTATTAGGATTTGGGTTCAATAAGGGTTAGGGTTAGGTTTTGATCAATATTAGGTTATATTTCAACTAGATGTACAGTTTGAGTACATAAAGGGTTAGGATTAAAACATGGTTTAATAGGGTTGAAGTAAGATTTAATCCTAAATTAACCCGAACCCTAGCACTAACCTTAATCTAAATCTATATATAAATCTTAACTCTAATTCTACCTCTAATTGTAACTAAATAATTTCAATCATAAATCTAAACCTAATCCTAACCCATATTCTATCTCTAACCTTAATCATGTCCTATCCCCAAATCTATCTCTAACACTAATACTACTTGTAACCATAATCTAAACTCCAAGCCTAACCTTATCCCTAATGTTAACTCTATTTTTAACCTTCACATAACCCTTACCCTTTCTCTAGCCCTAATTCAATCTCTAATCCTAACATCAAAACTAAATGTAACTCTTATAGCAACTATGACCCTAATCTTATCCCTAAACCTTACTCTAATTATCCCTAAACACAATCCTAAATCTAACCCTAGCTCCCTCCTAAATCCAATTCTAATCCTAACCTATATTATATCTCCAATCCTAACCCTAACACTAACCTGAACTCTACTCTAATGTCTCCTTAACCCTAAAACATCCCTAACCCTAACTCATATGCTATCTCTTAATACTAACCTTATGCCTAAACCTAATCCTAACTCTACTTATATCTCTAATCGTATCTCTAATTTTATCCCTTACCCTACCAAAACTCACCTAACCCAAATATTAGTTCCAGCTCTAACATTAACCCTGATCTTATCCTTAACTCTATTTTTAAACCAAAACTACACATAACCCAAATACTAACTATAATCATAGCATTAACCCTAACTTGTTGGGAGAATGGTGTCTCAACCTTGCAATAATTAAAAGGTTATTGTTGATACTTGAGAATATGGGTTTTAGGGCATTGCCCTTGACTTGGGGGGCTGCTAGGGGTAATATGAGTGAAAATATTACCATAAATCTTCTTGATTTTTGGTCCATATTGTTAATACTATAAGGTTCAATATTACTAAGAGGGGCGGGGTGAATTAGTAATCTATCAGATCTATCACTTTCACAATTCATTCAATACCATAAACCACATTCATCAACTTTGAACATTATGCATGCAATAAACAAACTGACCAAACAATCATCCACACATGCAACAAAGTAACACCAATATTTTTATCGTGGAAACCTTGATTAAGGGTTAAAATCATGGTGGGGATTAGCACCCACAAATATTTGTACTCTTCTAAAATGTGCCCTTTTAAAGGCATATCCCTGCTAGGAGCTTACAATGATACCTAGATAGGAGCAGAGCCTGTTAGGAGTCACCCAGTTAAGGGATTTACCTATATCCATGTTAGGAGCTTTACCCTGTTAGGAGTAACCTTGTTAAAGGATTTTAGACCCTAGCTAAAGAGCCACCCTATTAAAGGATTTACAAATCATACCTGTTAAAGTCTACCTGGTTAAAGGATTTTCTTGCATAAGGTATTAGGAATAAACAAGTACAATGATCTAAGTGTAGCACACCTCCTCTACTTATTTAGACCACAACAATTCTGCTTCTTACAGATTATCTTCACTCTTCACTCGACCACACCTTTGCATCTACGATCTACACTTGCATAATACAACACTTTTCATATAGATACATTACAATTTCATTAGGGAATTTAACCGCCTTACAAAACATATTCAAATCTTTCCCACTCAATCCTTAAACCTTAAAATGTATTACCAATCTAGAACATTCTATTACAACTTTAGGTCGACCTTCATATCCATAATGTACATTAGATTTAAATCAAGAACAGTCAAACCTTTTTGACTTCTTCAACATGCTTTAAAACCTTGATTAAATCCAATCACCTTGATCAATGAAATAGAAATTAAATACTAAAAAATCTATGCCATGTAACCTTGACACTTGGATCATAGAAACATCCACTACAACTGATCACATCATCACCGCTCACCGATCTAACATCAACTACTCAAACTTGTTCAAAGATTTTCTAATTTTTTGCACAGAACAATCTTCTGCCAACAGAACTATACCTTGCGGTACTCCAATCCTTTTGTGATCTTGGTATCAACAACATATCTTAGTCAAGATAAACATATCATGACCGCAACAATTGAATCCATACCAATTTGATAGAACAATCAAATCATTCACTGTATGTCACTGCCTGTTCTTTTGTCTACCCAGTTGTCCTTCAATCAATCATAACTTGCTCTATTGTTGTTTCTAGCTTACACGGTCATACAAAATGTATCTAGAGACATCCACGAGTCTCCAACAACGATCACACACTCCAATTCTTACCGCAACACATAATTCATATGTACTCATACTTAGAAGTACATCAAGAACATCATCAACAAATACAACACCAAGTTGACATCAATGCCAACACAATAATTAATCTTCCTATCATCAAACCTGTACCACTCAATACTCAATCAAGCTCTGCATCAGTTGTTCCAACAATCTTCCCCTTTGACATTGATGGAAACACCACAATTAATGGCAATACCACAATGAGTTGATAACACTAGCTCCCCCTTAGTTGATGCACTTCCTTCTCTTCTTCTAATATTCTCCCATTACTTGACTTTCTCTTCTCAACAATTCAATATTTCTTCTCACTATTGTGATGACTTACTCTTCTCTTCTCTTCTCCCCCTTTGAAAACAATGCCAAATGTGCCCCATAGGTCACTAACTCTGCAACATCTTCCTTTGCCTCTAATTGATCCCCCTAAGGAGTAGACCCTTTTAACACCAACCCAATAGTGAAATATATGCAATGAGTCCACTCGATTGATGGCCACAACAACATCTTAGTGCCGCTCAAGGAGGGGAATAACCCCTAAATTTCCTCTTAGATACTCAAAAATATCTTTGGGTAGTAGTTTAGTGAATGTGTCTTCTAGTTGTTCCTCGGTTGGCACATATACCAACTTAACTTCCTTTTCATGTAGTTTCTCTCTTAATAAATGATACTTGATTGCAATATGTTTAGTCTTAGAATGCATTAATGGATACTTTGAAATGTTGATTACACTTGTATTATCATAGGAAATAGTCATAGGTTCAATTACCTTCTCTTTGATACCTTCTAGGATATGTTTCATCCATGCAATTTGTGTACAATTTATAGCTGTTGCTACATACTCAACCTGTACAGTAGATTGGGAGATGCAATTTTTCTTCTTACTTGTCCATGAAACAAGTCTTCCTCCTAGGAATAATGGTCCTCCACTTGTACTCTTTCTATCATGAATATTTCCTGCCCAATCTACATCAGTAAAAACACTCGAAGATAAAACACCTTTGTGAGCATACCAAAGACCATATTCTTCTATCCCTTTCAAGTACCTGAATATTCTTTTCACTGCAACAATGTGAGAATCCTTAGGATTAGCTTGAAATCTTGCTACTATTCCATCTACTTGTGAAATATCTGGTCTACTATGAACAACATAATGTAGCTTACCAATCATGGATCTATCTAGAGTTGCATCCACTTCACTTAACTCGTCATCCTTAGATAGCTTTCATCCTGTCACCATGGGGTTCCAACTGGCCTAGAATCTTCCATTCCAAAAGTCTTCAATACTCTTTATATACTTAGACTGACTAATATAAATACTATATTTTAGTTGTGAAATCTGTAATCCAACAAAGAACTTGCCAATAAAATAATCTCTTTTGATGTAGCATCTACTACCAAAAACTTTGAAATGTTTAACACTACGTGTATGACCATACCACAATTCATAAGGTGTCTTGTTTGTTCCTTTCTTCACTTGCACCTGGTTCAAAGTGTAAACTACAGTATTGATGGCTTCTCTCCAATACACCTTTGGTGCTTCACTTTGAATCAACATAGTCCTAGAAACATCTACTATGGTTTCGTTCCTCCTTTCAACAACTCCATTTTTTTGAGGTGTTCTAGGTGCTGACATCTGCCTCTTGATTCCATTTTCTTCATAATATTTGACAAACTTTGCTGATGTGAATTCTCCTCCTCTTTCATACCTTAAGCACTTAATTATTTTACTTGTTTCATTCTCAACAAGTGCTTTAAAATATTTGAACTTATAGAAAGCGTTAGACTTATCGTTTAAGAAAGTTATCCACATCATCCTTGAGTAATCATCAGTAAACAATATGAAATATTTATCACCATGATAGCTTTTAGTCCTCATAGACCCACACAGATCAATGTGCACTAAATCTAGTATATTTTATGATGAAAAAGACTTTCTACTGAAAATAGAACTAGTTAACTTACCCAATTGACATTCCTCTCAACTGCATTCATCTTACTAACTTTGACCAAACTATCAAAGTTCACATGACAAAACCTTCTATTCTACAACCAACTATCCTCAACTCTGGCCACCAAACAACTATTTATAGTAGTATTCAGATGGAATAAATTACCTCTAGTTTTCTACCAGTTGCAATCAGATCACCTCACCCTCCAATTATCTTGCACATACCTCCTTTGAACTCAATTCTGTAACCTTTTTCATTCAACTGAACCACACTGAAAAAATTATCTGTTAGACCTTCTACAAAATAGACAACATCAACATTACTCTTACCATTCAAAGAAATTGTACCTTTCCCTTTTACCAAACATGGTGTATTGTTAAAAAAAAAAAAGCGAGTATCCGCTGGATATATTATATTATTATAAAATGGTTTGAAGGCTCATTTGGGAAAGAAGCAAGAAGACAAACCAGAATCCTTGCCCATTACATAATGTTAGTACAAAATTCAATTAACCGACTGATACATGAAGATATTACTGTCATACTGTAGGAAGTGACCAAGAACGAACTAGAAAGGTTATAAAGACTAAATGTACATAATATGGTCATATTAACCCGCTGTTCAAAATCCATTTATAACAACTAGCCTCCCAAAATATAACTACCCCTAGCCAATATCGAGTAATGCTACGATCATACAAAATTTTGCCCCGAAATATCACCTACTCTTCCGTGGCATTCGGGTTTGCATAGTCAAATTCTGGCCAGGATCTTGGTGACCAACCCAAATGCCCACCCATGGCTTCTTTGTGCTGAAAAACCTGAGAATCTATTTCCCAACCCGAAAAGCTGACATTACCACAACCACTCTGCACTGACATAGACCTTGTTCCCCACTCTGGACATTCTAATTGAGCCATAGTAGAAATTGGCAGCCCACCTGTAACATTAGTCAACCATATGTTAAGGTCTAGAAGGTCATGTAGGAGTTGTTGTTGACACGATGTTGGGGATATATTCACACCCACATCAGGGATATTCGGGATCTCCAACAAGTCTAGCAATGCATACACCACAAACCTTGTTTTATCCTCCAATTCCTGCCCGAGGCTACGCCCATACGTATGCAGGACATTCTTTACATATCTGAAACTGTGTTTCTCCAACGAGAGCTTAATGTTGTCAAACACCACCATAGTCTTGTGCTTGCTGAGTAATAGACGCTATGGAAACAAACCACCCACTAGAGCATGGTCCTTCCAAATGTCATATTTTAGCACTGCCTTTTTGAGCTTATGTTCCCTAATATACTGTGGCTTCACAACCTTTTGAGAAAGAATCTCAAGGAGTTGAACTGATTGTAGAAAATCCAATGCATTTGAGAGGAATATGGAGACCACTTGTGATGGAAACAGAAATTGTTTGGTATGGGGCAATAGAATTTCTTCCCCAATAACTCTCTTTACTGCACGCCTTATGATATTTGAATTGCACACAAAGATTTTGTCCAAGACCGAGTCTTCAATCTTTAGCGGTATAAAGTCCTCCCCCACATCTGGCTTCAATATTAATCTGAAATTCTTTGGAAGAATCTCACAATGGTACCTCTTACACTTCTCACATTTAATGCAGACATCGTTTGCAACCTCTGTTACTAATGGCCATACATATAACCAGTGCTTTGAATGTTTTAAACTACTAATGTTAGAACATATAACCTACACTCTGCGTGTTTTAAACCAAGCCGAGTGCACATCCAAGTGTTGTGAAATAATGGCAAATCCATCGTGATCCAAGTATGTTAACTGCGTCATATGCGTCTAGCTCAAATTGTAAAGTTTCACACATACCACCATGCTTGGCCATGTGAAGATTCAGATATGCCAACATTATAGTTTGAGAGATGCATACCTCACACATACCATCACCCTACGGAATAACAATATCAAATATTGGTGGTTGATCTTACCCTAACAGTAACTTTACTTCACTCACCACCATAATAACTGCGCACATGAAGTTATCGTACTGCTGCATAGGTTGTCCTTACCAACCCACCACATATTAACTCCCATAACTCTCCCTATCCATCATGACTAACCTTAGGAATTCTTGTTGATTCTGTATGACATCACCCGGTGAGAAAGACATCAAGTCATTCCCATCACATCTTCACATTTGAAATCCAATCCACCACTGCATTACCTTCCCGAAGTGTATGCAAGATGGTCGGTTCCACAAAAGAATCTAAAAGTTTCCAAACCTATTGCAGGATGTAAGAAATCTACCAATTGTGGGATTCCCTCTTGAGGCATGCATTAATAATTACCATTGAGTCACCTTCCACTTGTATATTCTTAAATCCACCTTGTTTAGCTAAAATTAGTTCAGCAAACATGGGATGGGCTTCGACTAAATTATTACTACCCTTTCATAGAGGAGAGGATTTGATAGCTAGGAAATTTCCATGGTGATCTCTAATGCAAACCCCCAAGCCTAACACTCCCGGATTCCCCTGAGATGCCCCATCAAAATTAATTTTGACCACACTAGGCGAAGGTGGAATCCACTTAATTGTAGATCTATCCACTAACTCTTTAGTTGAATATACATTTGGCATACCAATAGGGATCACTAATCCTTTCCAACGACAAATAATTAACCCATTCCATTACATAACAATAGGCCTACCTCTAAATTTGACCAAACTGGCATTAACCACTTTTGTGATGGATTTTGTGATGCCTACCAACACCTTGTCAAGAGAAGAGCTGACATATTTGAAAATAAGTTTGTTTCTTTCCCACCATATCGCCCACACTACTAGAGCTGGAGTACACTTCCAAATATTCATGAAAAGGGAGTTAGGATATAAGATTGGCCAAGCCTGAAAAAGATCCTAGAGTTTATGAGGAAGGGGAGATTTAAACTGTAGCTTATTAAGGACAAAGCTGCAACATTCTTGGGAAAACGAGAA
Organism: Thuja plicata; assembly: GCA_018584345.1. Classification (NCBI taxonomy): domain Eukaryota; kingdom Viridiplantae; phylum Streptophyta; class Pinopsida; order Cupressales; family Cupressaceae; genus Thuja; species Thuja plicata. Next base: position 2,127,314 of record MU227912.1, read on the forward strand.
ATTGAGGAATAAGTGATCCGAGTCTTCAAGGGTTCCATCACACAACAAACATTTGAAAGGGTGGGAAATACTAAATTTATTCAGTCTGTCACTAGTAAGTACCCTATTTTTTTAAAGCAAGCCACGCAAAACACCCTTCTTTATGGAGGACAACTTTGTTCCAACAGAAAATGAAAGCATGACAAGGAATCAAATACACATCTAATTGATGGAGAATTTTGTATCCTTCTTTTAGGGAATACTTGTTGTTTCTGCCTAGAGCCCACAACAATTTGTCTTCCTTGTCTGAAATGAAAAACAATTTCTGTGAGAGAATATTACAAAAATGGTCCTTACTATGGTCAGAAACAGGCAACTCATATGGATCCTTCCAAATTACTTTCCTTGAAAATAGGCATATGAATGAAACATAATTAATAAGCCACTGACCCCATGTGTTTTCAAAAGCCATGACAATATCTTGTTGATATGCATTTGTGATTAGGGGGAGCATCCACCCCACGAATATCTCCAAAACTTTACACTTGACCCATTGTTAACCTCCCAAGATACATACTGGCTCACAATGTCTCTTGAGGACATCACAAAATTCTAGTAGTGGATCCCTTTGATGGATCTAGAATGGAAAACACCTGATTTGGATTGTTGTTGTCTAGATATTTTGTTGCATAATTTGACACCATTTATTAAGTGGTTTCATGTACATTTTCCACACAAGTGTCCATCCAAATGCCTTGTTCCTCTTTATCAAATCATGGACTCTTGCCCCTCCCAAAGATTTTACATGATCCATGTCCTTCAAGGATATGAGATGGATTTTCTTATCCCCATTCATATTTCGAGTCCACAAGAAGTCTCTTAACAGTTTTTGAATCTACTGAATGATGGTTGAGGGAGCTTTCAAAACTTCCAAATAGTAATTTGGAATGGTTGATAAGACTGTCTTGATAAGAAGGATTCTACCTAAAAGAGAAATGCATCTAGCTTTCCAAGCCACAATTCTACTTTTTATTATGTCAATGATGTTTGACCAATAGAAACATTTATTCTCTCCCATGAAGAAAGGAATGCCAAAGTACATGGAGGGTAAGATGTCAGTAGAGAATCTCAATATCTGAACTATTTGGTCTGCAATTTTTTGCTTGGTGTTAAAAACACATATTTTTTACTTTTGAGCATTCACTTTCTGGCCTGAAGCTAAAGAATATAAATCTAATGTATACTTATCTAGTCTAGCTTCTTTGGTGAGAGATGCTCCAAATAGTAAAGTATCATCAACAAATAGGGAGTGGGTGATCGAGATATTTGTTCCCTCAATATGAGCCCCCTGCCATAACCCAGTAGATTTCTTCTTTATGATTTCTCTATTGAATGCTTCAACCATAATTAGAAATAGGATTGGTGACAAAGGATCCCCTTGGCGGACCCCTCTTGTGGATGTAAAGAATCCATCTGGGACCCCATTGATGATGACTGAAAACCAAACACTCAATAAATGCACAAATCTATTTGCACCATCGTTTTGCATATCCAAATTTCTCCAACACTTTAAAAAGAAAATCCCAACAAACCCTATTGTAAGCCTTCATCATATCCAACTTAATAACAAAATTGGGAGAATTATTGTGATTTATTAATGAAGGACTTCATGAGAAACTAATTCACCCTCCATGGTTTCCCTTCCGATAACAAAGCCTCCTTGCTCTGTGGAGATAATGTTTGGGATAAGATGTTTCATCCTCATATATATGGCCTTGGTGATAATCTTGTATACAATATTACATAACAAAATAGGCTGGAATTCTGCAATTTTTTTCGGATCTTTGGCTTTAGGGATGATCACAATATTAGTAGTATTGAACTTCTTCAACATATCTTTTCTCTTTCTAGATTCTTCAACCCCAACCAATATGTCCCAACAAATTACATCCTAGCAAAACTTGGTGTATTGCTACCAAACCTGACAACACCACTCTCAAATTATTCAAGCTTGATGAACATACTTTTGTCACCGGTCATGTGATGGGATCAACCACTGTCAATGAACCACTCACTGGCTTGATCCATGTGTGACACTAAAGCCATTTCACCTTTTGAAGCATCCTCTTTTACTACAAAAAATACTATCTCCTCTTCCTCATTGTCTTCTAACTCCTCATCAGCCACACCTTATTCTACAAAAACATAACATTGCTTCTTTCCTTTTCCTTTGAATCTTCTGATCTTATCCTTTTGTTCACCATTAGGACACCTAGAAGCAATATGTCCAATCTTATTGCATGAAAAACACTTTAAAGGTAAATTGCCTTTGTACTTACCGGCTCCTCTAGGTAATCTCCTTGCAAGTAAAGCTTCAAGTTCTTATTTATTTCTTTCTCCTACTGCTCCTTTAGTTGATCTGCATCAATAATCCCAATAGGAACTATATACCTTGTTTCCACATGATTCCAGAACTGTGGCCCCATACCTTTCAGATAGATCTTCATCATGTCGCTCCATATAGTGTAGTTGTCTCTTGTAAACTTAGGACCTTCCTTCATCATCAAATATTTCCTCAAGATGTTAGGCTTACCACAAAGAGGAACTATGCTCTAATACCAATTGTTAATACTATATAGTCCAATATTACTGAGAGGGGAGAGGGGGGGTGAATCAGTAATCTATCAGATCTATCACTTTTCACAATTCGTTCAATACCATAAACAACATTCATCAACTTTGAATCTTATGCATGGAATAAAAAAAGTGACCAAACAATCATACACACATGCAACAAAGTAACACCAATATTTTTTTCGTGGAAACCCTGATTAAGGATAAAAACCACGGTGGGGATTAACACCCACAAATATTTGCACTCTTTTGAAATGCACCCTATTAAAGGCCTAGCCCAGGTAGGAGCTTACAATGATACTTGGTTAGGAGAAGACCCTGTTAGGAGTCACATGGCTAAGGGATTTACCTCTAGCCTTGTTAGGAGATTTATCCTATTAGGAGTAACCTTGGTAAAGGATTTCAAACCCTAGCTAAAGAGCCACCCTGTTAAAGGATTTTCAAATCAGACCTGTTAAAGTCTACCTGGTTAAGGAATTTTCTTGCAGAAACCATTAGGAATCAACAAGTACAATGATATGGGTGTAGCATGCTTCCTCTTCTTGTTAAGATCCAATTAAGCAAAACACTTCTAATTCTTTCATACTATCTTCACTCTTCACTCAACCGCACCTTTGCATCCACGATCTACACTTGCATAATACACCACTTTGCATATAAATACATTACAAGTTTAGTCAGGCATTTAACCGCCTTACAAAATGTATCAAAATCTTTCCCTCTCAACCCTTAAAGCCTAAAACGTATTACCAATCTAGAAAATTCTATTACAACTTTAGGTCAACCTTCGTATCCATCGCACATTCGATTTAAATCAAGAATAGTCAAACCTTTTTTACTTCTTCAACATGCTTCCAAACCTTGATTAAATTTTATCACCTCGATTAATGAAATAACAATTAATCATTACAAATATGTTATGCCATGTCACCTTGACACCTAGATCATATAAACATCCACTGCAACCGATCACATCATCACCGCTCACCGATCTAACATGAATTACTCAAACCTGTTCAAACATTTTCTATTTTTTGCACAGATTAATCTTTTGTCAATAGAAACTATACCTTGCGGTACTCCAATCCTTTTGCGATCATAGGATCAAAAATATATCTTATTCAAGATAAACATATCATGACCGCAACACTTGAATCCATACCGATTTGATAGAACAATAAAATCATTCACTATATGTCGTTGCGTGTTCTTCTTTTTGCTTGGTCGCCCTTCAATCAGTCATAACTTTCTCTATTTTTGTTTCAAGCTTACGCGATCATACATAATGTATCTAGAGACATCTCCAAGTCTCCAACAATGACCGCACGCTCCAATTCTTACCGCAACACATAATTCATCTGCACTCATACTTAGCAGCACATCAAGAACACTGTCAACAAATACAACATCAAGTTGACATCAATGACGACACAATAACTGATCTTCATGTCATCAAACCTGTACTAGTCAATACTCAATAAAGCTCTGCATCAGTTATACCAACACATATTTGGATAGAAGCATAAAATATTAAGTTTAGATTAAAGTAATTTTGTTTCCAGGAGATCTATTTTGTATTTTGAATGAATATAGAGTTGGTTTTTTTTTAATGTCAAGTTTAAGAGTATTGTGGATTATTTCTATTGAAGGTTATATTGTTGATTTTTCATGGAGAAACTCTATTAGATTCTACCTTGGATTTGTTCCAAGAGGTTCAGTGTTGGTGTAGTTCCTTTTGCAAGATGTAGTGTTGATTTCCCACAAGGAAACTTTATCAAAATTTCCCAAAAAGTTGATATTATCTATTTCATATGTTAATAAGATAAAATTTAAAGTATTCTCTTGCTAATCTCATAGTTGAGTTGAATTTTAAATGTGTTTGACAAAAAATCAGATTTGAAACATGTGCAATCTGTGTTAGTCTTGAGTTAAACCTATCTAAGTTTTGTTAGCGTTGTTGAATCTTGCATTTTTCTAGAATAGTATTATGTTGTAACTATCCAAGTTGTGATAGTGTAGTTTTGTGTTGTAAATACAAGGTCACCATTCATTTCGACTTCCTAACTTTGACTACATGAAAAACTTTTGTCTCTAAAAATTCCTAAAAGTTAGGGGCATTAGCAATATGAGTTCAATGTTGTCATTAATGTCAACTTGTTGTGTGCATTGATGTCAACCTAATGGAGTGAAGTGCTTCCTCATGTGTGGAAGATGATAGAGGTTTGTAAACGAGTGTTTAAATGTTGTTTTGGTGTATGGTGATGATGTTGAGTTAGTATGAGATGTTTTTAGAAGGTGACAATATGGGAAGCTTGAATATGGGAAGTATTTGAAGTCCTTATGGGAGAATGAACATTGATTTTTGTTTATAGAATTAAGGAGATTAAACATCATCTAGATGGTTTTATAAGAAGTAATATAAAATTAGATAAGAATAGCGTTGGGATTATGGTTAGGGTAAGGGTTTTGTGTTAGGTTTTACATCATGGCTATGATTATTCTTAGGATTGGGTTTTGGTTTAGAGATATAGTTAGCTTTAGGCTCATTATTAAGTTTAGTTTAGGGTTAGGGTTAATATTGTAGCTAGAGATAATATTAGAAATATAATAACAATTATGATAGGTTTAGCTTGCCTATATAATTTTAAAATTTAAATGCATAAATGTCTTTTGAAATAAATAGGTCATTTAAGTAGACAAAATATTATACATCCAAGGAAGATAACGAGGGTCACTAAAAACTATATGAAATAATAGTGAAAATTGAGAAATTATAGATATGAAATAACTGTCTGCTAAAAAATGTTAGAAACTTTGCTCACAAAAAGCAACAAATAGTCAATGGGCCCTTGGTCTGTTGGTGAATTCTTTTGGTTCTAAATGAGCCCACTAGGGAACAAGTCTTGCTGAGTGTGAAGGCTCCGACACCATATGGGATGAGACTAGGATCGTGACCCGAGCTGATTTTGGCCAACAAGCCACATGATTGCAACGTTCAAGCAATTCAATTGTATGTTTCAAATTGTACATTGTTTCCACTTGTTGTTTGTTGCAAGCTAATATATAGAAAATTCAAGAGACATTTCAAACATTTGATGTAAATTAAAGAATCTGAAAATGACACACTTCATCTGAGCCCTCCGATATATAACAATGTTGCAACTTGACCTATACATGATGAGTCATAAAAAAAAAATGCATACCTATTGTGGTGTTTGCTCCCTTTTATTGTGACATTGATATTATTGCTTAAGTGGCTATCAATAGTTACTCTAGCTAAAGTCAATGCATGTTTATTGCCACTTCTTGTGAGGATGATGAAGACCACTTTGTCCAATCCTAAACATTCTTCTAAAAAATAAAAATTATACATTGTCTGGTGCTCCATGACCCGAAACTTGCATCTTGGGACGATCCTTGATTTGCTACAAATGAATAGGTCTATGCATTTTATTCTCGATCACCATAGAATTATCACTTCAATCCAAAAATGAGCTACACTAGTGCGACAAAATATTTAGGGGTTTATGATATTTGTGGATACCTTCGATAGTCTACAAGGATACTTTATTGATTATAACAGTAGTCAAGGGAAAATTAAGATTGATTTGCAGGCGCGCCTTAGAACAAAAATGTCATTGATGTTAAAATTAATTAAGGTGTTGCTTGCTCTTCTACCACTCATTCGACACGTCAATTACTCAACTCACGACAATGGAAATTCTTAAAGACCCTAAGTTCTGTTAGTGTTATTGAATCTCGCATGTCTCTAAAATAGTCTTGTATTGAAACTGTCTAATTTGTGGTAGTGTAAATTAGTATTGTTGCAGAGACAAGGTCACCATTCATTTGGCTTCCTAACTTTGACTGCATCAAAAACCTTTTGTCCCTTGAAATTCCCACAAGTTGGAGGGTCCTTTAGTGCAGGAAAGGATGCTACCTATACTTGTATTAACAAGATGTGAGGAATTCAAATCAAATTAAGAGTGATTGACTGAACTCTTCATTAGAAGAAGATGAGTAACATATAGAAAACGAGTTGATAGTAGTGTAAAATAACATTGTTGTTGCACACTCCATTGTGCTCTTTATAATTCACCCAAGATGAAGGAGTGGTGATGTATTGATATTCTCAAGTTGGGATTCCAACGAACATTCTTCTTTGTTATTTTTTATTTTCATGCTCGATTTCAACTTGATCATTTCTAGTAACAATAGTAGAACTATACTACCATAATCTTCCTTTACTGGCATTCAACTTATTTTCAAGTAACAGTTGTGAACATTCAGCTTATTTTCAAGTAATACTTGTTGTTCACGTTTTCAAATGTGTATATAATTTCCATTTAAGAACTTAGAAAATTACATTTCATTTTCCAATCTTGGTGGTTGTCTAGGATGCCAATAGACGTGGTAGAAAAATATTATAATTATATATTTTAATGGATAAAACAAAAGTGTTAGGATTAATAAATTAGTTGTGTGTTATAGAAAGATGTTTGAGAATGATTTGATTTTTCAGTAAGCGGGTGATTTTAGTCACTGGTTATTGTCCTTGATTATTGCACCCCTTTGTGAAATGATACAGTGTGTTAAATTTGTAGGCTCAATATAGCATGTGTAATGTGTTGTTTATGTACATTGATGTGTGTATGTTCAATTTATAGGATAAAACAATTAGTAGATTAAATTCCCACTTTTGGAGTTGTTAATTTAAATAAAGTGTATTTATTGTTATTGAAAATGCTCTTTGTTATGGTCAACAACAATTCAAAGGTGGTGCTTCAAATTAAGTACCTACTCGTCATGAGGGAACTTATTAAGAAAAGGTCACTACATAAGAGGTTCTCTGCAAAATTAAGTACATGTGCTAATAAAGGTCACTCTTCAAGAGTTTCCCTGCAAAATTAAGTACCTATGCTAATAAGACAAAGTTTAATTTATTATTTTGGTAATCTCATAGTTGAGTTGAATCTGTCACGTGTTTGATAGAAAAAAAAATTTTAGTATGTTGCGCAAGTTTGAATTGGTCTTGAGTTGAACCCTTCCAAGTTCTTTTAGTGTTGTTGAATCTTGCATGTGTCTAGAACAATCTTCTATTTAAACTATATAAGTTGTAGTAGTGTAGTTTGGTGATGTTGCAAGGACAATGTTGTCGGTGAATTATATCAAATAGAAGCGTAGGTGTCTTGGATATATTAAATCTACTAGTAATCTTTTTTAATTATAATCATCACATATATGAAAAAAGGTGCATAATTTGAACTATTTTGTTTCTAAAAGAGCTAGAAGAGAGACAATGATAACCATAGATAATAATGCAAAGTGTTGTTTCAAAGATAAAAGTGCAGGTTATTATTAGAGAGATTACCAATAGGTTTAATGTATCCAAGGCACATGCACTTTTGCCTGCAAAAATACTATCCAAAACTCTTGTAAATGTGCTTATTTAGTTTGACTATACTAGTAGCATTAATAATTTAATTTCAAACCTTTTATGGAGTCTATTTATTTATTTTGCACATTACTTTTTCAAAAATTTCTTTGATTTCTTTGAAGTGGTGTGAAGGATCTATTGAACCACTTGGCTTCAAACTTATTACGATCAAACGCTTTATTATTATTTGTACATTTTAAATATTTTTAAATTTAATATCTCTCCACGTATTTTATTTAGACTTTTACGATAGGTATGCTAGTTTATTATAAAAAAAATTATTTAAAAAAATTTGTTGTATAGTGAATTATTTAATTAATTATATAAGATTTTTATATTTCAAATTTTATTTTCTAATTTAAATACAACTTGTATTACTAGTATATCTTTTATAATGAAAATTTATTTAAAAAATGCTATTCTAATTATATTAATAATGTACATCATATTTAACATTTGGCAGGTGATTTAATTGTGAACAAGTGTTGCATTCTTTCTTTGCTCATGGAGATGGACATTGATTTTTTAAAGTATAGAATTAGGGACAATTAACATTATTTAGATGGTTTTACAAGAAGAGGTAATATAAAATTAGATAATAAGGGTTTTGGGTTAGGTTTTGCATCATGGTCAAGGTTATGCTTAGGATCAGGTTTTGGTTTAGAGATATAGTTAGGTTTAGGGTCATTATTGGGTTAGGCTTACGATTAGGGTTAAGATTGCAATTAGAGATAGAATAAAAGTTATGATAGGTTTAAATCACCTATATAATTAAAAAAGTTAAATGTATAAATGATGCTTGAATAAATTGGTCGTTCAAGTAGATAAGATATTATACATCCAAGGAAGATGACAAGGGTCACTAAAGACTATATGAAATAATAGTGAAATTTAAAACAAATATAGATATAAAAGAACTGATGACAAGGGTCACTAAAGATTGTATGAAATAATTGTGAAATTTGAGAAATTATAGATATAAAAGAACTGCTTGTTAAAAAAAGACTTAGAAACTTTGTTCACAAAAAAGCAACAAACAATACCAAAAATTTATATGATTGCAACCTTTAATAAATTCGATCATGTGTTTAAATTTGTACATCATTTCCACATATTGTCTATTGCAAGAAAATGTAGCTTTGCATCTACACCATATAATGGAGGAATACATTTTTGATAGTCTTGACATCACATATTCTAGTGCTAAAGAACCCAACACTCTATCAGAAAAGTCTGAGACATTTTAGGCATTTGATGCAAATTAAAGGATCTAAAGATGAGCAAGCTTGAGGAAAACTATTTATGTTTTTTTAGTTATCAATGCTAAATTACAATTAAAATATCGACAATATATGAATTTCTTACAACTATCTATAGTCAACCTAGTGTGCCACCCTTTATGTGGGCACTCTAGTATATAGCCATGTTGTAACATGACCTCTACATGTTGATTCATACAAGAAATCATACATATGGTGGCAAGTCATGAGTTGGTACATAATTGGTACATGTGATCCATCTCACTGCCCTACAAGAAAATACTATAGTTTTCTTTGTATGCTTGTTCCTTTTCAATGTGACGTTGATATTTCATACTTAATTGACTGCCAATAGATGCTCTAGCTAAAGTCAATGTGTGTTTATTGTCACTTCTTATGAGGAGGGCCATGCCCACTTTTTCCAATCCTAAACATCATGTGAACATTTAAAAATTATACGTTTTAGGACGATAGGACCCTAAAACCTACAAAATTGTATATCTTTTGACGCTCTAGGACCCTAAAACTTGCTCCTTGAGAGTACCCTTGATTTTCTACAAATCAACGAGTCTATTAATCTTATTCTGGATCACCTTAGAATCAACACTGGACAATCCAAAAAAAATTGCAATATCATGACAAAATATTTATGAGTTTATAGAAATTGCACATGCCTTTGACGAGATGCAAAAATACTTTATGGATTAGTGTAGTAGGCTTGGGGAAATTTAGATTAATTTGCATATGTGCATTGGGGAAATTAAAGGTTATTAATCTTTAAAGTAATTAAAGGTGTCGCTTACTCTCCTAAGAGTTCTTCGACATGTTAGTTACTCAACTCAAGGAAAATATTTTGTTAGTATTGAACCTTACATGTGTCTAGAATACTTTTTGGTTGAAACTCTCTAAGATGTGGTCATGTGGTTTAGTGTCATTGCAAAGACGATGTTTTCATTCATTTGGCTTCCTAACTTTAATTGAAACAATAAAAAATTCTCTCCTAAAATTCCTAAAAGTTGGGAGTGTCCTTTAGGGCAGGAAAGGATGCTTCCTATAATTTATACAAGATGCAAGGACTTCAAGTTAAGTTAAGAGTGAGTGACTGAAATCGGTTTTTCATAAGAAGAGGATGGGTAATAAATAGAAAAGAGTTTATAGGAGTGCAAAATAACATTGTTGTTGCACGTGCTCCATTGTGCTCTTTATAATTCACCCTAGTTTAATAAAGGAGTGGTGATGTGTTAATCCTCCCAAGCTAGTTTTCCCTCATCTTGGGATTCCAACACAAATTCCTTTATGTTATATTGTTGTTCATGCTTGATTTCAATTTTTATTATCCTTATTTTGTTTATAGCAACAATATTAGAACTATACTACGATGGTTTGTCTTTATTGTATCGACATTCATTTTTTTCAAGTAATTGTTGGAGTAAATATTTTCAAATGTGCATTTAATTTCCATGTAAGGAATTATAAAATTACAAATCATTTTCCAATTCTGGTGGTTGTCCAGGATACCAATATATGTGGTAGAAAAATACAATAATTATATATTTTCACAAATAAGATAAAAGTGTTAGGATTGATAAATGAGTTGTGTGTTATAGAAATATTCAAGAATGAATTTATTTTTCACTAAGAGGATAATTTCATCCTATGGTGTTTGTACTCAATCATTACACCCCTACCTCAAAAATAATGCAAAGTGTGTTAGATTTATAGGCTTAATATGACATGAGTAATGTGTTGTTTCTGTACACTACGGTGTGTGCATGTTTATTCTATATGATACAACAATGAGTAGTAGTTTAAATCCCCACAATTGGAGTTGTTTTTAATTTTAAATTAAGTGTATTTATTGTGATGTGTAGCGCAGTGATGGTTCACGACATGGCTTAACCGCCTCCCATGGATTTTATAAGTCTAGTGGTATTATCAGGCATTAACATGTTGATCTTTTGGTGTAACAACAACCAACAATTGGTATTAGAGCCTAGGTCATAAGTTTGACCCTGCACTTGCGCTACGGGGATTGTTGCAAGGTGTGCGCCCTTGGTTTCCTTGTGATGTGTAGCGTAGCATTGGTTTGTGACATGGCTTAACCGCTTCTCGTGGATTCTATAAGTCTAGTGATTTTATTGGGAATTTATAGGTCGATCTTTTGGTGCAACGAAAAACTAATAGCAACTTATTAGAAAAGGTCACTCCACAAGGGTTTCCCTGCAAAATTAAGTACCTATGATAATAAGATCAACTTTAATGTATTATCTTGGTAATTTCATAGTTGAGTTGAATTTGTCACGTGTTTGACCAAAAATTAGATTTGAAACAATTTGTTCAAGTCTGTGTCAGTCTTGAGTTGAACCTATCCAAGCTCTTTTAGTGTTGTTGAATCTTGCGTTTGTCTAGAATAGTCTTGTGCTGACACTCTCTCAATGGTGGTAGTGTAGTTTGGTGTTGTTGCAAAGGCAATGTCGCCATACATTGGGTAAATTATGTTAGACATAAGTGCAAGTGCCATGGATATGTTACATGTACTAGTAATCTCTCTAATAATAATAACATATAGGCAACAATGTACATATTTGTAACTATTTTGACTTTTAAATAGGACTAGGATAGAGACATTGTTAGCCATAAATAATAATGCAAATTATTGTTGCAAAACATAAGTGCAAGTTATTATTAGAGAGATTTCCAACAGGTTTAATATATCTAAGGCACTTGCACTTTTTCCTGAATTTTTTTTCCAAAACTCTTATAAAGGTACCTATTTGGTTTTACTATAAGTTCATATACTAGCATTAATAGTTTCAAACCTTTTATGGATTCTATTCTTCTTGTTGCACATTACCTTTTTGAAATTTCTTTGATTTCTTTGAAATAATGTGAAGGATCCATTGAGTCATTTGGCTTAAAACTTATTATAATCACTCTTTATTATTATTTATGCATGTTAAATATTTTCAAACTTGATATCTCTTGAAGTATTTTACTAGATTTCTAATATAGGTATACTAGTTTATTATCCAAAAAAATTTATTTATTGATTTTTTTAATTTTTTGATTGGCAATGGGTCGAAACTGAAGATAAAAGTAGACTCATATAGTGGTATAGATATTACCTTAAGCGATCAAAGGACTTCCGCAAAGATTACCTGTTGTCCTTCCTCGTTGCATTGCTTCCATAAAGCATGCATACTATCATAGAATCTTGCATATTATTAACTTATCAAATATTATTAATTAAGTATCTAGGTATATCCATCTTTGATATCAATTGAGTATGTTTTTATGGCTCTGCTTTAGTCAAAATATCAACTTTTGAGAAATTTAACCAAGTTTTTTATTTATTTTGTCATCTTCAAATAGCAAACTCTTTGATTCTGTCTTGACATTAAAGCCTCTCCAATTTAGCAGAGAACGTTGTCAGACCTATCAGAGGAAATTACTACTAAATATTAATTTATTGAGATATATTTCTTATATTAATTTTTCCAATACCTTCTTTGATAACCGTCATTATGGATCAAATGTTAATTAATCCAACATTTGTTATAATTCTATGCCTGGTCTTGCATATTTCCATCACATTAGAAACCTATTTGCTTCCATACATATGATTCCACTGTGATAACATTGCAACAATTCATGAATTAAAAACCTATTTGCTTCCATACATATGATTCCACTATGATAACATTACAACAATTTATGAATTCATTCTTAATGACAGATTTAGTAAATTTGTAATAGCACACTATGGCTCCTCAATGTAGTACCATTTAAATTGTTGACTTATACAAATGAACAATAAATCCCATATAAGATGCAATATTACTTCTATACATATATTCTATTACTTAATATATAAAGATATAGTCTGTCATTATCTCTTGTTTGGATCTTACCACCACTACACCATATAATATTGTCTTCTACCCTGCATTTGTAATTGTTTCCACATAATCCCTTTATCTTCTATATTACAGACTATAGACAAAATTGGGCTTATCCATTAATACTACTGCTAGTATGTTGTCTTATGGGAAATTTACAAAACTCCATAATATTCAGATAATACTTTCTAAGGCATATCTAAATAGACCTCCTAAGTCCTAAATATTTGAAACTAGGCTTAAATCTCAAAATGCCCCGCTTGTATTGTACCCAAATATAACATTATGTTTGATTAATACATATTTGTTACACTATATTCTTTATACATTAAAAGAGTCCTAAATCTTATAGCTATCTACTTGCTTCTTCTTTTTCTTTTCATCGATTAAGCTTTGATCCAAAAAGTAGCACTCCCCATGAGGGGGTAGATGGGTACTTGGTTTAACAGCACGATATCTTTGGACTTACTTTCCTAGTTGCATCCTTTGTTCTGCATATTTTTGGTTTTCCTTGATCTGCCCCTCTTCTTTTCAACTCTTCGCTTCTTTGATTCTTGCTCTGATACTGAAGGAGAATCTTCCATTGACTCGGTTGAGAAAGGCTTGTATCTCTCATAATTTTGCCACTAATGCTTAAGCCTTAACTTAGCTAGTTAATCATACTAGTTATAGTTTAAATGATTAACTCCATATAGTTTAATGATCGATTTAACCATCAATTAAAGAATCCCCTATTTCACCCTCAATTAAATGATTAACTTCTTCCTTGATTTCACCCTCCTCTATATTGTTCATATGTTCTCTAATAATCTTGTTTTGACTTTTTCCTTTAAAGGTAATTTTCTCCTTATATGCTCCATCCAAAATAGCCAACTGATTTCTTACCTCCCCCTGAAAGGAATATGCATATGCTAATAATTGGTTTAATATTTCCTTGTTCTAAAAAATACTCTTTCTTAAATCTTCCTGAGATGTTGATTTCTTTTTACTAGTATCCATAATAGGCACAGATATTTAGTTTTTTATTATGAAACCTCCTAATTCATTGTTAGATTTTATACTGATCCCCTCCTCTTGTGGAATCATTTCCTTATTTATGCATGTATTTTTTTTATCTTTCTTGTTATTACATTACCATATATTAAGCCTTTATAAAATTCAGGTTTGATGAACAATCGTCCTTGTAATGTAATTATTTCCAGCAACTCTAGATAAATGACTTTATTATCCTTGTTAATTAATAGTTTAACATCTCCTATTTTAAGGGAATTTTCTTCTACCTCTATGAAGGCCCCAATTGCATTGACAATGGCTTCTCGGGTTTCTACATGTAAAAATTCCACCAATAGATAACCTATTCTAATCCATTTCAGAAAAAGCTTTGGTAATAAAAAATTATCTATTAGGGCAAAGATACTTACGTGGTTTGAGAAGATCCAATTCCACTAACTCACAATTTTGTTTAATGCTTGCCTTAATCCACCCCATGTTGTAGAGGTGTTTTCTGTAGTGTTCCCATCTAGAATTCATTGTGGTGCTTGGGATGATAAATGCTTTATAATCCCCTCTCTGAATTTTTGGTGGGTTCGTGATCTTCCTTTCCTTGACTGACTTTATGCTTTGTTGCCTCTACGAATTGGAAGTGAATCTTTGCGACCTTTTATTTTCTTCAATTAAGTGATTGGCCCTGGATCGAAGTTTCTCAAAGATATAGGGTTTTTGTGAGTCCCTTTCACTATCCCTAACATAATTTTGGTAAAATGTTTTAGCAGATTTGTTCCTTGTGATAAAATTCTACTAGAACGTTTCTTGACTGAATTTTTTGATTTTTCACGATGCTCCAGAGGGATTTTATTATCCCATATAGCAATACTATGCATTGCCAAAAGGATTTTATTTGCCCTTGTTGCGACCTGAATTTGATCCAGAAGATTTTTCTGTGCTCTTTCATTTTTTTGTTCTTAGTGATTTTACTATTTGTCATTCGTTATATGTTGGTGGTTTCGCAGGGAAGTAATGTTCTTTTCTCTACTTGTTATCCCATCTTCACATATTCGCTATCAGAGAAAAGCTCTTTTTGTATTTTTTTTATTTAATGAAATTTTTTATATATTAAATTGTTTCTTTAATTATAATTTTTTATTGTATATTTAAAAAAATTTCTTGTAATTTAAATAAAATTTGAATATTATTAATATATCTTTTATGATACAAATAAATTGAAAATTTGTTATTATAATTATATTTAAGATTATACTTGATATTTAACAATTTGCAACAACCCTTGTTAGGCTATTGATTTAATCAAAACAATTTGCAAGCGATCGAAGTGAAAATCAACAAAACAATTTGCAAGTGATCGAAGTGATTACCTTCTATCTGTAGAACAAGTGTTGCATTCTCTCAACAATCTATAGTCTATTGTATACATTTTTCAGGTACATTATTTTGTCCATGAAGATGACTGTTGATTTTTGTTTAGTATAGAATCAAGGACATTGAACATCGTCCAATTTTTTTCACAAGAAGTAATATTAAATTAGATAAGACTAATAAATATTTTTTTATCAGTAAAAGGCCAAGAACCTATATATTATATAGAATAAAATAAGTACAAAGAGGTCTCCGTTCAAACTGGCACCAGTAGGAAAGAACGGAGAAGAAAACTTCCAGTCTAGCCTGGGACATAAGTCCTATTCGTTTTAAAAATTTACAAAATTAAAAGGGGCATACCAAAGTTTCTAGGTTTTAATTAAGGATGAACCCTTTCCATAAGTTCTCTACTTTTTAAATACAAGCGCCCCAAAATTTTGAGGTCTTTAGAAAGACATACCTTCCTTATGAATAATTTTAATTACAAATTCCATTTTGAATTTTACATAAAAGAAAGTCTTTTTTTGTTGGACCTTTTCATTATGTCTTGGCAAAATTGATCTTCACAAAATTCTTCTTAGGCTAGGTCATTGTTAGTTGTCCTTTGAATATTCCATTTGTATTATGATAAAACATCAAGAATAAAATTAAAAAATTTTAAAAGAAAATTTACATTTACCTTTTCGCATATTTGTTAGACTATTGAATAGTCCAAATAACAATAATTAATTCTATTGTTTGTCTTAAACTGTACATCTATTGTCACATATTGGTTTATATGTCTATGTATCCTATTATTTTTTGACTATTTTTATTGCTTTGCAAGGGATCTTTCTATTTATATTTTGGCTTTCTTTTATAGTTTCCATCTTATTTTTCTCTAAACCAAGCTTTAAGTCTGTTTGTTATTTTAAATCTTATTTATTTAAATCTGTTTGTTATTATAAATTTGAGTATTTTGAATTTCATTTGAAAACTCTCACTTTCTATTCCATTATTCATATTTTGTTTAATAATCAAGATAGTAAAATAGGGAAACACTTTATATTCAAAATTATATGCTAAGGAGCCATTTTATAATATATTTTATTCATGTATTATCTTATGCAATATTTACATTCCATCAATTTACATAAGTTCCTATTTCTGGAGATACTTCTTATACTGTCTATTGACTACCAACAGTGAACCAGATATATTTACATAATCTAGAGAGAAGGAGGGCCAATATTGTACTTTCGTTACTATAGTTGGCTATATAGAAGGAAAAAAATGACTATTGCCTACAAAATGACACTTGCCTCTTTACTTAGCAAGTATCTATGGCCAGCTATGAACAGGGGAATGTGCATACAGTACATAGTACCCAAGCAAGTATAAAAACCGAGATTTAAAAAGCACTTAAACTAACTTCAAAAAACTAAACATGAGCCTACTAGCTTTAAATGTTCCTTGCAGTGAGGCTTGATCACCATGATGTATTGATCTAATTTGCATTCAAAGTCCATGAGAGCTTCCTCTACATCATCCCTAGAGTGCTTGGAGTTCTTAAGTATATTTGCTTTGCGGAGGAAAGGAATGTGAACCACATATTGCATACGATCGTGAAACTCCACAGTTGGAGGAGCCTCTGCCCCCATAGAGGTGAAGAAGACCTCAACCCAGTTGTTGTTGTCTTCGATGATATTATGCTACCTCAGGAGAAATTACAAATATTTAACCATCTCTAGCCACAATTTCTTGAAAACCTTATTATCCTTGATGTATAGAATTGGTTGTTTACTAACATTAAGAAATTTGAGGCTTCCTCCAGGCCAAGTCATGTAATCCTCGAGATGTGGGATTTCCAGTCGATTATTTACACTCTCCACCATGTTGTCTAAGCCTTTTATCCATCTATCATCAAAAAAATCTAAACATAAGTTTTTGATATACCAGTATTTGATCTTCACTCGGAAAGCAACAGCAATGAAAATGCCTATCACATCTTCGTTAGTGCGCCAACTTCTTCTATAATCCAGGTCTCTTTCCCATATTATTTTCTTAACTGCTAGTCTGGAAATATCATCAATCTTTTTTATAATACTCCCCTAATGCTCAAGCTTTACGTGCCCAACAAATGCCATTGTCTGTTCTTCATACCTGTGGTACAGAGAGATGGTTGTCTCCATTTTTTGGGAACAAGGGAGAAAGTGAGAGCTACAATTTGGAATTATGTTTAACACGATAGGGGATTCTAATTCCCAGAGTTAGTAACCCCAAGACGTTTCTAGATTATGGGAGATCATTCCAGATCTTTCTCAATACACCTATCTAACAAATGATTTCCTTGAGTGGAGGGCAGATAACATGACATGAAGGAGTTTGAGCTCATGTAGAAGTTTTCGGAAACCCTATATCTGAGGGATGAAAATATATTGAGATTGGAGTAATTGATGAAGATGACAAGGAATAAGACTCCGATTTCAAAGTTTTTGATGAATTTTAGAATATTCCAATGTTCTGCAATGTTATATTTATGCTTTGGTTTAATTTAGTTTGGTCCCTAATTATATGATTATGCCTATATATCTTAAGGAATGCTTAACAGACATATATATATATATGTGTGTGTGTGTGTGTGTGTGTGTGTGTGTGTGTGTGTGTGTGTGCCTATAGCTCTTAAGGATTTTTTAAAGGACTTTATGTATATATATTTACATTTGTATATATAAGTGTGAGTGT